>CM045447.1:7010177-7462625 GCA_024666655.1 Dascyllus trimaculatus | reverse complement strand
ACCAGCTCTACACTCTCCATCGGGTGCTCGAGGGTTCATGGGAGTTTGCCCAACCAGTCCACATGTGCTTTGTGGATTTGGAGAAGGCATTCGACCGTGTCCCTCGTGGCGTCCTGTGGGGGGTGCTCCGGGAGTATGGGGTCCGGGGCCCTTTGCTAAGGGCAGTCCGGTCCCTGTACGACCGCAGCAGGAGTCTGGTTCGTATCTCCAGCAGTAAGTCAGACCTGTTCCCGGTGCGCGTTGGACTCCGGCAGGGCTGCCCTTTGTCACCGGTTCTGTTCATAACTTTTATGGACAGAATTTCTAGGCACAGCCAGGGGCCGGAGGGAGTCCGGATTGGGGACCGCGGGATCTTGTCTCTGCTTTTAGCAGATGATGTGGTCCTGTTGGCTTCATCGAACCTGGACCTCCAGCGTGCACTGGGGCGGTTTGCAGCCGAGTGCGAAGCGACTGGGATGAGGATCAGCACCTCCAACTCCGAGGCCATGGTTCTCGACCGGAAAAAGGTGGTTTGCCCTCTCCGGGTCAGTGGAGAGATCCTACCCCAAGTGGAGGAGTTTAAGTATCTCGGGGTCTTGTTCACGAGTGAGGGGAGGATGGATCGTGAGATTGACAGGCGGATCGGTGCAGCGTCTGCAGTCATGCGGTCGCTGTACCGGTCCGTCGTGGTGAAGAAGGAGCTAAGCTAAAAGGCAAGGCTCTGTATTTACCGGTCAATCTACGTTCCTACTCTCACCTATGGTCATGAGCTTTGGGTCATGACCGAAAGAACGAGGTCCCGGATACAAGCGACTGAAATGAGTTTCCTCCGCAGGATGGCTGGGCGCACCCCTCGAGATCGGGTGAGGAGCTCGGTCACCAGGGAGGAGCTTGGAGTAGAGCCGCTACTTCTCCACATCGAGAGGGGTCAGTTGAGGTGGCTTGTACATCTGTTCCGGATGCCTTTGGGACGCCTCCCTGGGGAGGTGTTCCGGGCATGTCCCACGGGGAGGAGGCCTCGGGGTAGACCTAGGACACGCTGGAGGGACTATGTCTCTCGGCTGGCCTGGGAACGCCTCGGGGTCCCACCGGAAGAACTGGAGGAGGTGTCTGGGGCGAGGGAAGTCTGGGCCTCTCTGCTTAGACTGCTGCCTCCGCGACCCGGCCCCGGATAAGCGGAAGATAATGGATGGATGGATGGATGGATAGAATACACTGGAAAAAATGCCCCTCCCAAAACAAGAGAAAAAAAACTTATTTCATGGCACTTTTACCTTGAAATAAGTGAAAAAATCTGCCAATAGAACAAGTGAAAATTTGTTTGGTAAGATTTCTTGAAATAAGACATGACATTTAGAATATTCTTCAGCAGACTATCAGGTTCTTCACGGTCAGTATTCCAAATCTCGCGTAGTCAAACGTGACTTCAGTGTAAACAAACATGATAGGAATAACGGCACTATAAATAACGACGTTAATAACAGCGTTCCTTTTTTCAGTAACGAGCAATCTAATTGATTACTCTTCCCATCATTATAACGGCGTTACCCTTACTGCCAAAAATGCGGTGTGTTACTAGAATTGAAGCTGTTTTTTCATCAGACCATCCAGATCTCTAAGCCGAGGGGCAGAGATATTTTAGGGCTGTCAAAACTGACACGTTAATGCGGATTAATCCATCATCATGATTAATCTGATTCATTTTTTTAGAGACGGTAACTCTACTTGTAGGTTTTTACTTCCTCTTCCGTCAGTCAGCTGAGTCAGCTCACGTTTTGATTGGCTTAAATCTGGTACACATGACATAACACACTGTGCGTGCTCGGCTCCTCTCAGAGGAAACCCCCACACACTACAGGATTTCTAGTCGCAAATATTAAACATGTTCATTATCTACGATCTCTCCTTCCGAGACCTTCCGAGCGGATTGGAACGGACAAAATCACTCTTAACACCCCCCACACCACAGGAACATCAGACACCATGTCGTTTGCAAACATCCGATAATTGGGCCTTTGCTGGCTTTAAACGTAAGGAGGAGATCAGGACAAAAATCGGCCCGATTATCCTGTAGTGTATGCCGGCCTTTAGAATAAACCAGACGTGCTAAAGAACTAGTATTTTTGACTGAAAAATAGATTTTTGCTTTAATAAGTTTAATGTCAACTTCTTAATTTGAGATGTATTCAACTTATTTTTAGTTGTATTATCGTGGCTCTTCTCTAGATTTAAGACCATCTTGTACTTGAAATAAGATTACATAGATTAATTGAAGCATTTGAGATATAATGTCTTCTCACAGTAGCTAGAAATCCTAATATTTAGTCGTGTTTTGACAACATTTGAAGGTGCTGTGTTTTAGGTGAAGCCAGCTACGCCCTAAAGTGGGTGTTTTTAACTCAAAGGCAGACATTTGCATTTTTTTTTTTTTTTTTACACATTTTACACATGCAGCTTTTTTCTGATATGAATTGGTGATTTTCAAATAAAATGCATTTACTTGAATCAAGTGAAGTTTATTTCTTAAATCAAAATCATTTATCTTATACAAACAACAGCTCAGCTTGAAAAATTCATGAAATGTGAAATGAACCTTGTTTCTTGTAAAATACATCTCAAAACAAGATCATTTCAAGATTGTTTGACTTAACAAGATATTTAAGATGCATTGTCTGAAAACATGTCCATCCATCTTGCTGAAATGTTACTTGTAAAGTGAATTTATCTTAAATCAATCAAATCAATAACATGACTGGACTTCACACCAGCTCTTCCTGCTGCTCTGTGTCGTCTGTCTGTGCTGCAGTGACGCCCTTCAAGGCTGAGAGTTTGTCGTAATCATGAGAGTCCAACTGACGGAGAGATGAAATGGGCTTCAGCCATCAAACGTGTATTTAAGAACGTTTAACACTGAATTACCTGCTGAGTTTGTGGTGAAGATAAATTAACTGGTTGTGAAACTTCTAATTGACCTAAAATCTCCTTAAACCTCAGATTAGAAAACAAACAGTGTTCCAGTGCATTTATAAACCCATTTGTTGTGATCAGACTACAGGGTGAGTTTTATCAATAGGACCTCTCACCTCCATCATCTCTACACGTTCACTCTGTTCAGTTGTTGAGTTCACAGTTTTCTTCTTCCTGAATCAACAACAAATAGAAAACTGAATGAAATGGAATCCATGACTTTCAAATTATAGGTCTGAAGAAGAACAATAAACGAGCAGTGATAGATTTGTATCAATTTACCTCATCCACAGACTCAAGACAAGCAGAGGAATCAGCATCAGGACCACCAGAGTCCCCCTGGTGATATTCATGAACTTTACTGATTGACCTACTGAATGAAACAAACAGAGCAGATTGGTCTTAGCAGTAAGATTACTGATAAATCATTTTTCCAGATGATAATGTCCATCAGTTAGTGTCATCAGCCCCTGATACGATGATGTTTTCTCCCTGAACACATCCAACGATAGCACTGTATGTCCAGAAAACCTCATATTTGTTTACATCATGTCCAAATTGATATTTTTTATTGTGAAACGGTTGGAGTTCATCTCTTACTTACCACAACATACAGATAAAAGCAGAGTTATGTCATCCTCTTCTGAGCCTCACAGCAATAATAAGAGTACTTCTCTAATAATAATACCCATCAGTCAAACTTAGAACAGTGTTCTTCTCATCAACATACTTTTCTGTTTCCACTAAATTAAAAACAGTCATTTGAATACATTGTTTTCATTGTTGCTTCTCAAACAGTCAAATACTAATTGCTGCCCTGCTACACTGACAAAAATCATCTTTTATGTCTCCCAGTCTGACATCAGAACCTGAGATGCAGGTAAATATAGATACAAAAGCTGCCTCTCCACTGTACGGGAACTTTGTCCTTTGATCTGGATCTTTCTGGATCTAGAACCTTAACCTGGAGGACAAAGGTGGTTGGTTCTGGTTTGCTCTTCCACTGGATTTAACACACTGGGAATGATGGGATGTCAGACACTGAAAAGGTAACACAGTGTGGACATAATATGTCATTGAAAAGGCCACAGTGGGCCACATGTCATCTTATTGCAAGTATCCAAAGTGTTCTCTCCATGGTTCTCCATTATAAAAACGTGTTTGTGTCCTCATAGGAGTGAAACAATGGTTAGTGCTCTGTTGGTTTGTTTGTTGTAGTGAAGATGTGATGACACATGTGCCTGATGAATCCTAAGCAGCAACTTCATGACCAATCATGGGTTAGTCCGACTAACAGGATGCAGGCTTCAGGTATCAGCCTGCTATTGGCTTTTCACATGGCTCCCTCTGCTATCTATGTGTTACCAACAACAACAACCTCCCAGCAACAACCTTACAGCTGTGCAGAGGATTTGGATCATACAGTCAGGCAGCCCTGCTAATCTATTTTCAGGGAATTATTCATTATATTAACAGTGGTCTCCTCCCTGCCTTTAAATGCTCCACCAAAACAACTCCACTGTTACTATTCTAAGGAGACACCACTGCTTCATCCTTGACTTAATGCCATCCATTGTGATTATGCTTAGTTTAAAGAAATACAGCCAAGGCAGAGTGTTATTCTGTGCTGCAGAATGGTCTGATCATGAGCTAATAGCACTGTGAACACCTGCTACTTTCCACTTCAAGACTAGCTGGAACAATGTTTTACATGACTTTCATATTATTTACCTTCTCCTAAAACATGCGTTCACTGAGGGAGCTCACTTCTCCCTGCATTACAACTGCTTTTGTGTTCTGCACTCTGCTGCAGTGTGTTGGAGTGAATGGAAACTTACCTGATACAGTCAGATGTACGGTGAATGTATGACGTCCTCTGGTGTTCTGGGCTTCACAGGAATACTTCCCACTGTGTTGAGCTCTAAAGTCAGCAATGGTGAAGTTCTGCCCTGATGCTTCTGGTGAGTCTTCATTCTCCTTGTACCAGGTGTAGTTAGCTGCTGGGTTAGCATCACTGCTGCAGGTCAGAGTCACTGAACTTCCCTCCACTATCTGAGCAGAGGGACTCACTGACACAGAGGGAAGCTTTGGAGCATCTGGAGGACAACAAATTAATTTGTGTAGAAACACATTACATGAATATTATAATGTAGTGTTTAGAAGAACTACTGTATTAGACATTTAAAATGTGACTCACATTGGACATCCACAAACAGAGATGTAGAGTTGATCCATCCATGTTTATTCTCACACTTGCAGTAGTAGATTCCTCTGTCCTCAGAGCTGATGGAGGTGAAATGATAGATACCTTCTTGTCCTTGAAGCGGTGTTTGGTTCTCCTTGTACCAGGAGTAATGAGCTGCTGGGTTAGCATCACTGCTGCAGGTCAGAGTCACTGAACTTCCCTCCACTATCTGAGCAGAGGGACTCACTGACACAGAGGGAAGCTTTGGAGTATCTGGGAAGATGATGGATCATGAAGTAACTAAAAACTCAGCCACACATTGTCAGTATTGAATGAAACCTGTAGAAACAACCACAGGACGTCTCAGCGTGTCAAGTCCTGCAGTAGACAGCCACTGAGCAGCAGACAGAGCAGAAGTTAGGATGGTTTTTAAATACTCACATTCCACATTAATGAGAATGGATTCAGATGTCCTCTTGCCCAGCTTGTTCTCTGCTGTACAGTAATACTCTCCAGAGTCAGAGACCTGGATGGAGCTGAAGACAAGCTGCTGGGTTTTGCTGAGCAACGTTTGCTTCTTCTTGTTCCAGGTGTATGTAGCTGCTGAGTCTGTATCACTGCTGCAGGTCAGAGTCACTGCACTGCCCTCCATGATGTCAGCAGAGGGATTCACCAACACAGAGGGAACATTCAGAGCATCTGGAGGGGAAACATGAGGATGTTTAAAGGATGAACAAGCCAACATTATGTTGGAGGGATTCTCTAAATGTTATTGACAAAGTGAAGACAACCCACACACTGAAGGAGAGCCGTAGTTCTCATGTCCTTTCAAAGCACAAGACATGAAATCTCCAGGATTAAACTGGTCTTCATAAGAAACGTCCTCCGTCGTGACTTTCTTTCCATTTTTGAACCAGACGTAGGAAAGACGAGCAGCTGGACTACAACTGCTGTGACACTTGAGCTGTGCCTCAGTATGAGACTGATGGACTGTGACTCTGGTCACTTGTACCTGCAGAGCTGAACATGTGAGGAGGAAGCCACACCGTCATTGGTCAACAGCAACAAAAGCACACACATGTGATAAACTGAACAGCTGTGAATGAAGGAATCTCAGACATCATTCACTAAAGTCATTAATACCCCAATAAAGTAAGGACTGAGCTTAATACAAAAGTTACAGGAATCACAAAAACACAGATTCACATGAATTTTATCGAAGAGCTTCTCATCAGATTTTTGAATCACTTTGTGATGATGTTCTTTCATAAAGCATTTTCATTGTACTGGGCTGTATTGTCAACCACAGATTTAGCTAAAAACAACAAGTTCAACATGAGACAAAACATTTATAAGCCTAAAACCTCCACAGTTATGTGTAGTGATGGATTATCTGTGAAGACATAAGGTACAACCTGGAACTCCTCTTAAAGCTGCTGTTTTTAGGTGAGGTGTAAAAAGTGGCCTTAGACTGAGCTGTTGTGACTATTAGTTGTGTTCACAGTACCTGTGACAGTCAGAGTTGTTCCAGGTAAACTGCTCTCCCATTCAAAGCTTTGTGTTGTAAATTTAAAGTGATACTGGACTGAATCAGAGTCTTTCAGGTCTCTGATTCTCAGAGTGGAACTTCCTCTTTCTGCTTCAAGGACCTCAACACGACCTGCATCCTGAGAGTCTCCTCTAAGGTCCTCAGGCTGTGAATAATACCACTGATGTCTACGTTGAGGACTGAACCAGAATTTAGATTGAACATGATCTTCATGACTGTTGTAGGTGCAAGAAATGTCCACTGAAGAGCCTTTAGCAGCACAGATGCTTCTGCTGGTGTACATCACTCTGTTGCATGTTTGACCATGAACACCTGAAATGTAAAATGGATTTTAATCAGCCACATCTTTTACTGCAGCAGAGGTGAAACACAGATTTAATCATTCACTTCAGTAAAAGAACCAATACAGAGTGTTGTAAAATACTGCAGTTGAAGTATTAAAGTAGAGGTGGTGGTCTGGTCCTCTGACTGATACATTGTTAGATTACTGATGGTGAAGCATCAGTGAGTCAGCAGCAGGTTACTGTTGTAGCTGCTGCAGGTTTGAACTTCTTCACATCCACTTTTATATTCAGAGACAGCAGATAAATCTGATTAATGGGAGAAGAAAGAAGACAAAACAAAGTTCTGATACACATCTGGTTTCAAGTCTTTGGACTTTTTCTCTAATGTTTGATTGTTCCTCAGATATTAGATCATGTGAATATTTGTTGAAGAGAAAGCATGTGAGAAGCTGAGAGTGAAAAATCTCTATTTGATGGAGCTGTTGAGAACTCACCATAGTGGTGCTGACATGTATTTTGGTCATCTGACCTGGGTATCGGGGCAAAAGTGTGTTCCTGACTAAACATGTGTAACATTGTGTTGGATTAGTGTCAGTACTTGAGGGCTCAGTGTTAAGAATATAGTAGTGAAAGATAAAAGTGAGACTGGAGCTGCTCATCGGCCTGTCAGGAATTCTGCCAATGAAGACAAAGTTTAGGCCTGAACCACAATTTGATGGTAACAGTGATGAGAATAAGAAATGTCCACTGATGAGCCTTGAAGGCACACAAGCTTCTGTGCAAGCGTCAGCCGCTCTGTTCCAGAAGTGACCACAAAACACAGCAGGATTAGTCCTTTAACTGCATGTTTGTCTGAGTCTGTGTGTTCAAGAGGGATTCTACTTTAAAGACATGTTGACAAATAGGAACCAGAAAAGCACATTTTAGTATTTGATACATATATACAATACACAGCTGTGTCTCAGTACCCTCATAGCAGCTCACTGAGCTCTTTGGTTTTAGCTGTGACTTGTACTGAACTGAAGTCACTGAATAGAAAAGTACTGCATCAGCTGGACATGACATGTTAGTACAAAAGTACGACACATAGAAATAGTTCAAAGTGATCACTGACTGTCTTCTGTCCTTTTCAGCCAGAAAAAAACCAACTGGTCCAATAAATACTCTCAGGTAAAAGGCTTCACCAGATGTCTATGTGTTAGTGAAAGACTGTGGAGTAAACTCACACACTGGAGGAGAAGGGAAACCCTCATGTCCCTTTACAGCACAGGAAATGCTGTCTGCAGGATAAAAGAACTCTTTATAAGTAGATGATGTTTGTCCCTGAATGTTCTGTCCATTCTTGTACCAGATGTAGGAAGAATCAGCAGGTAGATGACATCTGCTGTGACACTCCAACTCCGCCCAGGTATAAGAAGAATATGGATATGAGCTCCTCACTAGAACTTGTAAATCTGGATCTTTAAGGACAGAATAGACATGTTTGGCTTTTATTAAATACTGGTATCAGAGTAAACACAAAGTATAAAATAACAGACATGGTTCATATTATTTTTGTAATTCATAACTAAAGTACTGTGTAGTCGAGCTAACACACAATTTCACACAAATTAAATTAAAGACATAAACTCAGTAATATTTGTACATGGCATTATTTTACAGGGTTACAAGTACATATATACAGTGCTGTATCTAATAACCGTTTATAGAATATAGTTTCAGTACCTGTGACAGTCAGAGTTGTTCCAGGTAAACTGCTCGTCCGTTCATCCTGATGTGTTATGAATTTGAAGTGATACTCAGCTGAATCAGTGTCTCTCAGCTCTCTGATTCTCAGAGTGGAGCGTCCTCTGTCTGTTTCAAGGACCTGAACTCGACCTGCATACTGGGAGTCTCTGCTGATGTCCTCAGGTTCAGAGGAACTCAGCCACTGATGACGTTGTTCAGGACTAAACCAGAATTTTGATTTGATCCATCCAGAGCTGTGGTATGAGCAAGAAATGTCCACTGATGATCCTCTGACAGCACAGATCCTTCTGTCAGAGTAAATCACTCTGTTGCAGGTTTCACTATGGACACCTGAAAGACAAAAGCCCTGTTTAAAATAGAGTTTTAAAAACATCTCACAGCAGTAATACAGAGAACTTTGTAGGATTGCTGAGTTACTGCCAGCAGCAGCATGAGTAGAGCTGGATATAAATAGATGGTGGACAAGTAGAAAGAGGAAAAGGGTTGTCAATGTTGTGGATATGTGCAGTGATAGAACAATATAATATGTTGAATGTGCCAACAGATGGTGTTATGTTAGTAGAAGCCTGGAGTAAACTCACACACTGGAGGAGAAGGGAAACCCTCATGTCCCTTTACAGCACAGGAAATGCTGACTGCAGGATAAAAGTTTCCTAAATAAGTAGATGATGTTTGGCCCTGAATGTTCTGTCCATTCTTGTACCAGATGTAGGAAGAATCAGCAGGTAGATGACATCTGCTGTGACACTCCAACTTCACCCAAGAAGAATATAGAGATGAGCTCCTCACTAGAACTTGTAAATCTGGATATTTAAAGAAAGAATAGACATGTTTGGCTTTTATTAAATACTAATATCAGAGTAAACACAAAGTATAAAATAACAGACATGGTTCATATTATTTTTGTAATTGATAAATAAAGTTCTGTTGAGTCGTTCTAACACAAATTAAACTTGGAAAAGTGATCAGGTAGTTGACAGCTGCTGTGACAATGAAGCTGTGTCCAGCTAGAAGATGACTTCTCTACTCATTTGATCACCTGCACACCTGAATTAATGAAGAAGCAGCAGAACATCATTTGTTCTTTATATACATGTGTAAACACACAAACATCCCATAAAACTAATCATCAGTTTTGACCCTTGAGAG
The DNA here is from genome assembly GCA_024666655.1 of Dascyllus trimaculatus. Taxonomy (NCBI): domain Eukaryota; kingdom Metazoa; phylum Chordata; class Actinopteri; family Pomacentridae; genus Dascyllus; species Dascyllus trimaculatus. The sequence goes on along the minus strand of CM045447.1, from coordinate 7,452,763 downwards.
CAACAGGAAGTGAAAGAAGTTCATCTCCGTGGTACTTTAACTAATGATTGAGTCATCTGATTACAGTGGCTGCACTTTACAAATACAGTATCTTGTTTTAAAGTCTAGTTACAGTATTAGAAGAAGTTAACATAAACTATTACAGTATTTTACTGTATTTTTAAGGTAAAACTGTTTATCTGCACCACTGTTTAAACTGAGACGTTCATCCAGTTATCATTCAAGCAAAAGTTCACATTTAAGCCAAGAGTCATTAAAACATGAGCCTTTTAGTTTTTCTCCATCACACATCAACAGCACTGTTTCATGATGGTGAAAACGTACTTAAAATGAAAGATAAATGTTCAAATATAAATGTTACCTGTAACAGACAGAGTGGCTCCAGGTGAGCCAGTAAATCTTCCACCTTCTTGGTTTGTTATGAACCTGAACTTGTACTTAGCTGAGTCGCTCTTTCTCAGGTCTGTTATTCTCACAGTGCAGCTGTTTTGTTTGCAGGAATACTGCACACGACTTGAGTAGTCTGAGTCTGTTCTCAGATCCACAGGGTCTGTGCCACTCTCTTTGGTGAACCACATTGTTTTCTCCACTCTGTCATTTCCTGTTGATGGGTATGTGTAGGTGCAGGATATGTCCACTGTTGATCCTTCTAAGGCACACATGTGAGTAGGAGTGTAAGTCACTCCCCAGACATCCTGGCCCTGAACCACTGCAACACAGAGCACAAACCACAATCTAATGACACATTTCCATGTTTTCTACTGCTGCATCAGTATGTAAACCTGCAGGACAACTGAAATTATTCCACATTTTCATCACCCCACTGTGATCCTGAGACCAACCCGACTGCAGTCCCAATGTCTTCATCACAGATGGATTTAGTGCACAAAGGTGCTCATCATGAAACTCAGCATCAGTCAGTCAGACCTTTATTATTTTGTTTAACATCAGTGCTTTACAGAGGAACGTGTACAACTGGGTGCTTCATGCTTTCATTTGGCTTTTTCAACATTTCTGAACATTTGATCCTCTTTGGAACAGTGTCTGCAGATGAAGGTGACTCAAATAAATGACACATGAAAAATAGGTGAATTATCCTCATTGAACCCTGATCTGTGAGAGGTAAAGAACACCACTGCACTAAATATTGATTGAAATGTTAGTAATGGAGCAGACCTATAAAATCTTGACTGCAGGTTTTTAAAGAATCATCCATCTGATTTAAAAATGGATCTTCTTTAAGGAGGATTTTCCTGGTAGCATTATCAGACACAGCACACTTGTCACATTTGTCATTTGCACATATTCAATGATAAAATGAAACCCCCTGAGGATGCAGCCTGGATCAGCCTGTTTCTTTAACCACAGCAGCCTCCAGGTTATGAATTAAGCAGCAGCAGTGTGATTAGCACTCAGTGTGTGAGAATCAGAACGAGAATGGCAGCTACTGACTTTTAAAACGTTAGCAGTTTTAGAGTTTAGCAGTCAGGATGGACTCCACTCTTCAACTGGAAATCATCATGATAGAAATCTCTGCTTACAGAAACCAGAAAACTTTTAGTTCAACTCAACAAGGACGTTTTGTGCATCTATGATGATAAATTAAGTCGAGAAAAACGTGAAAGTATCCAGTGACTGACAGTTTTTCCATTCAAACACTTTGACCGCCCACTTTAAGTTATAGGACTCGTGTAAAACAACTCAGGATTATGTGAAAAATATGAGAAAAGCCACAACCTGTGTGTTAACAAAGCAGAAAAAAGCCCAATACTCAAGTAAGACGTCCCATTTCAATGAGAAAACAGAGAAAGTCTGGTTCTGCAGGTCGAGCTTTAAGAAAAGTCAGTGCATCAAACTGAACATCATTTCATCTGTCAAATCTCACAACATGATCACCTCGGAGAATAAATCAATGACATTTTTCTTTCTTTCTCACTTTCAGTCACTCTACGTAGAAATATTGTACAACATCTATAAGTAGATCTACAGTACCTGTCACAGTGAGAAGAAGCACCACAAATCCTCTGGTTGTAGCAGGTAAACTCATAGCTGCTGCTCTCATCTCTGTGTGTGAGTCAGTAAAACATGTCTGCACATTATTAATGTCATTTGATATAAATGACTTACTGTAACACCCTCATCTGCACTGCAGAAGGCAGTTCTCTTGAAAGGATGACTTTTTCAGAGGCCTGTAAGCAGAAATGGAAGTTCTGGTTATATCTCTAAAAATACGCCTGGTTTCCTTCCTCTTTCTTTCATTTGCATGCATGATTGACCAGATGCTGTTCGATTAAAACATAGAAATAACCTTTTCAGTGTTGCAAATATAAACTGGTTGTTATCATGTGCTTCAGAGAGCTACTTTGAGGCTTGTTCGAACAGACCTGTGTCATCGACGTCATCAGCAATAAACAGAAGAAAGACATGAAAAAAGAAGAAGTTTTAACCTCATTTAACCATCATGTCTCAAACACACTGAACAGATCCTACATTGACCAGTGCTGATGGATGCAATGTTTCCATTAAAAAGAGAAATAAACTGTAAATAAAAAATTACAAAGCAAAGCACGACTTGATAACTAATGTTGTAGATAAGATTTAAATACAGTAAAAGTATGAAAGTAAAAGCAGTTTGGAAAAAGCAACCTTTTCTAAATATATATAATGCAATAAATTATTATTTCATTGACTCAAACTTCTGAAAAGGAGAACTAAAGTATGATTGTAATGAACAGGCTAGAAATAGTTCACAAAATGAGTTCAATATCCTGTTGATGAAACCATCCATCCATCCATTATCTATACACCGCCTATTCCTCTGTAGGGTTGTGGGGGGCTGGAGTCTATCCCAGCCGACTCAGGGCGAAGGCAGGGGACATCCTGAACAGGTCGCCAGCCTATCACAGGGCGACATATAGAGAAACAAGCACACTCTCATTCACACCTACGGACAATTTAGAATCATCAATTAACCTCAGCATGTTTTTGGACTGTGGGAGGAAGCCGGAGTACCCGGTGAGAACCCACGCTGCTCAGGGAGAACATGCAAACTCCACACAGAAAGATCCCAGGCGTCCTAACCGGGACGCGAACCGGGGACCTTCTAGCTGTGAGGCAACGCTGCTAACCACTGCGCCCATCATAAGAAAGCCCCATCACCCCAGGTCCAGTATTTAGTCTGGATAGGTGTAGGAGGCCAGCATCAGTAGTTAGGAGCATGAAGGGGTGGAGTGTAGCAGTGAAGGAGTTCAGTCAATTATGAGGGATTCAAGTTGTTGAGAGCATAGAAGGTGATGAAAAGGATTTTGAAGTAGATTGATAGATAGAGCCAGTGGAGGTTCTGAAGGATGGGGGTGGTGTGATGAAAACACAGTGTGGGAGTGAATGTGGAGGAAAACAGTAGAACTCTGTGTAACCAAGTTAGGACTGGTGAGGGACTTCTGGCCTTTTAAACACAGAACCGACAACGCCACCTAGGGACTCTCACCCTAAGAATGTTAACAGTACTGCCTCTCAACAGAGGGTCTCCCACGATAAACACACAGGTAAGTGCACAAATGAATACAGAAGCGAATGTATAGAAAAATATAAGTACAATTTTATTATTATTAATATTATATCAATATATTCAGCACACAACACACAGTATTAATACAAACATACTTATTAAAACAGGAGGTCACACATGCTCTGCACCACTATAAGGGAGGAAAATTGAAAAAAGAGACAACTGAGGCAACCTAGCAATAAACAAGCAGAACTAGAAACTGAGAAAAGCAAGAAAACAAGCCAAAAAGACAAGGCAACAGAGGCAAAACTAATGAAATAACAACAAAGAATTGTTTAACCCCAATAAAGCAATGGAATAATAATAATTATAAACAAACATTTTGGTTACCTCAGCTGTCCAACCCCACAATCCCATGACACAACTAAACCGGGATGCCGTCAGCAGACTCCATGCCGTAGCCACTGGTCTTAAAAGAAAAAAAACAACATTAATACAGAATCCACAGATTACCAGTGTTTTGCCTGCTGCATGGAGCATACCTGTCCAGAAATGCCCAGGAGTGCACTGAAGGTGCACCTGCTGCTCAATTTAAACTTCAGCTGCAACAGCCAAGTTAATCATTCCCTCCCCCCACAGCTGTAGTGCATGACGGCTCATCAGCCGGTCACATCTGGATGTATTGAAGTTTCTTGAGTATTTTGGATGATGTTCCACAGAGACAACTGCTGCAGCAGTCAAGTCTGGACGTGACGCCGAGATTCGTGGCATGAAGGAAGGTGAGTGAGTGGAGCCGTCGATGGTGAGGGAGAAGTTGTGGGTGGATTTGGAGAATGAATTCTGATTCATCACACTTTAGTTTGAGGAAATCTGTTTGCAGCCAGGACTTTGTTTTTGTGATACAGTTGGTGGGGGTTGAATGGGTGACAGTGGTGACTGTTTTGGTGAAGATATAGAGTTGGATGTCATCGGCAAAATACTGAAACAGGAGTCTATGATGGCAAATTAAGCCGCCAAGGGGGAGCATGTAGAGGATGAAGAGAAGGAGACTATGAACCAAACCTTGGGAGAGGGGAGCAGTGGAGGATTAGCAGTTATTGATGCTGATGAACTGGTGTCTGTCAGAGAAGTGAAATTTGAACCAGGAGAGATCAGCGCTGGTAACGTTGAAGACTGTTTCAAGGAGAAAGATGGAATGGTGGGTGGGTTGAAGGCAGGGCTGAGGTCAAGGAGGATGAGAATGTTTAAGTGGATAGCGTCAGGGGAGAGAAGAAGGTCACTGGTAACTTGACAAGCCAAGGCCAGACTGTACTATTTAAGACTAGTGGTGTCACAGGAAATCAGAGACCCAAGTGCAGATCAGATAAATGTAAAAAGGAGTTCATTTTACACACGATAACACAGACTGAATATGCAAGGTATGGGAATGGGGAAAGGATGAATGGGGGAGGGATAAAGGGAAAAGGGCCAACCACAAGAACAACCACTGTCTTGGACAATAGCGACCTCTGTTGGAAGCAGGTGGGAAAACATAACCATGAGGAAGGAGAAGACCAATGACCAAGGTGATGGCTAAGTGTGAAGACATTTTAATGCATCCCAAACTCCTGAGCTCAGAAACAGTCCATTTATATGTATAAACTTCAGCTCAAAGTGTAACAAACAGATCAGCCACTGAACATCCCTGATGTTCAGTGGCTGATCATTTTCGGCCAGTAAACCAAATTCCGCATCCTCCGGTAGGTCTTGTACCTTCCGAGATGGCCGGCCAGAGGGTCATGGTGGAACAACGTCAGTAGTTGTGATCGCAGGCTCTCAGGTATGTATACCTGGTAAGTAGTTTTATGAGGTAGTTTCACAATTCTGTAGACCATGTCTTCCAATACCGTGAAGGTGGTGTTAGTTCTCACCTCTATGTCTCCTTTATCCATCACTTTTTCATAGATGGCTCTGCTCTCAGGGTCTGTCTGCTGGGCGCTCCACACTGCCTCGATGGTAATGGGCAGTTCTCTTGAGGGATTTGGCATGGTAGACACCACAGTGGCACAAAGGGAATCATGGGCGGATGCTCCATCATCACTTGGAGCCCTAGACAGGGCATCTGGGACTGTGTTGTATTTCCCTTTCCTGTACTCCACAGTGAAGGTGAATTCCTGGAGTCTCAGTGCCCACCGAATCAGCCGCGTACTCGGTTTGGTGGTTCTGAACACCCACAGGAGTGAGGAGTGATCCGTTACCACAGTAAAGAGGCGTCCCTCCAGGTACACACGCCATTTCTCCACAGCCCATACTACAGCCAGACATTCCAGCTCTGTGGCAGAGTAGTTCTTCTCGGCTGGGTTTAAGCTACGACTGCCATAGGCCAGAATTTCTTCCTGACCGTGTTCTAAATGCTGAACCAGTATAGCTCCCAGACCAACCTCACTGGCATCTGTGTACACTAAAAATGGCAGATGGAAGTTAGGGTGTCCCAGAATAGGAGGATGCACCAGGTACCTTTTCAGAGTTTCAAATGCAGACTGGCATTTAGATGACCAAAAGAATTTCACTCCCTTCCTTTTCAGGGCATTAAGAGGTTCTGCAATCCGGGAAAAGTTTGGCACAAAACGGTGGTACCATCCAGCCATGCCCAGGAAACGCTCAAGGGACTTCCTGTTGGTGGGCACTGGAAAGTTTTGAACGGCCTGAGTTTTCTCCGGGTCCACCTGAACACCCTTGGATGAAACCACATGTCCGAGGAAGATAAGAGAAGAACGGAAGAACTTACTTTTCTTCATGTTCACAGTAAGGCCTGCCAGCCTGAGCTTATCCATAACATCCTGGACATCTTTGAAATGCTGGTCCCATGACCGAGAATATACGATAATGTCATCCAGGTACACAAAACATGTGCATCCTTTCAGCTTCCCAAGCACCATGTCCATAAGCCTTTGGAAAGTGGCAGGAGCGTTTTTTAAACCAAAAGGCATGACTCTGAATTGGTAAAGACCATAAGAACAAATGAAAGCAGTCTTTGCTCGGGAATCTGGATCCATCTCAACCTGCCAGTAACCGCTGTTCGGGTCCAAGGCAGAGAACACTGTGGCCCCTGCTAAGGATTCCAATATTTCCTGGATGGTCGGAATAGGGTAGGCATCTGTATGAGTTTTAGCGTTCGGCTTTCTGTAATCCACACAGAATCTAGGCTTCCCTGTCTTCCTGGGGACGATTACCACTGGTGAGGCCCATGATGAGGAGGATGGCTCTATTACACCATTCGTCAACATGTCATCCAGAAGGTCCTTTAGCACATTTTGCTTTTGTGGAGAGAGGCGGTAAGGTTTCTGTTTTACTGGAACTTCATCAGTCAAAAATATCTTATGTTTTAGCAAACCAGTACGTCCAACCTTGGTTGTAAAGACATCGCCGTTTGCTTTTAACATCTCCAAAAGTCTCCCTTTCATCCCTGCTTCTAGGTGCGAGTCCTGAGTTGCCATCTCCAAGAGGTCGGACACGTCCACAACAGGAGGCTGAATGACCCAAGGTGCATCCGCCAAGAAAAGGGCAACATGGTAGGTAGCCTTTACATCTTTCAGTGCCATTGGTTGGCTGGTCTGGAAAACATACTTTACTGTTTCCCCATGGAACCAATAGCAGCGCCCTGCAAAATCAATTTGCATACCACTAAAAAATACAAAATCCAGTCCCAGCACTACAGGGAATGCTAATGCCTGAGGAGACAGCACAACCATAGGTATCAGCCATGTTTTTCCATGTAGCTCCATTTCCACCTCAGTCCATCCAAGAGGGTGTTCTGGTTTCCCATTAGCCAGGTACAATGGGACGTCTGTCCATGTTTTAAGTGTGGCTTCTGGTGGCTTAATGTCCTCCCACAGCTGTTCATTTATTAGTGTGTATGAAGAACCTGTGTCCAGGATGGCGGCTCCTGTCCATGACCCGATGGTGAGGGACACTTTCAGCTGCCGTGGCAGCGGACTGTCAAAGGCAGAGGCCGCATGGTGTCCATAAGCTGGGGAAAATGATTGGACAGGAAGTAGAGACTGCTCTGCTGGACCGATAGCACTAGCAGATGGTTGGTTTGCCTCCACATTCCATGACTGTCGTGGTTGGTTTTGTGTGGTGGCGGGAGGTTTTGGTTTCCTCTGGCCGAAATTTGGACAAGTATATGGTGGATGACTGCCTTTACATCTCCAGCAAAATACTGGAGAGGCACTGGGCTGCTCTGCAGGTGAGTGGTGTGAGGGGTGAGGTGAGGGAGCAAATTCACTTTTGTCTTTTTGTTTACTGGCATGTTTTTTCCGTTGGTCATATTGCGTTTGACTTTGCTTGTCTTTCTCCAGCTGCTGTCCCAATTTAACCAGTTCCTCCACTGTATCAACCCTGTTCCTCAGTTGACTGGCCATGCGGGGATTGATGTTCCTGAGGATGAGTTTCATCACAGCCTCCTCTGTAATATCTGGTTTCCAGCGGCAGCACAATGAACGATACATATATGCAAAGTCCCGGATACTCTCATCCTCCCCTTGGATACGTGTGCGCACCCTTTCTGCTAGTTCATCCTCATAATCCTCAGAAAGAAAAGCAGCGAGGAACTTAGCCTGAAATTCTGTCCAGGAATGTGTGTTGCCACGGGCAACATCCCACTAATCTCTAGCTGTACCGAACAGCACATTCCTAAAGGTAATCATCAATTCATCATCAGTTAGTGGATTGAGTGATAGAAAATCCTTACATTTTTCCAAATACAACAAGGGGTCCGAATTATCTTCCATTCTTCCAAAGGTAGGGAACTCCAGCTTAATAGGAAAATTTCCCATGACTTTGCGTCCGGAGTCACCAGCGATGAGAGAATCAGTGGGCGACGAAAATGCCGACTCAGCTATCCCAGCTTGCATCGTTGATTGTAAGCGTGGCCGCTGTGTAAGTGTGATTTGGCCATTACCACCCGTTTGAACAGAGGCATCAGACAGGGCAAACATGCGCAGGCTCTGGTTTTTGAATGTAGTCACCTCAGTGTGCATGGTCTTCAGCTGTTGTGAACATTTCCAGATATCATTTTGCAATTGCGAGACATGGTCAGCCACCGGATTACAGATCTGCTTCATTTCCTCCAGCATTTCTGTGTGGTGGTGCTTCAAACGCCAGTTCAACGTGGCTGTGAATTGTTCACGTATGTAGTTAAGCTGTTTTTCCATCGTTTTTTTTAATTGTTGCATTTGTTTGTTGTGATATGTTGTGAATTCTTTTGACATTTCCTGAACCATGAGCTTGATCTCCTCCTTGTGAGTGTTTTGTCCAGCTGCAAGTTTTTGGACTTGCTCCAGAATTTGCATTGACAGCGGTCCCTGTCCTGCATGTAAGGGCTCTGGTGGCATTCCGGTTGCTGTGGAATCAGCACCACCTTGTGGCAAATCAAGGAGAGGGATCGTCAAGTCTAAGTCCCCACACAAATCCATGTCCAACAGTGAGTAGGTAGTTATTGGTGAACCAGAATGTTCTTTTTGGAATTCCTGCAGCTTCCTGGTGTCTAACCCAGTATTGTCTGTAGCAGGTCCCGGCTTCTGAACCAATGAAGGCTTCTCCAAGATGTCCCCCCACATGGGAAGCCATAGTCTGACCACAGGCAAATTGTTTTGGTTTATCAAGCATACACTCAATATAAGAGCTATTTTGATCAAACACAGTGTGTTTTTCCTTATTTTGAGATTGAGTTGATAGTTTAAGTTGGGTTTTATACGTTGGGCGCCATTTATTTATGTAGCGGTACAACTAAAACTAATTTGATGTACCCTACAAAAGTTCAATGTTTAAACAATATCAAACTGAACAACACAATCATTGATATACAACAAATAAAGAAGTAAACACAAGTGTACAAGTCAAGCCAAGCATTTATTATAAATCCAGTCCGGGTGTTCATTCGTCCCTTGACAACTCAGTCCGACCCATCCTACATGAAAACTCCACTCCGGGTTTTCAAACAATCCAACAGAAAATAATCCAAACAAGGAAGTGGGATCGGCGGTCCGTTCAGTTCCAAGTAACAGTCATTCGAAAGAAAAGCGCTGCCGTCCGGTTTGGGATGCAGGATGTACCATAAACGAGGGAAAAGGAAAATAAACCAAACTCACGGTTCTGGGTTCTTGTCGCCTTACGGGTGCGGTAAAGACGCTCGCTGCCGCTGACGTCCTTCCGGGCAAGGTCCGGTTTACGCCGACAAACGGTAGCCAGTATTAGCCGTCAGCTAGTCGGGACTGTATGTCAAACACCATCGACCATCTGTCTCTCACTGCTGTCCTGCCACCATACTGCTCTGGAGGCTGACAGATATGGGGAAGTCCAAGGGCTGGCTCTCCCAGTGCGCGTAAAAGCTAGCCATTTTACTGGCTGGAAAGCAGATGGGCGTCAAAGTCAGGTGAGTACACTGAACACTACTTTTTTTTAATACATACACCTTGGCCATCGCCACAAATGTTTGGGATAAAACTGATCATATCTGACCTTAACAGAGCTGTACCTTCAAGAAAAGACAGTTCACTCCATTTTATTCCATTGTATGGACTTCAGTTCATAATCTTTGATATTTTCTTGTTTGTGTGGTGTTTAAACAGATAAGACGGTTTGTGGTTGAATCGGCCACATGAGGATGGTTGCTGTTTATCAGAGGACAATTTTCACTACTTAACTCATCCCTCAGCATTTAGAAAACTCATACAAATTACGTTTCAACACGTGCAGCACAATCAGAACTAGTATGCCATGACTTTTGGTAGCTATTTGTCATACCATTTTTAAGAAATTGGTTTTGAAAATCTCCATTGACATGAATGGGTGGTCGAATGGACAACAGCCAAAATCCAGTTGAGCACACTGACTAACACAAAAATGTAACATCAAAACCTTATATTGCTTTACAACATTTAGTTTGATTTTTTCAGAAGAAGAATTTACCACAAAGACTCTTTCATGTCAAAGTGAAAATTACATATTTCACATGTACTTTTATATTTCACATGTACACTGCACCTATGGTATTTGCAGATACTCCAGTAATACAGGACATGTATTGCTTAGTGCAGGTTTCAGCTGTAGACCCAGTAGTAAAGTAGTACATTTGTAGCCGACAAGGCAGGAAGTTAACAGGTAGACAGTGGATGACTCTTAATAAAGGCCTGTGATCAACTGTAAGTGTTCCTGAGGAGACATTGTGGAGACGTATGTGTGCTTGCCGAGTTGTTCTTCAGGTGTCGCGCAGATCACAAACGGTGAATCTCATGGATCGAACAACTCTCCTGTTTGTGGTCCACAACACAGAGATACACTTTAACACAGGTCAAGTGTCTGCTGGAAGAGACTTGACGGAGAAGCAGTGAGTGATGTGGAAACCAGCAGGTAGTTGAGACTAATCCTGACTGTGGAGGGAGAACAAGGAGCAAACACTCCACATGGGCTTCAGTTTATCAGCTGACCTGCTCTGGGAGATGGATATAAAATAAATGTAAGAATAAAATATATGAAAATGCATGAATCCTTGAATGAAGTGTTTTGGTTGTTTACAATTCCATCATTGTGATGTCACAGTCAGAGTATGTTTACATTCTGAGGGCAGCATTTTGAGGACTGTAGAGAAACAGTCCCTCTGTCGCAGTGCACACACTCTTCACACATCTGAGAGCGTTGGTATGTATAGAATATCCTGGTTTTACTGGAGAAACTTCAACAACGTCATGTTTTGTGACTCTTGACTAGAGCAGATCAGCGTTAACTCTGGAAAAGATCCAGGGAAGTGTGAAGAATCTGAAGTTACACTCAGAATAATGCTGTTGTGGATGTTTCAAATCCTGAAAATGTTTCTGGAAAAAAGTCCTGATGGAAATTTCTACTCAGAGTTACTTTATTGATTTCAATGTCACAGTTCAACAAGACTTTAAAGCCTGAACCAATCTAAAATATGTATCTACAGTATGTCCACATATTCTTCCAAATACATTTCTGTCAGGATAGACATTAAATTCCTATACAGTTGTGTTACCTTCCAGTGTTTACTAACTTCTAGATACACAACTGTTGAAGAAGAGAACAGCTGTATTTTTATGAAGGTGTAACAAAACATGCATTTAATGTACAGTTTCTCTCACCTTGTGCTGCTGCAGCTTTAAGTTAATGTGACAGAATTCAGTTCAGTTCATGTTGATTTGGAAGTTACAAGTTACTGGCAGATTGTTGTGGACAAAAGTAATACGTTCATATCTGAGATGTATATCTGAGAGATCCTGAAGACTTGAATGATTTGATTTCTGTTGCTTGTTTCTCCCTTTTTATCACCTGAACTCAGTCTGTACTGATGTAAACTGTAACTTTAGTGCTTGAATTAGGTGCAGGTTCATGGATCAATGAAATGCATTGCAGAAGACCTAAGTTGTTGACTGCTTTTCCTCTTTTGTAGAGAACAACATGCAGGGTGTCAGTAGCAGAAATAGAGGTCTGGAGGTGAAGCACAGACACACAGCAACACAATGAAGTGGACTCTTATCCCCATCACCTTTGAGTCCAGTTCAAACCCTGAGGATCTGTCACCACGGATGAACAAGAGGTGATGTCCTTCTCAACAAAGACAAGCAGAAGTAATGAGATAGTGAGAAACACAATGAAGATCAGTTTGTGTGCTGTGATTCCTGTGTAGTTAAATGAAGGATCTCCACCAGTCTAATGGTGGGGAGATCTAAGGCAGCAGCTTTCATGGGTTTTAATGGGGACATTTTTGGATTCCAAAAAAAGAAAAAAAAGGCAAAATAACATAAAATTTGTCAAGCTCAATAGATGGGATTTCTCCAGCACACTACAATGATAGAAGCGTATGAGTGTGGCGAGGAAGAAGGAGACACACGCTAGTTGCTAGTGAGCCAACTTTATTGCTCTCGAGCCACAAACTATATGCGTAACCGGCACCAAACAATCACCAGAGAGGGCTAAAGAGACGCCCCTCAAACTACGGCATCCGATGGGTGAGAGAACCTCTATAACCTGTACACCACACAGCACACCCCCCCCCCCCCCCCCCCCACCCCGAACACCCAGAAGGGAACAGGGCAGGCAAATCAGTGTCTCCACGGGGGCCTAATTGGCCTCAAACAAGGCGCTCATCAGAACAGTGGGCAGGAACAATATTGTCCATTAGAGGATGAGGAACACAGTCAGAACAAGGAGGCAGAACTGGGGGCTTGGAAGGAGGACGGCCGCGACAAGGAACCAGGCCCGGCAACACATCTTCGCCCGCCACAACGTAGGCCGGCTTAAGGCGATCAAGAGATACCAGCTCTCTGCGCCCGCCTACATCCAAAACAAAACCCTTGGTATCCCGTTCAAGCACACGGAACAGACCATCATAAGGGGGCCGGAGGGGCGAGCAGTGGGCACCATGACGCACAAAAACAAAATGGGCAGATAGGAGCGCCGTAGGCATGAAAACCCGTGGGAAACAGTGGTGCACGGGGCCTGGGGCCAAAGTGCCAACGGACGAAAAGGGATCCACTGCAGAACGGAGACTCGGTGCGGCCGACTCCAGCAAAAACTCACCGGGGACACGGAGCGGCTGACCAAACACTAACTCCGCAGATGAGGCGTCAAGATCCTCTTTGGGAGCCGAGCGCAGCCCGAGCAGGACCCACGGCAAACGATCCACCCAACCGTCACCCACAAGCGAAGCGCGCAGAGCTGCCTTGAGCGAACGATGGAAACGTTCACACAACCTGTTAGCCTGGGGGTGGTAAACAGTAGTACGATGTACCTGTACCCCCAAGGAACGTGCCATTCCTGACCAGAGCTCCGAAATAAACTGAGAGCCCCTGTCGGAAGTAATGTCTGACGGTACACCAAAACGGGCCACCCAAGCAGAGAGAAAGGCACCAACCACATTGGTGGACGCAGTGGAGGACAGGGGAATCACCTCGGGCCACCTGGTGGTACGATCCACCATAGTGAGCAGATGGGTGAAGCCCTTCGAAGGCGGCAGGGGCCCAACCAGATCCACGTGCACATGGTCAAAACGCCTGGCAGGAATCGGAAAAGGTTCAAGAGGGGCCTTGGTATGCCGGTGCACCTTGGCACGCTGGCATGCAACACAAGAAGCTGCCCACCCCTTGACGTCCTTACGCAAACCAGGCCACACAAAACGGGAACCAACCAGCTTTACAGATGCGCGCACACCCGGATGTGAAAGTGAATGAACAGAGTCAAAAACGCGTCGCCGCCAACCTGCTGGAACCACGGGGTGAGGCCGTCCTGTGGACACATCACACAGGAGTATAGGACCTCCCTCTTGCATTACAACCTCCTCAAGCTTAAGGCCTGAACCGACGGAGCGAAGAGCAAGGATATCCGGATCTCCGAGCTGCTCGGCAGCCATAGCCGAAAAATCCGTCCCGAGAAGTACGGGGCAAACAAGCACGCGTGAAAGGCAATCCGCAACAGAATTGGACTTCCCGGCGACATGACGTATGTCAGTAGTGAACTCAGAAATGGCCGCCAGGTGACGTTGCTGACGTGCCGACCAGTGTTCCGTTACTTTAGCCATGGCAAACGTCAGGGGCTTATGGTCCACATAAGCCGTAAAAGAACGACCCTCCAGCAAAAAACGAAAATGTCGAGTAGCCAAAAACAGGGCCAACAACTCACGGTCAAAAACACTGTATTTACGTTCGCAGTCCCGTAACTTGCGGCTAAAAAATGCGAGAGGCTGCCACGCGTCTGCCACCCGCTGCTCCACAACAGCCCCCACAGCTAAATCAGAAGCATCGGTCGTGAGGGCGATAGGAGCATCAGGGTCAGGATGGGCCAGGAGAGCTGCATTAGCTAAGGCAGACTTAGCTCCGTCAAAAGCAACAATTCGGTCCTGAGTCCAGACAACAGTGTCGCCAGCCTTCTTGGAACGTCTGCTGGTTCAGTCATGCTCAAATCGGGGTCACCAATGTGGCGAGGAAGAAGGAGACACACGCTAGTTGCTAGTGAGCCAACTTTATTGCTCTCGAGCCACAAACTATATGCGGAACCGGCACCAAACAATCACCAGAGAGGGCTAAAGACACGCCCCTCAAACTACGGCATCCGATGGGTGAGAGAACCTCTATAACCTGTACACCACATGAGCTTATTTTTTAGTACACTGCAGGATCAACACACAACAGTCACAACTATCCATGGTTTGAAACAACAACAAAGCACTTGATGACAGAACATGGTTATAAACCAGTTCAAGTTGAAGATAAAATAACATTAAATCCATTGAATCCATTTTTCTATTCTGTCATCTTCTTCAGTGTTCTGTGCTTGTTAGAGTCGTCTGTAATGTTTGCGTATCATGGTGGCTGCAGAAATGAAGAGACTTCGTTCTTCTAACTCGTAACTTTAATGACGGCTCGGCAGCAGCATCTTATCACTGTATGCACATATCACTAGTCAAGTAGCAACTCATATTGCCGTACTTCCTGTCTAACAGCGTGACTTCAAAATAAAGTGCATTATGTTCCGGTGAACATCACATTTACCCCCTTTTTTTTAAATAAAAGAAACACAGTTTTAACTCTTATCAAACATCACACTGCATATATGTAAACAATACTGCCTGTAATCAAAACAGTGTTATCTGTAAACGTTACGCTTACTTGCTACTGAAAATTGTTCTTATTTGAAACAATAGGAAACCTTCAGTGTCTAAAATAATGCACGCTTTAAACATCAAGAATAACTCAATCAAAACATTGGTCCATATAGTATGCAACATAAAGTGTCCTTCGTACAGTTAAAGACAAAATCAAAAGACAGTTCTCACATGACCAATAATCATTATACCGACTCAATGAGTGATCAGCTTCTAGTCAGTGTAGTCCTGTAGGTAAGCAGGTGGACATTTATTGTTTCTGGATGGGTACCGGGACATAGCAGTAGGTAGAGAGTTGTCCTGGTGTTGTGAAGAGACATTTTGAAGTTCAGGTGTGATCCTTTTGAAGAATGATGCATTCCTGACGATAGAGTGTCCATTCCTTGAGGCTGTGACCATAGAGCCCTTCACGTTGGTCACTTTGTAAGGTTTGATGTTATATGGCGTTGACAGTTTGTTGTGCTTGGGCTGACGGTGTAGCACAGTGTTACCTGGAATGAGTGAATGAGGCTTGGCATGACGTTTAGCATCTGCGATGTTTCATTTTGGAGCTTGCCTTGCTGTGTCTTGTTCTCACATCAGCATCTGTACTGTGTTGTGCAGCATTATTGAAAGAAGGAACTTTTGTGTACATTTTGCGATGAAACACTAGTTCAGCTGGTGAACACTCTGTGGTACTATGAGGTGTTGATCTGTACTCACGTAGAAAGATGTTAAGTTGTTGTTTCCAAGGAATACCTTGTGTTTCAGCTACACGGAGAGCTTTACTTAGGGTTCGCATGAATCCTTCAGCAGTGGCATTCGCTTGAGGCCAAAGGGGTGTTATTCTGTGGTGGTGAAAACCTAGGTAGTCTGCAAACCGTGAAAAAGAGTCACTGTTGAATGGCGGGCCATTGTCAGTTTTTACAACTCTCGGAATGCCAAACATAGAGAACACTTTGTCCATCACTGGAATGACTGTATTGGCTGATGTTTATCTCACACTTTCAACAATCGGGTATCTTGAGTAATCGTCTACAATAACGAGGAGATATTCTCCAGTAGGTAGTGGTCCATAAAAGTCTACACTCACACTATGCCATGGTGCTTCAGGTAGAGGTGACATTTTCAATGGCTCGTCGTGAGCGACTGGTGTAGTAGCTTGACATGCCAGACAATTACTAACTGCAGCTTCGGCCTTGCAATCAATGTCTGGAAACCACACTTTAGTTCTGAGTAGTGCTTTGGTTTTGACGATACCCTGGTGCCCTTCATGAGCAAGTTGTATTGCTCTGTCCTGTAACACAGCTGGAATAACAATCCTAGTGTCTCTCAGTAGGATGTCTGCTGTATGCGTTGCTGTTAGCTCATTCCGAACATGTTTAAACTGTTTTAATGTGTTAGCATATCGCGACTTATCAGTTTGATGCCATGTGTTGTTCCTGATATGGTTTATGACTTCTTGTAGAACAGGGTCTTTCAAAGTCTCTGCTTTTATCTCCTGCAGTGTCATAGCTTTTGGTGTGGAATAATATGCAAAGAAGTTCACATACTCTTCTGCCACTTTACCTGCACGAGTGCTTTCGCTGGTTTGTGACGGCAGGGGGTGACGAGACATGAAATCAGCTGGGTTGTCAGCACCTTTTCTGTATTCAATTTTGAAGTTGTATGGTTGAAGCCTTAGTCCCCATCTCTCGATTCTGGCAGGTGGTTTTGACCTTGGGTTGTTCCATATGATCTCAAGTGCTTTGTGATCAGTCACAAGTGTGAAAGGATGTCCATAAATGTACAAGTGAAAGTGCTCGCAGCTCCACACGATGGCAAGCCCTTCCTTTTCAGTTTGAGAGTATCTCCTTTCCACATCACTGAGAGATCGACTTGCATATGCTATGATGTGCTTCATCCCTTTTTCATCTTGTTGACACAGGATCGCACCCAATCCCACTGGACTAGCATCCACGATCAGTTCAGTCTGTCTGTTTGGATAGAAGTATGACATAGTTGTGTCACTGGTGAGATTATCTTTGAGTGCCTGTAACGCATCCCGTTGTTCTTGTTCCCATGTCCATGGTGTGTCTTTCCTGGTGAGTTTGCGCAGTGGCTCTGATATGGACGAAAAGTCTTTGATGAATCTGGAGCAGTAGTTAGCCATGCCTAATAGGCTTTTGATGTCTGCAGGTGTTTTAGGGTCAGGGGCATGCTGAACAGCTGCAACCTTCTTTGGATCAGCTGAGACACCGTCTGCGGAAAAGATGAAACCAAAGAATTCCAGATTCTTTTTGTTGAATTCGCATTTCTCACGATTCAGGGTGAGCCCAGTCTATCTGAGTCTTGCAAACAGGGCCCGAAGGTTGTTGTCATGCTCTGTTTGGTTTGTGCCATACACAACGATGTCGTCACTGAAATTTTTGACCCCTTTTAGTCCATGCAAGGACTGGTGAATGGCATTTTGGAACACTTCTGCTGCGGAAGAAATGCCAAAACTTAAGCGTTTGTATCTTCGTAGGCCAAGGTGAGTGGTGAATGTTGTTATGTACCGGCTGTCCGGGTGTAGCTCCAGCTGATGGTATCCAGCTCTAAGATCCAATTTGGAGAACACAGTTGCACCATTTAACTCATGAATCACATCGTCTTTGTCAGGATCTTTAGGTTTGGGAGGTGTCACTATTGGTGAAACCCATGGTGTCGGTCCAGTGACCTTTTCAATGATGTCGTCTGCTTCAAGCTTGCGAAGTTCATCCTCTACTTTCTGACGTAGGTGAAAGGGAACACGTCTGTGAGGTTGACAGGTAGGCTTAATGTCAGTGTTTATGTGCAGTTTTACCTGAAAGTTCTTGAGTTTGCCCGATCCCCTTGAATAGCTGGTGGTTTTCGACCAGCTCATCTGCTACTGAGCGCTGCATTTGGCCTGTTACCGCTGTAACAATGTGGATCAGTCCTAAGTCTTTGGATGTATCATAGCTCAAAATGTTGAATCCATCACCTTTGATAACAAAGATCTTGCATGTTGCTTTCTTTTTGTGTTTTTCCACACAGCCCTCAAACTCACCACGCACTGGAAGAGATTTTGTTGACTGTTACGGGTAGATCTTAACGTCAGTTGGGTGTAGTGTGGGATGTGGCATCAGTTTGTTGTAGGTGACTTAACTTATGCAGTTAACTGTAGCCCCGGAGTCAAGTAGAACAAGTATCTGGGTGCCATTCATTGTGACCTTAGTTTGTGGAAGCTTTGCAGTTTCAGCAGTGTTAACTACATAAACATAAGCGTCATCACTGCTAGATGTGTGTCCTGTTTTCTCACCTGAGGCACTGTCCATTATCTGATGCACACTCTTGGATGCTTGTTGAGTTTTCCAGTGTGGCTGTTTGTAGTTAATGTCCTTAGCTTTTGATCGGCATTGTCGTGCAAAATGATTTAGTTTGCCACATGCTCTGCATTGTTTGTTTCTAGCTGGACAATCATTTTCATGAGGGTATTTACCTCCACAGTTTCTGCAGCGGTTGTTGGGTTGCTGTTTTGTTGAGCAGGTGCTTTTGCTTGAGTTTTTACAGGTAGTTTTGTGATATACTTTGTTTACTGTTGTCACATTGCCACTTTCCATACCTGATGCTTGCATTTCAGACAGTTCACATGTGCGTCCATGGTTCAGAATGTCATCTAGAGTCAGTTCAGGTTCTCTTAGTGCTTTTCTGCGCTGTCTTGATGATGTGCAGCTTTGTATTATTTGCGTTTTGATCTCTGCATTAATGTCTGCAAACTCACAGTTTTTGGCTAACATCCTCAGTCTGTTGTGAAAGGTGTCCAGGTTTTCTCCAGGCTCCTGTACCGCTTTTCTGAAGAGATACACTTGGTACTGGACGTTTTTCTTGGATGTGAAATATGCCGATAATTTCTGTTTTACATCTGCATATTTGTCGCCATCGGCTGCCAGTGTGTCGTAGATGTCATGCACTCTCTCTCCAGCGACGTGCAGTAGCAGTGCTTTTAATCTTCCATCGCCGCTAATGTTCATTGCTATGGTGTAGTTTTCAAACCTTTGCAGCCATTTGGTCCAACGAGGCCCAACGGAACCAGGTTCGGTCTCGGTATCAAACGGAGGAGTGTGTGCAGCCATGCTTGCCGGTTTGTCACATTTCTTGCCTGCTCCGATTTGCCGTTCCGACTAGCTTAACTTAGCCTCTGCTGCGGGCTAACTAGTTTTGCCGCTTTTCCTCTTCTTCCCGGAGAAAAACAGCTGTCTTACTTGCACTGTCGTTGTCTTTATACTTGTCGCCAATGTAATGTTTGCGTATCATGGTGGCTGCAGAAATGAAGAGACTTCGTTCTTCTAACTCGTAACTTTAATGACGGCTCGGCAGCAGCATCTTATCACTGTATGCACATATCACTAGTCAAGTAGCAACTCATATTGCCGTACTTCCTGTCTAACAGCGTGACTTCAAAATAAAGTGCATTATGTTCCGGTGAACATCACATCGTCTGTTTTTGTTTGTGGTTTAAAATGGCAATAAATCAGTCTTGTTTGTATAAACAAAACATATTGAATCAAAGTTCCATCCTCCAGTGACTTAAATGACTTGAAGCAGCAGCCACAGAAAACAACCGCAGCTTCAGCTACAGAGTCGTGACCATGGAAAGAACCATCTTCTTCATTTTTCTTTACACTGCTAATCAGAGAGAGATATAGAACAACACATTTTTTTTTATCCTGAACACTTTCAGCCAATGTGGTGTACACTTCAAAGCCTGGTTTCTCTACCTTTAAGCCACCATGAATATGTTTTGTTTGTGTAAACAAGATAGAGCCATGCAAAGTCATGTCCTCAAGTGATTTAAATGAGCCTTGATGAAGAAACAGCCACAAACAACATTCTCATCTTCAGCTACAGAGCAGTGACCATGGAAAGAATCATCTTCTTCATTTGTCTTTGCATTGCTGTTGAGGGAGATATAGGAAAACACATTCTTATCAAGGAGTATAAAAAGTGGCCTGAAACTCAGGCTTACTGCCGCCAACATCACACTGATCTTTCTTATTTTAACAGCCAGAGTGAGATGGACAAGCTTCCAAAAGCTGAAGGTGGAAATCTTCACAATGGATGGATCGGCCTTGAGCGAGATCCCAACAACCGTCCTGCTTGGAAGTGGTCAGGAGGGGCACACATTACATACCAGAACTGGGGTAATAATGAACCAGATGATCAAAACAGCTTTCAGGACAATGGAGGGATCCTTCCAAATGGACAATGGTTTGATACCAAGGGCAGAAATTTCTTCTATTTCTACTGCATTGATGTGACTGTGGAGGAGGAGAAGATGTCCTGGGAGGACGCTCTGAGCCACTGCAGAGACAAACAAACTGATCTCCCCAGTCTGCTCTCTCACACCGATCTGCTTCTGGCCCAGACTGAGATCAAGCGCAACAACACCACTGAGCGGGTGTGGACGGGTCTGCGTTTCCTGGGTGACCGCTGGCTGTGGGTGAACGGTGACCCTCTGGAATATGAGGCCTGGTCCCAAGAAGGAGGTCAGGACCACCAGTGTCCCATAAGGAAACGCTGTGGAGCTCTGACCAAAGAGGGACTGTGGGAGAACTGGGACTGCCAAGACAAACTCCACTTCATCTGTGTGTGACACATTCTGAAGATATCACATATTAACGTAAACATATAGTGAGACTTAGACTAGTTAAAGGAATGTAAAATGTCATTTGCTATTAGCTTTTCTGTGATGATACTATATTCATCTGTGATTTTCCAGTTTGGTGGTTTGTACTTGTCAGGTGAAGGCTTCTGTGTGTTTCATGATCTTGTTTTGTGACTGAAATTAAAATACATTGTCAGGACATTTCAATAGATCAGTGATTTTCAAAGTATTCTGTGGTGACGTTGTAGAATAAAGATACAGAGACAATTAACATGTTAACCTTTTCACAGTCTGAGCTTTTCAGCATGTTATGATCAATAAACAGATACAAATATTCTCAATCTGCATTTCATGTCATATTTAATGAAAAGCTGGGCATCCCCTTGAACCTAAGAGTCATGTTATTTAACATTTAAATGACTTCATGACATTAGCAGGCGCTGCACATCCAAACAACATGCAAAGTGTGTAGTATGTGACACACACACACACACACACACACACTTTTTACTTTGATAATTGATCTCTGTTTTGTTGGTGGTGCCCTAAAATGATTAATTAATCTGAATAATTTAATTTGAACTTTATTAATTACATTTAGTAATTAAATAAATAGTCAATAATCACATTCATCCAAAACAAATCCCAACAATGTATCGTATCAGTGCTAATGATAATCCAGAATTTTATCAGTGTCTGTGCTTTGATGAAGTTTGACTGTTCACTGGAGTTTCTACAGGATCTGGACACATAAACACTCACCAAACATCCAGCTTCTGTTCTGACTCTGAGTGTTTCCCTGAACCCAGGAAAGACTGAGAGAGATTTTTAAACTAATTTGTTGTCTCAAATTTGTAATTCATACCCTGCCCTTACTACAGAATTCTGCACTACATTGGATATATTTACATGTCAACTGATCAATCAATCAATCAATCAATCAAACAATAAATCAATCAATCAATCAAATTTGATTTACATAGTCCTTTTCAGTAACAAATCAAACGGCATTCAAAATACATAGAACATAACAAGGACTTGGAGACTTAATGCACACGGTGTCATGAAATAATATTAGATCGCGGTAACATGTATAAATTAAAAAGCAATGGTCCCGAAATTGATCCTTGTCGTACCTCACAGGTGATCTCAGACTGTCCGGACAAATGATTGTTTAAAGAGATGAATTTTTTTTCTTCCACAACGATATGAGGTAAGCCAGGTTAAAACAACTCCAGATAGAATCAGAATCAACTGCATTTGTTTAGGTTTGTCCACACAAACAAGGAATTTGACTCTGGTGTATCTTTGTTCTCTATGCACAGTAATTGGACAAAAAACAAAAACACTAAGTACGAAAAATAAGGTAAAAGAATAATAAAAATAAGAGCGATACAATTGGAAACAAACATTCATGGTCACATGCTGGTAAAGCTGATCAGAATATCCATCAGCCTTACATGGTTGAAGTCCCCTGTAACCACGTAGAAGACCTCTGGGTGCTTGTTCTGAAGCAAGATGATGTCACCATGTAGCTCCTTTAGCTCCTCGTTAGCATTAGCACCAGGAGAGATGTAAACAATTGTGATGAACACGGCTGTGAACTCAGGAGGCAAATAGTGTGGCCGGCATTTAACAGTCAAATGTTCTGTTGCCTCGGAGCAGTGGCCCTTGACCAGGTTACAGTTTGTACACCAACCTTTGTTAATGTACACACAGAGTCCACCCCTGTGACTTTTCCTCAACAGATGCTTACGGTCCGCTCAGAAGAGTTGCAGACCATTGATATGTCTGGTATGTTGTTCTTTAGCCAGGTTTCCTTGAGACAACGTCTAAGGCACTTTTAGAAATGCAAATCTATTTTCATGGGAAAGCTCCCAACTTGTATTTACATTTTTGTTTGAAATGTTTCCTCAGTGTTGCATTTGACAGCTTAATGTCAACTTGAATTTATAGGGCTACAGGTAGAGTTACTATTAAATGCAAAATAAATATTGTGTGTGATGCCGATGCTCTTGGTGATCGTTACACTTCATGGTCTCCAATAGAAGTAGTTTACAGACTTCCCAATATCCTGTTAAGGGTCTGGAACCTTATTGTCTAACCTCTTGTCTGTGACTCATTCATCAGTTTTCCACTGCTCATCCTAATCAAGGAGCTCTCTCTCCATCAATTCTACAAAGTACAGTTCCCACATTACTGCTGCCTACATGACCAATCAGCCTGCCAGCCTCACATTTAGTCTGATCCTCATTTATCAACTACAGATTGTCTCCATGCTTGGAGGCTAACACAGTGTTGAACACCAGACTGTCATGGCGTCAGACCCACAGGTACTGACTGTGGTAACAACTTAGTGATGCTTTGTGGACCAAAGAGTTCAGCACAGTACAACAAGTTAAACATCAGTCTACCTCTCCTGAGCTTTAATGTGATTTTATGATGAACAGATGACACAGTGTGACGTTACCAGCAGCCTGGACAAAGCTCCAAAAGTCTGGTGTACTTTGCCTTAAGTTAGCTAACCAACAGTATGGTAGCCTACCTGCTTTACAAACATAATATTAGGGCTGGTCCCGAATATATGAATATTCAAGTATTCGTTTGTTGTGGTGGAATAGTTCTGCATGCCACTGCCGGGCGCTGCCCAGCGTTGGCCAGCCTTGGCCAGCGTTGGCCAGCGTTGGCCAGCCTTGGCCAGCGTTGGCCAGCGTTGGCCAGCGTTGCCCAGTATTGCTGAGGCTGTAGTACGCTGATGAGCACTGCCGAGCGCCACCGAGGCTGTAGAACGTGGCTGTGGTTCTAGTACATGGACCTGCCAACACCGGTGTCAGGCTCTGGTGTCCAACACTCAAAACACTTTACAATAGCACAGTGTTTCAACTTTGGGTAGATAAACATAAAAGTAGAAAAGCACTCAGAGAGCACAGACCTCTGCCAAGCAGCTTCAGTCCACCCCGAAAACAATGTCCCAACGACAAAGTATCCTTGAATTTAAAAAAAAAAAAAATCCTGGATCCAGACGGTGATCTGGATCAGTCCCAAAATCAAATCATTTGTTCCTTGTCCCATTTCACACATTTCCTGAAAATTTCATCCAAATCCATTCATAGCTTTTTAAGTTATTTTGAACACAAACAAACAAACAAACAAACCAACGCCAGCAAAGACATAACCTCCTTGGCAGAGGTAATCACCAGTGGCATACAATGAACATCCAGTAACATAAAATAAAAAACCAGCGCAATAAAAGAAACGCCCAGTGTCACGCAATAAAAAGTCAGTGCCATAAAATAAACAGCCTGTACGATAAACTAAAAACCTAGTGCGATAAATAAACACCCAGTGAGATATAATAAACACACAGTGCCATAAAATAAATACCCAATGTGATACAATAAACAACCTATGCCATACAATAAACACCCAGTGCAATCAAACAGTGCCCTAAAATAAAAACCCAGAGCCATGAAATAAACAGCCAGTGCCATAAAATAAACACCCAGTACGATAAAATAAACAGTCAGTGCCATAAAATATACAGCAAAGTGCCATAAAATAAACAACCATTGCCATAAAATAAACAACCTGTACGATAAACTAAAAACCCAGTGCGATAAATAAACATCCAGTGAGACATAATAAATACTCAGTGCCATAAAATGAACATGAAGTGCAATAAAAAACACCTACTACGAAAAAAATAAACATTCAGTGCCATAAAATAAACCCCTAGTGTGATATAATAAACAACCAGTGCCATACAGAAAACACAGTGCGATGAAATAAACAACCAGTTCCATAAAATAAACACCCAATTAGATCAAATAAACATCCAGTACGATAAACTAAACACCCAGTGTCATAAAATAAACAGCATACTGCCATAAAACAAACAATCAGTGCCATAAAATAAACACCCAGTGCAATATAATAAACATGCAGTGACATACAATAAATAGCCAGTGCCATAAAATAAACACGCAGTGCCATAAAAAAACGAGTGCGATAAAATGGACAACCAATGCGATAAAACGAACAGGTACCATAAAATAAACACACAGTGCCATAAAATAAATACTTAGTGTGATACAATAAACAACCCATGCCATATAATAAACACCCAATGCGATGAAATAAACAACCAAGAAGACCAAGAAGGCTTTTTGTGTAATGCAATAATTTGATACTATAACAGTCAAACGTTTGAATTTTTCCTCATCGTTACTATTTTCACATGTTAACTAAACAGAAGACACAATCTATGAAATATCACATATTATGTATATACATATTATATGTACAAAAAGTATTAAATACACCAAAACAGAACAAGGTCAGGAATGATTAGCGAATAGCAAAATAGAATCAACTGACCTATAACTTTTTGACAACCTACATTCAACTTGAAGAACAGTCAAGATGGTCAGAATAAATACTAGAATAGAAGAGAATATTACTGTCATTGCGATTTGCAATGAAATTGGAAATGCCAAACCCTTCAGTAAATTATGTTTTGTATTAAATTAACCCACGTTTGTGTCCACCCAAGCTTTTGACTGACATTTCATAGTGTTATTCCAAATGAAATTAGATTTAGCACATTGCACTTGAATCCAACTTCTGTTTCTGTGTTCTCATGCTGAATCAGTGTTTTTCAGAATGTTATGATGTCACAGTGAAAGTGACCTTTGACCTGTATGTGAAATGGCACCACTTCATCATTTTATCCTAAATAGACGTTTGTGTGATTTTTTTTTTTTTTGCATAAATAATGTTTGAATTCTTGAGCGATTGAGAAAAATGTGTTTTAGGGGATCACAGTGATTGTTGGGCACCATAATGTCATCAGTTCACCGTTGAGTCTTTGAGGATGTTTGAGCCAAATATGAGGAAATTCTCTGGGCGTTTAATAGGTATTACACTCATGAGAATGGGACAGACCTGAAAACATGATGTTTCTGACTAATGCAGAGGAATAAAGTCAATGCTTTAAGGCCCAGTCTGGTGCATTTGAAGTGTTGAATAAACTGCAGTATATCACACCTTCCTAAAATCTCTTTCCCTCTTGTTAGAGACTGGTCCTTATTTATGCATGCAGCAGTTATGAAGGAAATACAGCAGCTGGAAATTCAACATAGAAATGAGAGAGGCCCTCTCTAGTGCCAATGCTTGTTTTGTCCATTCTGGGCTACTGTAGGAACACTGCAGTGCAACACAGAAGAGGACGAGCTCTCTATGTAGACATGAGAACTGGTTCTCAGCTTTAATGAAATCTTAGAGGTGATGATACGTTAATGAAAACATAATTAGGGATAATGTGTTCCGGTCCTACTAATAGATCCTCTAAATCCTACACACTGGTCTGTTAAGTCAGAGTTCCTACAGCAAGTGTTTTTTTTTTATATGTCCAAATTATGACACAGGACCAAACAACACTTAGCTGCAATTCCAGTTGTCAGTTCATTAATTGACCTTGTACAAGATTCATTTTTAAATACTTACTGAGCCGCCTGGTATATTCTAAATGAAACCGTAGAAACTCCACTGAACAGTCAAACTTCATCAAAGCACAGACACTGATCAAATTCTACATTATCATTAGCACTGATACGATACATTGTTGAGATTTTTTTTTTGGGTAAATGTGATTATTGACAATTTAATTAATTACTAAATGTAATGAATAAAATAAAAATTAAATTATTAATATTAGTTAACATTTCAGGGCACCACCCTGGAATCAGAGATCAATAATCAAAGTAAAAAGAATAACAAGAATATATGTTTGTTAATATTTGTAAAAATATTGAACAATTAAATATGAAAGGATAAAAATGGAGCACTGACTGTGTAAAACAGTTGAAGTTACAATAAATCATGTACAAATAAACACAGAATGTGGTCCTTATTAAGCTACAAAAATGTTTATTACAGAAATCCATCCACTGTCTATAAACCGCTTAATCCTCTGTAGGGTCGCCGGGGGACTGGAGCCTTTCCCAGCCTTACTCGGGCGAAGGCAGGGGACACCCTGGACAGGTCGCCAGTCTATCACAGGGCTACATATAGAGACAAACAAGCACACTCTCATTCACACCTATAGACAATATTTAGAATAATCAATTAACCTCAGCATGTTTTTGGACTGTGGGAGGAAGCCGGAGTACCTGGTGAGAACCCACACATGCACAGGGAGAACATGCAAACTCCACACAGAAAGATCCCAGGCATCCTAACCGGGACGCGAACCGGGGATCTTCTAGCTGTGAGGCGACGCTGCTAACCACCGAGCCACTGTGCAGCCCTTATTACAGAAATGTATTTGTTAATAAAAATTTACAATAAACATCTGCTATAACTGTCACACAAGTATTAAAACTAAACAAGGACAGAAGAACAACACAATGCCAGCTTGTGTGTGTGTGTGTGTGTGTCCCTTTGTTCCTTATCAGGGTTTTACTTTTACATGTAGGCCTCTCTCTTTGTTCAGAGAGAAATGAGGCCCAACAACAGGACTGTAGTTTAAGTCACATACTACCACACTTTGCATATTGTTTGGATGTGCAGCACCTGCTAATGTCATGAAGTCATTTAAATGTTAAATAACATGACTCTTAGGTTCAAGGGGATGCCCAGCTTTTCATTAAATATGACATGAAATGCAGATTGAGAATATTTGTATCTATTTATTGATCATAACATGCTGAAAAGCTCAAACTGTGAAAAGGTTAACATGTTAATTGTCTCTGTGACTTTATTCTACAACTTCACCACAGAATACTTTGAAAATCACTGATCTATTGAAATGTCCTGACAATGTATTTTAGTTTCAGTCACAAAACAAGATCATGAAACACACAGAAGCCTTCACCTGACAAGTACAAACCACCAAACTGGAAAATCACAGATGAATATAGTATCATCACAGAAAAGCTAATAGCAAATGACATTTTACATTCCTTTAACTAGTCTAAGTCTCACTATATGTTTACGTTAATATGTGATCTCTTCAGAATGTGTCACACACAGGTGAAGTAGAGTTTGTCTTGGCAGTCCCAGTTCTCCCACAGTCCCTCTTTGGTCAGAGCTCCACAGCGTTTCCTTATGGGACACTGGTGGTCCTGACCTCCTTCTTGGGACCAGGCCTCATATTCCAGAAGGTCACCGTTCACCCACAGCCAGCGGTCACCCAGGAAACGCAGACCCGTCCACACCCGCTCAGTGGTGTTGTTGCGCTTGATCTCAGTCTGGGCCAGAAACAGATCGGTGTGAGAGAGCAGACTGGGGAGATCAGTTTGTTTGTCTCTGCAGTGGCTCAGAGCGTCCTCCCAGGACATCTTCTCCTCCTCCACAGTCACATCCATGCAGTAGAAAAAGTAGGATTTTCCACCCTTGGCATCAAACCATTTTCCATTCCAAGTCATCCATCCATTGTCCTCAATGCCGTCATGATCATTTGGTTGTCTAAAACCCCAGTTCTGGTATGTAATGTGTGCCCCTCCTGACCACTTCCAAGCAGTACGGTTGTTGGGATCTCGCTCAAGGCCGATCCATCCTTTGTAAAGATTTCCACCTCCAGCTTTTGGAACCTTGTCTATCTCACTCTGGCTGTTAAAATAAGAAAGATCAGTGTGATGTTGTCGGCAGTAAGCCTGAGCTTCAGGCCAGTTTTTATACTCCTTGATAAGAATGTGTTTTCCTATATCTCCCTCAACAGCAATGCAAAGACAAACGAAGAAGATGATTCTTTCCATGGTCACTGCTCTGTAGCTGAAGATGAGAATGTTGTCTGTGGCTGTTTCTTCACCAAGGCTCATTTAAATCACTTGAGGACATGACTTTGCATGGCTCTATCTTGTTTACACAAACAAAGCATATTCATAGTGGCTTAAAGGTAGGGAAACCAGGCTTTGCAGTGTACACCACATTTGTTGAAAGTGTTCAGGATAAAGGTTGTGTTGTTCTATATCTCTCTGATCAGCAGTGGAAAGAAAAATGAAGAAGATGGTTCTTTCCATGGTTACGACTCTGTAGCTGAAGTTGAGGTTGTTTTCTGTGGCTGCTGCTTCAAGTCATTTAAATCACTGGAGGATGGAACTTTGCATCAATATGTTTTGTTTATACAAACAAGACTGATTCATTGCCATTTTAATCCACAAACAAAAACAGACGACTCTAACAAGCACAGAACTGAAGAAGATGAGACAACAGAAAAATGGATACAATGGGTTTAATGTTATTTTATCTTCAACTTGAACTTCTGCTACTGACACCCTGCATGTTGTTCTCTACAAAAGAAATATAGCATTCAACAACTTAGGTCTTCTGCAATGCATCTCATTTATCCATGAATCTGCATCTAATTCAAGCACTAAAGTTACAGTTTACATCAGTACAGGCTGAGTTCAGGTGATAAAAAGGGAGAAACAAGCAACAGAAATAAAATCATTCAAGTCTTCAGGATCTCTCAGATATACATCTCAGATATGAACGTGTCACTTTTGTCCACAACAATCTGCCAGTAACTAGTAACTTCCACATCAACATGAACTGAACTGAATTCTGTCACATTAACTTAAAGCTGCAGCAGCACAAGGTGAGAGAAACTGTACATTAAATGCATGTTTT
This sequence comes from Dascyllus trimaculatus, assembly GCA_024666655.1. Lineage (NCBI taxonomy): Eukaryota > Metazoa > Chordata > Actinopteri > Pomacentridae > Dascyllus > Dascyllus trimaculatus. The sequence goes on along the minus strand of CM045447.1, from coordinate 7,423,342 downwards.
GTTACACCTTCATAAAAATACAGCTGTTCTCTTCTTCAACAGTTATGTATCTAGAAGTTAGTAAACACTGGAAGGTAACACAACTGTATAGGAATTTAATGTCTGTCCTGACAGAAATGTATTTAGAAGAATATGTGGACATACTTTAGATATGTATTTTAGATTGGTTCAGGCTTTAATGTCTTTTTTAACTGTGACATTGAAATCAATAAAGTAACTCTGAGTAGAAATTTCCATCAGGACTTTTTCCAGAAACATTTTCAGGATTTGAAACATCCACAACAGCATTATTCTGAGTGTAACTTCAGATTCTTCACACTTCCCTGGATCTTTTCCAGAGGAAACCTGATCTGCTCTAGTCAAGAGTCACAAAACAGGACATTGTTGAAGTTTCTCCAGTTAAACCAGGATATTCTATACATACCAATGCTCTCAGATGTGTGAAGAGTCCTACAGAGGGACTGTTTCTCTACAGTCCTCAAACTGCTGCCTTCAGAATGTAAACATACTCTGACTGTGACATCACAATGATGGAATTGTAAACAACCAAAACACTTCATCCAAACAGGATTCATGTATTTTCACTTATTTTATTCTTACATTTATTTTATATCCATCTCCCAGAGCAGGTCAGCTGATAAACTGAAGCCCATGTGGAGTGTTTGCTCCTTGTTCTCCCTCCACAGTCAGGATTAGTCTCAACTACCTGCTGGTTTCCACATCACTCACTGCTTCTCCATCAAGTCTCTTCCAGCAGACACTTGATCTGTGATAAAGTGTATCTCTGTGTTGTGGACCACAAACAGGAGAGTTGTTCGATTCATGAGATTCACCGTTTGTGATCTGCGTGACACCTGAAGAACAACTCGGCAAGCACACATACGTCTCCACAATGTCTCCTCAGGAACACTTACAGTTGATTACAGGCCTTTATTAAGAGTCATCCACTGTCTACCTGTTAACTTCCTGCCTTGTCGGCTACAAATGTACTACTTTACTACTGGGTCTACAGCTGAAACCTGCGCTAAGCAATACATGTCCTGTATTACTGGAGTATCTGCAAATACCATAGGTGCTGTGTACATGTGAAATATAAAAGTACATGTGAAATATGTAATTTTCACTTTGACATGAAAGAGTCTTTGTGGTAAATTCTTCTTCTTAAAAGTCAAACTAAATGTTGTAAAGCAATATAAGGTTTTGATGTTACATTTTTGTGTTAGTCAGTGTGTTTAACTGGATTTTGGCTGTTGTCCATTCGACCACCCATTCATGTCAATGGAGATTTTCAAAACCAATTTCTTAAAAATCGTAAGACAAATAGCTACCAAAAGTCATGGCATACTAGTTCTGATTGTGCTGCACGTGTTGAAATGTAATTTGTATGAGTTTTCTAAATGCTGAGGGATGAGTTAAGTAGTGAAAATTGTCCTCTGATAAACAGCAACCATCCTCATGTGGCCGATTCAACCACAAACCGTCTTATCTGTTTAAACACCACACAAACAAGAAAATATCAAAGATTATGAACTGAAGTCCATACAATGGAATAAAATGGAGTGAACTGTCATTTCTTGAAGGTACAGCTCTGTTAAGGTCAGATATGATCAGTTTTATCCCAAACATTATTACATGTTTCAGTCATTATCAGGGATGTTCAGTGGCTGATCTGTTAGTTACACTTTGAGCTGAAGTTTATACATTTTAATGGACTGTTTCTGAGCTCAGGAGTTTTGGATTCATTAAAATGTTTTCACACTTAGCCATCACCCAGGTCATTGGTCTTCTCCTTCCTCATGGTTATGTTTTCCCACCTGCTTCCAACAGAGGTCGCTATTGTCCAAGATGGTGGTTGTTCTTGTGGTTGGCCCTTTTCCCTTCATCCCTCCCCCATTCATCCTTTCCCCATTCCCATACCTTGCATATTCATTCTGTGTTATCGTGTGTAAAATGAACTCCTTTTTACATTTATCTGATCTGCACTTGGGCCTCTGATTTCCTGTGACACCACTAGTCTTAAATAGTACAGTCTGGCCTTGGCTTGTCAAGTTACCAGTGACCTTCTTCTCTCCCCTGACGCTATCCACTTAAACATTCTCATCCTCCTTGACCTCAGCCCTGCCTTCAACCCACCCACCATTCCATCTTTCTCCTTGAAACAGTCTTCAACATTACCAGCGCTGAAAAATTTTACTTCTCTGACAGACACCAGTTCATCAGCATCAATAACTGCTAATCCTCCACTGCTCCCCTCTCCCAAGGTTTGGTTCATAGTCTCCTTCTCTTCATCCTCTACATCATGGGTGTCAAACTCTGGCCCGCGGGCCAAATTTGGCCCGCAGTGTAATTATATTTGGCCCGCGAGGTAATACCAGATGACTACTAAAGCTGGCCCGCCGGTATTATACACCGCATGTATCGCTAATACTACAAATCTCAGAATGCTCTGCTCTGTATCGGCGCGTCAATCATAGACATATGGCGTCAATCAGGACAGGACCCATAAACACCCTCTCCTCTGTTGACAGTAGTCATAGCAACCGCACGCTACTACTGACCCAACCACCTCCACCCCTCCGCTGCCGCCACCTGACTTAGCATCTGCACCAGCGGCACGCCAGGACACTGCTACTGTGCCACCACCAGCAGGAGATATTCACGCTAATGCCGTCGGATTCCGACGAACACTTCCCCCTCGCCCTCGCCCTCGCCTCCTCCCCGGTCCGGCCACCGCGGCCGCACGACCCAAATATTCAGATATTTGTCAGTAACTGGACCAGAATATCCGGCGCTCACCTATTGCAATTCAGACCAACCCCATCTAGCATGTGGAGCCAACGTGGCTATAACCACGGAGAACAACATTAGACGACACTATGAAACACCAGGACAAGTACAAGGACCTGGACATGAGTCAAAGGCGCCAGAAAGTAGAGGAGATGAAAAGAAGTTTGGTTTCACAACAGACGATGTTCAAAAAAGCCACATCACAAAGTGAGGCTGCTGTAAAGGCAAGTTTTATTTATATATAATATCAATATATCAATATAATAATGTTGATAATTATAATTATAATATATATTATAATATGACATATATATATATATATATATATATATATATATATATATATATATTATAATAATATAATGTTGGCCCGCGACTATGTCCAGGTTTTCAGATTTGGCCCGCTGTGTATTTGAGTTTGACACCCCTGCTCTACATTCTCCCCCTTGGCGGCTTAATCTGCCATCATAGACTCCAGTTCCACTATTTTGTCCAACTCTATATCTTCACCAAAACAGTTCCCACTGTCACCCATTCAACCCCCACCAACTGTATCACAAAAACAAAGTCCTGGCTGCAAACAGATTTCCTCAAACTAAAGTGTGATGAATCAGAATTCATTCTCCAAATCCACCCACAACTTCTCCCTCACCATCGACGGCTCCACTCACTCACCTTCCTTCATGCCACGAATCTCGGCGTCACATCCAGACTTGACTGCTGCAACAGTCGTCTCTGTGAAACATCATCCAAAATACTCAAGAAACTTCAATACATCCAGAGTTCTGCTGTTTTCCTCCACACCCAGTCCCACTCAGTGTGTTCATCACACCACCCCCATCCTTCACAACCTCCACTGGCTATCATTGGATATCAATATACTTCAAAATCCTTTTCATCACCTTTTATGCTCTCAACAACTTCACTCCCCCATAATTGACTGAACTCCTTCACTGCTACACTCCACCTCTTCATGCTCCCATCTACTGATGCTGGCCTCCTACACCCATCCAGACTAAATACTGGACCTGGGGTGATGGGGCTTTCTCCATCGCTGCTCCCACCCTGTGGAACTTTCCCCAAAAGCATCAGAGAATCATCCTCACTCTCCATATTTGAGAAATCCATAAAGACACATCTTTCTGCTGCCTACTACTGATAATCCCTTTTTCTATGTGGTATTTTTTCCACTTTATCTAATTTATTTGTTGCATTCTTACCTACTTTGTAAAGCGCTGTATAAGTGTTGCTGCATTTTCTCTTATTTGTCTGTCAGAATCCTTGTGACAGACTGGGATGTGTTTAAAGCTGCAGCCACTCTGGAGGACTCCTGTGTCAGTGTTCAGGACTATGCTGAGTATGTGACTGGGTACATTAGCACTTGTGTTGATAACATCGTACCCACCATACAAGTCAGGAAGTTCCCCAACCAGAAGCCCTGGATAAACACTCAGGTACGTAACATGCTGCGTGCTCGCTGCATTGCATTTAAATCGGGCAATGAGGCCGAGTACAAAGCTGCCAAATACGGACTGAGGAAAGCCATCACAGCTGCAAAGAGGCAGTACAGAGAGAAGCTGGATGGCTTCTATTCCACTGCTGACTCCGGGCGGATGTGGAGGGGCTTGCAGCACATTACAGATTACAGGACTACCACCAGCACCATCAGCTCCACAGACAGCCTACCAGATGACCTCAATGCATTCTACACCCGCTTTGAGGCTACAAACAACAACACAGAGACACACACACACACCTGGACCACCGGACCCCCTTCACCGCCACCAACAGTCTCATCAGGTCAGGTTCACAAAGTCCTGAAGAGGATCAACCCCCATAAGGCAGCAGGACCAGACAACATCCCTGGCCGCGCTCTCAGAGCATGTGCCAACGAGCTGGCTGATGTCTTCACTTCCATCTTCAACCTTTCCCTCAGCCAGAGCACAGTCCCCTCCTGCTTCAAAACCACAACCATCGTCCCCCTCCCCAAGAAGAGCCCACCTACCTGCCTGAATGACTACAGAGCAGTGGCACTCACTCCAATCATTATGAAGTGTTTTGAGAGAGTGGTACTGGCCCACATTCAGAGCAGCATACCGGACACACTTGACCCCCTGCAGTATGCCTACAGGCCCAACAGGTCCACCTCAGACGCCATCTCAGCTGTCCTCCACTACTCCTTGTCCCACCTGGAAAACAAAGACTCCTACATCAGGATGCTCTTTGTGGACTACAGCTCCGCCTTCAACACGGTTGTCCCCCACAAACTCACCCACAAACTGTCAACACTTGGCCTCCACCCCACCCTCTGTGACTGGCTCCTAGACTTCCTGACTGGCAGGCCCCAGTCTGTCAGGATTGGAAATAGGACATCGGCCAGCATTATCACAAATATTGGAACTCCACAGGGATGTGTCCTCAGCCCCATCCTCTACACCCTGTTCACATATGACTGTGTCGCCTCCCACAAGGACAACATCATCCTGAAGTTCGCTGACGACACTGCAGTGATAGGATGCATCACTGCGGGGGACGAAGCGGCCTACAGGGTGGAGGTGGCCGGTCTGGTGTCATGGTGCGAGGACAACAACCTCACCCTCAACACAGAAAAGACAAAGGAGATGATAGTGGACATGAGGAAGGAGAGGAGACCTCATCAGCCACTATTTATCCGGGAGCTTGAAGTGGAGCGGGTGAGCAGTTTTAAATACCTTGGGGTCCACATCACTGAGGACTTCTCATGGACCACCAACACCACACAGCTGGTCAGGAAAGCTCAACAACGGCTGTATTTCCTGAGGAAGCTGAGGAAGTTTGGCATGTCAGCCAGGATCCTCAGCAACTTCTACAGCTGCGTTGTGGAGAGCATCCTGACCAGCTGCATCACCGTGTGGTACGGCAGCACTACTGCTCTGGACCGCAAACGCCTGCAGAGAGTGGTCAGGACTGCTGAGAGGATCACCAGGACTCCACTGCCCTCTCTGCACAGCATCTACCACCGCAGAGTCCACAGGAGAGCTGCCAGCATCACCAAGGACACCACCCACCCACAACATGGACTGTTCACACTCCTGCCCTCAGGACGGAGGTACAGGAGTGTGAAATGCAGGACGACCCGCTTAAGAAACTCTTTTTATCCCACTGCCATCAGAATCCTCAACAGCTGACCGGATTCTACTAAAGACACTTTAAAAATTCATACACTTGAACTGCAATTATCGTCTGTTTACATTTTCTTGCACTACTTTGCACTAAAATACACTTTACTGTTCATATTTACATTGTTTTTTCTAAATACACTTTACTGTTCATATTTACATTGTTTTTTCTTATTTCTATTTTATTCTATTTTATTTGTATATACTATTTTTATACTTGTTGCTGGTTATCTGAGTGGACAGCAAAGTAAGAATTTCATTGTGGAGGGAAACGTGTTTCTTACTGTGCACTTGACAATAAAACTTTGAATCTTGAATCTTGAATCTTGAATCTCTTGAATCTTGTAAGCTGCATGATGGGACCACAGAGACACAGTTTGGACCTTGAATCAGTGAACTGTGTCCCTGAACGTCTGAACAGTTTATTCTTCATACTGATGCTGACTAACTGCACATTGCTGCTCATTATTATTATAGCAGCTAAGCCCAATGCTTGAAGCTACCTTGACGGGTTACTGAAAGCTAGAGACTGACACGCTCACTACCTACGTCTGTACTGTGATTCGATGTAAAAATGTCCGACTTTGTGAATAGTATAATTATGTTTCTTTCATTTGCTCACCCATTTGAGTCCAACAAAAGTCCATGAACTTAAACCATCCACAATTCATAGTTTACAGTCAGTGATACGGCGTAGCGTAGCATTGCGATCAGAAACCATTTGTGCTTCCTACCATCAAGCAACACCTGTTTCAGCAAAGGTTCCTACCTAAATACACACTGATGACTGAAAACCAATTACACCCTCTTGCAGAGTCCAACACATCCACCTACAGACATATCAAAAAACAAAACGGCCATTACAATTATGTTACTTTCATGTTGGAGGGAGACTTATTTTGGTGCTTAGTTTGAAGTAGTTGTAGTTTCTACTTGCTACCACTAGATGGTAGTAAAGAGGCCTGTGCTACTCATTGGACTGTATATTCTATTTTATCACCGCTGGTTTCATCAGCAGGATATTGAACTCATTTTGTGAACTATTTCTAGCCTGTTCATTACAATCATACTTTAGTTCTCCTTTTCAGAAGTTTGATTCAATGAAATAATAATAATTTATTGCATTATATATATTTAGCAAAGCTTGCTTTTTCCAAACTGCTTTTACTTTCATACTTTTACTGTATTTAAATCTTATCTACAACATTAGTTATCAAGTCGTGCTTTGCTTTGTAATTTTTTATTTACAGTTTATTTCTCTTTTTAATGGAAACATTGCATCAGCACTGGTCAATGTAGGATCTGTTCAGTGTGTTTGAGACATGATGGTTAAATGAGGTTAAAACTTCTTCTTTTTTCATGTCTTTCTTCTGTTTATTGCTGATGACGTCGATGACACAGGTCGGTTCGAAGAAGTCTCAAAGTAGCTCTCTGAAGCACATGATAACAACCAGTTTATATTTGCAACACTGAAAAGGTTATTTGTATGTTTTAATCGAACAGCATCTGGTCAATCATGCATACAAATGAAAGAAAGAGGAAGGAAACCAGGCGTATTTTTCCAGAAATAACCAGAACTTCCATTTTCTGCTTACAGGCCTCTGAAAAAGTCATCTTTTCAAGAGAACTGCCTTCTGCAGTGCAGATGAGGGTGTTACAGTAAGTCATTTATATCAAATGACATTAATAATGTGCAGACACGTTTTACTGACTCACACACAGAGATGAGAGCAGCAGCTATGAGTTTACCTGCTACAACCAGAGGACTTGTGGTGCTTCTTCTCACTGTGACAGGTACTGTAGATCTACTTATAGATGTTGTACAATATTTCTTCATAGAGTGACTGAAAGTAAGAAAGAAAGAAAAATGTCATTGATTTATTCTCTGAGGTGACCATGTTGTGAGATTTGACAGATGAAATGATGTTCAGTTTGATGCACTGGCTTTTCTTAAAGCTCGACCTGCAGAACCAGACGTTCTCTGTTTTCTCATTGAAATGGGACGTCTTACTTGAGTATTGAGCTTTTTTCTGCTTTGTTAACACACAGGTTGAGGCTTTTCTCATATTTTTTACATATTCCTGAGTTGTTTAACACGAGTCCTATAACTTAAAGTGGGCGGTCAAAGTGTTTGAGTGGATATACTGTCATGTTTTTCTCAACTTCATTTATCATCATAGATGCACAAAACGTCCTTGTTGAGTTGAACTAAAAGTTTTCTGGCTTCTGTACGCAGAGATTTCTATCATGATGATTTCCAGATGAAGAGTGGAGTCCATCCTGTCTGCTAAACTCTAAAACTGCTAATGTTTTAAAAGTCAGTAGCTGCCATTCTCGTTCTGATTCTCACACACTGAGTGCTAATCACACTGCTGCTGCTTAATTCATAACCTGGAGGCTGCTGTGGTTAAAGAAACAGGCTGATCCAGGCTGCATCCTCAGGGGGTTTCATTTTATCACTGAATATGTGCAAATGACAAGTGTGACAAGTGTGCTGTGTCTGATAATGCTACCAGGAAAATCCTCCTTAAAGAAGATCCATTTTAAATCAGATGGATGATTCTTTAAAATTTGCAGTCAAGAATTTATAGGTCTGCTCCATTACGAACATTTCAATCAATACTTAGTGCAGTGGTGTTCTTTACCTCTCACAGATCAGGGTTCAATGAGGATAGTTCACCCATTTTTCATTAAAATTCATGTTAAAACTAAATTTAATGTACACTGGAAAGACCTAGATATAAAATATAGTAGTTTTACATGACATTGATTTTTTTTTTTTTAATTATTTTGCATTTTGAATTTTTTTGTTTTTGTGGAGGGATGTTGATAAAATAACATGAGACACCTCTTTAGTTCAGGATCCATTTGACCTGCTGACTTAAAATCAAGACAAATGAGTCATGAGGATTTGTACTGAGAGGAGACTTTCAGTGCAAAAGTTCACTTTCATGAACTGGAAATATGTGAAATGAACCATTTTCATTTGATATGTTGATTTCACTTATTAAGCCAAACAGAAGAAGTTTCATACTGAAAAATGCTTTTAACGATGTTTTTAATTATTTTTTTAAATTTAAAGTGTCTACATTGACCCACAACATAACAGGAGGGTTAATAAGCTCTTTATATTTTGAATATCTTTTCCGTCTCTGTGTTCAGTCTGGCTTCATGCAGAAATGAAATGGTCACAAGGAGACAGTGTGCAGGTTTTCATTCCACCCAGTCATCTCAGCAGGTGCTTTCACTGAGTCCCTCCCCTCTACATGAAGGAGGCTCATCAGTGTGTGTTTTGTTGAAATGAAAACTTGCACACTGTTTGTTCTTCAGGACACCAGGTGAGCAGAAACTCAGTAGAGCTGAAGTGTCAGAGCAGGTGTCCTCTAACACACCATCCAAGCAGTTATGTGAAATTTCATTCCAGGTGTGTGACTGAATTTCCGGCTAATGCCGACGGCCAAAGCCACAAACGCTCACTGGGCTTACAGTGGTCCATTTGTATTCACTCAGACTCAGTCAGCAAGAGAAGTCAGCACGTATTCTGGCCCATAGTTGCCCAGCGGCCTGGTTAAGGTTGGGCTGTTTTTAACACTGCAGTTTGTGAGTGTGATGCACAACTTTGACATCATGGTGTGAAGGACGTTTCTGTGTCTCGACAAGTGTGAAGCCACATCTCAAACGTTCCACGACTTCTTTCTTCAGGAACTCAGTTAAGCTGTTTTGTTAGGATTAAACAGACATTCTTTGAGATATTTTTTTTTCTTGCATTTACAAATAAGGAAAAAAGCTCTCAGTTATATACAGGACATTATAAATCTCATTTATCTGATCATTACCAGCCTTGTTCTCTTGGCTCTGTTGCTGATTTCTGGTTCACAGTGCATGTTAATAAAGTGAAAAGGAAGGAAGTGTGGTTTTATACCAGCATGAAGCACCCAGTTGTACATGTTCCTCTGTAAAGCACTGATGTTAAACAAAATAAAAAAGGTCTGACTGACTGATGCTGAGTTTCATGATGAGCACCTTTGTGCACTAAATCCATCTGTGATGAAGACATTGGGACTGCAGTCTGGTTGGTCTCAGGATCACAGTGGGGTGATGAAAATGTGGAATAATTTCAGTTGTCCTGCAGGTTTACATACTGATGCAGCAGTAGAAAACATGGAAATGTGTCATTAGATTGTGTTTGTGCTCTGTGTTGCAGTGGTTCAGGGCCAGGATGTCTGGGGAGTGACTTACACTCCTATTCACATGTGTGCCTTAGAAGGATCAACAGTGGACATATCCTGCACCTACACATACCCATCAACAGGAAATGACAGAGTGGAGAAAACAATGTGGTTCACCAAAGAGAGTGGCACAGACCCTGTGGATCTGAGAACAGACTCAGACTACTCAAGTCGTGTGCAGTATTCCTGCAAACAAAACAGCTGCACTGTGAGAATAACAGACCTGAGAAAGAGCGACTCAGCTAAGTACAAGTTCAGGTTCATAACAAACCAAGAAGGTGGAAGATTTACTGGCTCACCTGGAGCCACTCTGACTGTTACAGGTAACATTTATATTTGAACATTTATCTTTCATTTTTAAGTACGTTTTCACCATCATGAAACAGTGCTGTTGATGTGTGATGGAGAAAAGCTAAAAGGCTCATGTTTTAATGACTCTTGGCTTAAATGTGAACTTTTGCTTGAATGATAACTGGATGAACGTCTCAGTTTACAACAGTGGTGCAGATAAACAGTTTTACCTGAAAAATACAGTAAAATACTGCAATAGTTTATGCTAACTTCTTCTAATACTGTAACTAGACTTTAAAACAAGATACTGTATTTGTAAAGTGCAGCCACTGTAATCAGATGACTCAATCATTAGTTAAAGTACCACAGAGATGAACTTCTTTCACTTCCTGTTGCTCTCAAGGGACAAACATGATGATTAGTTTTATGGGATGTTTGTGTGTTTACACATGTATATGAAGAACAAATGATGTTCTGCTGCTTCTTCATTAATTCAGGTGTGCAGGTGATGAAATGAGTAGAGAAGTCATCTTCTAGCTGGACACAGCTTCATTGTCACAGCAGCTGTCAACTACCTGATCACTTTTCCAAGTTTAATTTGTGTTAGAACGACTCCACAGAACTTTATTTATGAATTACAAAAATAATATGAACCACGTCTGTTATTTTATACTTTGTGTTTACTCTGATACTAGTATTTAATAAAAGCCAAACATGTCTATTCTTTCTTTAAATATTTAGATTTACAAGTTCTAGTGAGGAGCTCATATCCATATTCTTCTTGGGCGAAGTTGGAGTGTCACAGCAGATGTCATCGACCTGCTGATTCTTCCTACATCTGGTACAAGAATGAACAGAACATTCAGGGCCAAACATCATCTACTTATTCAGGGAACTTTTATCCTGCAGTCAGCATTTCCTGTGCTGTAAAGGGACATGAGGGTTTCCCTTCTCCTCCAGTGTGTGAGTTTACTCCAGGCTTCTACTAACATAACACCATCTGTTGGCACATTCAACATATTATATTGTTCCATCACTGCACATATCCACAACATTGACAACCCTTTTCCTCTTTCTACGTGTCCACCATCTTTTTATATCCAGCTCTACTCATGCTGCTGCTGGCAGTAACTCAGCAATCCTACAAAGTTCTCTGTATTACTGCTGTGACATGTTTTCAAAACTGTATTTTAAACAGGGGTTTTGTCTTTCAGGTGTCCATAGTGAAACCTGCAACAGAGTGATTTACTCTGACAGAAGGATCTGTGCTGTCAGAGGATCATCAGTGGACATTTCTTGCTCATATCACATCTCTGGATCGATCACATCAAAATTCTGGTTTAGTCCTGAACAACGTCATCAGTGGCTGAGTTCCTCTGAACCTGAGGACATCAGCAGAGACTCCCAGTATGCAGGTCGAGTTCAGGTCCTTGAAACAGACAGAGGACGCTCCACTCTGAGAATCAGAGAGCTGAGAGACACTGATTCAGCTGAGTATCACTTCAAATTCATAACACATCAGGATGAATGGAAGAGCAGTTTACCTGGAACAACTCTGACTGTCACAGGTACTGAAACTATATTCTATAAACGGTTATTAGATACAGCACTGTATATATGTACTTGTACCCCTGTAAAAGAATGTCATGTACAAATATTACTGAGTTTATGTCTTTAATTTAATTTGTGTTAAATTGTTTGTTGGCACGACTCCACAGAACTTTATTTATGAATTACAAAAATAATATGAACCATGTCTGTTATTTTATACTTTGTGTTTACTCTGATACTAGTATTTAATGAAAGTCCAAACATGTCTATTCTCTCCTTAAAGATCCAGATTTACAAGTTCTAGTGAGGAGATCATCTCTATATTCTTCTTATACCTGGGCGGAGTTGGAGTGTCACAGCAGATGTCATCTACCTGCTGATTCTTCCTACATCTGGTACAAGAATGGACAGAACATTCAGGGCCAAACATCATCTACTTATAAAGAGTACTTTTATCCTGCAGACAGCATTTCCTGTGCTGTAAAGGGACATGAGGGTTTCCCTTCTCCTCCAGTGTGTGAGTTTACTTCACAGTCTTTCACTAACACATAGACATCTGGTGAAGCCTTTTACCTGAGAGTATTTATTGGACCAGTTGGTTTTTTTGACTAAAAAGGACAGAAGACAGTCAATAATCACTTTGAACTATTTCTATGTGTTTCACTTTTGTACTAACATGTCATGTCCAGCTGATGCAGTACTTTTCTATTCAGTTACTTCAGTTCAGTACAAGTCACAGCTAAAACCAAAGAGCTCAGTGAGCTGCTATGAGGGTACTGAGACACAGCTGTGTATTGTATATATGTATAAAATATTAAAAAATGCTTTTCTGTTTCCTATTTGTCAACATGTCTTTAAAGTAGAATCCCTCTTGAACACACAGACTCAGACAAACATGCAGTTAAAGGACTAATCCTGCTGTGTTTTGTGGTCACTTCTGGAACAGAGCGGCTGACACTTGCACAGAAGCTTGTGTGCCTTCGAGGCTCATCAGTGGACATTTCTTGTTCTCATCACTGTTACCATCAAATTGTGGTTCAGGCCTAAACTTTGTCTTCATTGGCAGAATTCCTGACAGGCCGATGAGCAGCTCCAGTCTCACTTTTATCTTTCACTACTATATTCTTAACACTGAGCCCTCAAGTACTGACACTAATCCAACACAATGTTACACATGTTTAGTCAGGAACACACTTTTGCCCCGATACCCAGGTCAGATGACCAAAATACATGTCAGCACCACTATGGTGAGTTCTCAACAGCTCCATCAAATAGAGATCTTTCACTCTCAACTTCTCACATGCTTTCTCTTCAACAAATATTCACATGATCTAATATCTGAGGAACAATCAAACATTAGAGAGAAAGTCCAAAGACTTGAAAACAGATGTGCATCAGAACTTTGTTTTGTCTTCTTTCTTCTCCCATTAATCACATTTATCTGCTGTCTCTGAATATAAAAGTGGATGTGAAGAAGTTCAAACCTGCAGCAGCTACAACAGTAACCTGCTGCTGACTCACTGATGCTTCACCATCAGTAATCTAACAATGTATCAGTCAGAGGACCAGACCACCACCTCTACTTTAATACTTCAGCTGCAGTATTTGACAACACTCTGTACAGGTTCTTTTACTGAAGTGAATGATTAAATATGTGTTTCACCTCTGCTGCAGTAAAAGATGTGCCTGATTAAAATCCATTTTACATTTCAGGTGTTCATGGTCAAACATGCAACAGAGTGATGTACACCAGCAGAAGCATCTGTGCTGCTAAAGGCTCTTCAGTGGACATTTCTTGCTTCTACAACAGTCATGAAGATCATGTTCAATCCAAATTCTGGTTCAGTCCTCAACGTAGACTTCAGTGGTATTATTCACAGCCTGAGGACCTTAGAGGAGACTCTCAGTATGCAGGTCGTGTTGAGGTCCTTGAAGCAGAAACAGGAAGTTCCACTCTGAGAATCAGAGACCTGAAAGACTCTGATTCAGCCCAGTATCACTTTAAATTTACAACACAAAGCTTTGAATGGAAGAGCAGTTTACCTGGAACAACTCTGACTGTCACAGGTACTGTGAACACAACTAATAGTCACAGCAGCTCAGTCTAATGCCACTTTTTACACCTCACCTAAAAACAGCAGCTTTAAGAGGAGTTCCAGGTTGTACCTTCTGTCTTCAGAGATAATCCATCACTACACATAACTGTGGAGGTTTTAGGCTTATAAATGTTTGTCTCGTGTTGAACATGTTGTTTCTAGCTAAATCTGTGGTTGACAATACAGCCCAGTACAATGTAAATGCTTTATGAAAGAACATCATCACAAAATGGTTCAAAAATCTGATGAGAAGCTTTTTGATAAAATTCATGTGAATCTGTGTTTTTGTGATTCCTGTAACTCTTGTATTAAGCTCAGTCCTTACTTTATTGGGGTATTAATGACTTTAGTGAATGATGTCTGAGATTCTTTCATTCACAGCTGTTCAGTTTATCACATGTGTGTGCTTTTGTTGCTGTTGACCAATGACGTTGTGGCTTCCTCCTCACATGTTCAGCTCTGCAGGTACAAGTGACCAGAGTCACAGTCCATCAGTCTCATACTGAGGCACAGCTCAAGTGTCACAGCAGTTGTAGACAGGCTGGTCGTCTTTCCTACGTCTGGTTCAAAAATGGAAAGAAAGTCACGACGGAGGACGTTTCCTATGAAGACCAGTTTAATCCTGGAGATTTCATGTCTTGTGCTTTGAAAGGACATGAGAACTACGGCTCTCCTTCAGTGTGTGGGTTGTCTTCACTTTGTCAATAACATTTAGAGAATCCCTCCAACATAATGTTGGCTTGTTCATCCTTTAAACATCCTCATGTTTCCCCTCCAGATGCTCTGAATGTTCCCTCTGTGTTGGTGAATCCCTCTGCTGACATCATGGAGGGCAGTGCAGTGACTCTGACCTGCAGCAGTGATACAGACTCAGCAGCTACATACACCTGGAACAAGAAGAAGCAAACGTTGCTCAGCAAAACCCAGCAGCTTGTCTTCAGCTCCATCCAGGTCTCTGACTCTGGAGAGTATTACTGTACAGCAGAGAACAAGCTGGGCAAGAGGACATCTGAATCTATTCTCATTAATGTGGAATGTGAGTATTTAAAAACCATCCTAACTTCTGCTCTGTCTGCTGCTCAGTGGCTGTCTACTGCAGGACTTGACACACTGAGACGTCCTGTGGTTGTTTCTGCAGGTTTCATTCAATACTGACAATGTGTGGCTGAGTTTTTAGTTACTTCATGTTCCATCATCTTCCCAGATGCTCCAAAGCTTCCCTCTGTGTCAGTGAGTCCCTCTGCTCAGATAGTGGAGGGAAGTTCAGTGACTCTGACCTGCAGCAGTGATGCTAACCCACCACCTAACTACACCTGGTACAAGGAGAATGAAGACTCACCAGAAGCATCAGGGCAGAACTTCACCATCGCTGACTTTAGAGCTCAACACAGTGGGAAATATTCCTGTGAAGCCCAGAACACCAGAGGACGTCATACATTCACTGTACATCTGACTGTATCAGGTAAGTTTCCATTCACTTCAACACACTGCAGCAGAGTGCAGAACACAAAAGCAGTTGTAATGCAGGGAGAAGTGAGTTCCCTCAGTGAACGCATGTTTTAGGAGAAGGTAAATAATATGAAAGTCATGTAAAACATTGTTCCAGCTAGTCTTGAAGTGGAAAGTAGCAGGTGTTCACAGTGCTATTAGCTCATGATCAGACCATTCTGCAGCAGAATAACACTCTGCCTTGGCTGTATTTCTTTAAACTAAGCATAATCATAATGGATGGCATTAAGTCAAGGATGAAGCAGTGGTGTCTCCTTAGAATAGTAACAGTGGAGTTGTTTTGGTGGAGCATTTGCACACAGGGAGGAGACCACTGTTAATATAATGAATAATTCCCTGAAAATAGATTAGCAGGGCTGCCTGACTGTATGATCCAAATCCTCTGCACAGCTGTTGTTGTTGGTAACACATAGATAGCAGAGGGAGCCATGTGAAAAGCCAATAGCAGGCTGATACCTGAAGCCTGCATCCTGTTAGTCGAACTAACTCATGATTGGTCATGCAGTTGCTGCTTAGGATTCATCAGGCAGATGTGTCATCACATCTTCACTACAACAAACAAACCAACAGAGCACTAACCATTGTTTCACTCCTATGTGGACACAAACACGTTTTTATAATGGAGAAACATGGAGAGAACACTTTGGATACTTGCAATAAGATGACATGTGGCCCACTGTGGCCTTTTCAATGACATATTATGTCCACACTGTGTTACCTTTTCAGTGTCTACATCCCATCATTCCCAGTGTGTTAAATCCAGTAGAAGAGCAAACCAGAACCAACCACCTTTGTCCTCCAGGTTAAGGTTCTAGATCCAGAAAGCTCCAGATCAAAGGACAAAGTTCCCGTACAGTGGAGAGGCAGCTTTTGTATCTATATTTACCTGCATCTCAGTCTCTGTTGTCAGACTGGGGAAACATAAAAGATGATTTTTGTCAGTGTAGCAGGGCAGCAATTAGTATTTGTCTGGTTGGGAGGCAATAATGAAAACACTGTCATGAGTTTAGCAGAAACAGAAGACTCTGTAGAAGAGAAGAACAGTGTTATATCTTTGGCTGTGTTGAAACATAGGACTGATAGTTGACAGAACTTAAATTCAGTGTAGTAATGCAGCTGTTTGATTCCTTCCTAACTAAATTATGTAATATAAAATGTTTCCCAACCAAAGAGTTGAAAGAATTTAGCCTGAAAATACTCATGGAAGCAGATTTCTCACATTTAGTCATCTATAAAAGATTTAACAAAGCCGTAGTCTCATCATGAGGTTAGGAAGGACAGGTCGGTGATTTCATATAAAGGATTGTTTATTAGATTAGTAAGTAGCTTAATAGCAAAATAGATACATCAGTATGTTTAATACATGAGTGAATTTAAACAGACGTGTTCGATTCACTCACACAGCACACTTCAATCATCACAGGAACAAATGTGGGTTTTTGTTAAGATGGACTGTGATTAGCAGAGACAGTGACGTGTGTTGCTGGTCTTCTTCCTGCTGCTGCTGCCAGTGTTGATATTCTCTATTTAGTCATCTGTATTTATACAGCAGTTTCAAAATTAAGTTGCAAAGTGCTTCACACTTTATGCTGGAGTGGGGCAAACGAAATATAATAATATAAAGAACTAAAATTGAATTTAATACCCAATAATAGCATAAATGATGTTTTATAAAAGTTTTTTTTGGGTCTGTTTTAGACTTTTGGGGACTCTTCAGTCTTCAGGTCTCTTTTAAACTGTACTTCTGATCAAACAAATAACTATGAGTAGGTTTTCTTCCACAGGTCTGGTTCTGATCAGGATGTGTATTTTTGACGTTTGTCACAGATGGATTTATGAATTATGAAGGATTACAAACATGTGAACATCCTGTAAATGGCTAATGTTGTGATTTTCTAACCACCACCCAGGATCATGGAAAGCAGCAGCAGCTGTTGGAGCAGCTTCTGCACTGACCCTGCTGGTGATATTCCTCTTTGTCTGTATATTGATGAGGTAAGCAGTTTACTGTCACTGCATTATTGTTTGATGAAGAAAAACTTGAATCTTCTTTTGTTTTTCTGCATATCAGTGAAGCCACCAGTGTAATCTGGCAGCAGTGGGAACGTTGTTATTAGTGAAGAGACATGAGATGCAGACAGAACATTAAACAATCCAGTAGTTTAGATGATTCCTTTATTGCTCTGGGAAACTACATACTTGCATCCATTTTGCTCATATAATACGTCAACACTGAGACACAAAGTCAGTTTGAAACTGGTGATGGAAGTTTATGGACAGATGGGGCAATAACGTCCCTTCATTTTTAGTTTTCTCTTCCAGAGATGTTGGTATCCTGGACCTGTTTCATTGTGTGACGTGTTACTGTGACGTTAACTGAGATCACAATGAGCTCCCTAAAAAAAACACCCAAGTATCTGAAACTGGAATTTCTGCTTCACTGAAAGGTTATTTATAATTTCTGAATTCAAATTATGAATATTTTTTTCATTTCTACCCAGAAAAAAGAGGCGCTCCAAGCGATCATCTGATTTTGTACAGAGAGCAGACAACAGAGAACAGGTGAGAAGAATAATTCACTGGAAAAGAAAATCCCTTCCTGTTGCTACACTTCAGGTCAAACTACTGGGTCACAAAACTTTGTTCATAGAAAATCACATCATGTTGTCCACCGTCATCCCCATAACCAAAATGACCATGTAGCTGTTAGACCCAACAAAAGGTAATGTTAAGCTACAACCATCAAATCATCACCTGAAAGAATAGGTGCAGTGGTTATGTGTTGTCAACCAGACCTTCACTTGTGAGAATATAAAGTGGAAACTTTAAGGAAAATCAGGCTGCTCTCCTCCATTTCATAGAACATCTGAGCAATTGTGATACTAACGAGGAAAATGGACCATGTTTAACACCTTAGTTACTGTTGTAGCTGCTTGAAGCTGTCACCAGGAGTTTGCCAGTCACTGAAAAACCCACAAGAGGAAACCCAGAGTGGATGAGACCATAAAGACACTCCTGACACCCAGTGTTAGTCCAGAAGAACTGCAGCTTCTGTGATCACAAACACAAAACCATGTTGTGGGAGGAGTTTTGGTCGGTGATGGGGAAAAGAACTCAGCTCAGCCTCAGAGACGAAAGAAACTATAAGGATAGTGTTATACTTTATGCATCTGTGAGGGTCAGCTGGGGTCAGAGTGACATAACTGTCTGTATGTGAGGGTCTATGTGGACGTCTGTGTACCCTCCAGTGTTTTGTGACTGCATGGATACTAGGCTACAGAGGCAACAGTTTTTCTTCCAGTAGTATAATAAGGACAGTTCTGCATCCACAAGTACATGAGGGTCCACTAGGGTCTGAGTGAACTTTATCACCTGCCCAGGTAAACAAGAGACCATGCAGACCCTCTACAGGCATCTGTGTCCAAACCAGTATTTGAGTCCATGCTGATAATTCACACAGCAATCATGCTACAAGTGTAGTGGTGCACATGCTTGGCTGTAGTATTCATGCTCAGAATACTATGTATAGAATGCATCAAATATGCATCTGCAGTGTCCAAAGCTGTTCATGTGCACATCTGCATTATAACCAGGCTCTAAGACTTTTGGAGCTTTGTCCAGGCTGCTGGTAACGTGATTCACACTGTGTCATCTGTTCATCATAAAATCACATTAAAGCTCAGGAGAGGTAGACTGATGTTTAACTTGTTGTACTGTGCTGAACTCTTTGGTCCACAAAGCATCACTAAGTTGTTACCACAGTCAGTACCTGTGGGTCTGACGCCATGACAGTCTGGTGTTCAACTCTGTGTTAGCCTCCAAGCATGGAGACAATCTGTAGTTGATAAATGAGGATCAGACTAAATGTGAGGCTGGCAGGCTGATTGGTCATGTAGGCAGCAGTAATGTGGGAACTGTACTTTGTAGAACTGATGGAGAGAGAGCTCCTTGATCAGGATGAGCAGTGGAAAACTGATGAATGAATGACAGACAAGAGGTTAGACAATAAGGTTCCAGACCCTTAACAGGATATTGGAAGTCTATTAACTTCTTCTATTGGAGACCATTAAGTGTAACGATCACCAAGAGCATCGGCATCCCACACAATATTTATTTTTGTATTTAATAATAACTCTACCTGTAGCCTTATAAATTCAAGTTGACCTTAAGTTGTGTTCATCAGTGCATCAGTTACAAATGTGAAATATGAACATAATCTTTCTTGGTCCTCCAGGATGACCTTCACTATGCCAGTGTCCAGTTCTCCAGAAACCAAGAAGAGTCTCTTTACTCCAACGTCACGTCGACTCAACCCCAGAGACACGTGGAGAAAGAGGACGAAGGTGTTTTGTACTCTGCTGTCAAATATAACAGTGGCAGCAGGTGAGCAGCTCTTCAGACTGTATGATTGAAATGACTTTTAGTCCAACAGCTGTGTTGGTGTTACATGTGCTTGTTGTCTTTTACCTGTTTTATAATCTGCTCCTAGATGCCATTTAACATCTATAATACTCTCACCTGGTTGTCTTATTTCCCTTTCAGAGCCAGAGGTCAAGAAACTGGAGAAGATCCTGCTGCTTTGTACAGCACAGTCAAGAAAACCCACTGAAAACAAAGAGAATCTCCAGCCTGGTATTTGGAGCGACCAGTTTGTTTAATGAAGCAGGTGACCAGGGATTTGATATGTTGCTGAGGCCAGACCAGTCTGAGAACGCAACACTGAGGAAACATTTCAAACTCAAATGTAAATACAAGTCAGAAGTTTTCCCATGAAAATACTTTTGTATTTCTAAAAATGACTTAGATGAGAGAGAATGTTTTTAAATATGTTTTGAACAAACTGAGAAATGATCTTATGAATAACTGCTTGTATTTCCTGTCAGTGGATCTTTCACATTTATCGAACTTTAAACTCTGAAACCTCTTTTCAGCTTGTCTTCCTCCAGTAAACCATCTAACATGTACAACCGACTGCTCTGCTGCTGATTATAAATCCTTCTATAAACGATGTAACACCCATGTGGGGGCTGATCAGAGTGCTTGGACTATTTTTTGCTGTCAGTGGTTTAATTCTTCCTCCTGCTTATCACAGCTTCATCGTGGAAAAAAAAGTCTAATGGGTTCATTGTTATAACTGGCTACACTCTCAGTTCTCCTTTTGACAAAGAAAACACCAAATATAGTTTTAAAAACACTTTCCTATTGCACAGAATGGGTTGAAATGAACTGCCGTGTACACTGTTAGCTGTCATCAGGAGAGTGTTGTGTATTGCTGTTCAGACGCCTCTACAGCCTGCAGGCGTTCACAGTTCATCACAGCATCATTCAGACTCTGACATTTGGCCTCCAGACTGGAACTGCTGGAGCACTCTGCAGCCGAGGGCCAGCGCTCCACCCAGGTGTCCTTCCCCAACATGTAGATGAGTCTGACACACCAAATGGAAAAACAAGGACTAAGGGAGGTTTGTTTAGGCTGTATTTTAACATATCAGAACACTGTTAGAGCATGTTGCCTCAAGATCTATTGATCTGGCCTTTAGAGGGCAGCAGAAACAATATGTGAACACATGACAGACATGTTGTCTTTTAAGTTGATAGAAATAACTTATTAGAGACTGTTCCCTATTACCTCCACCAGGAGGTTATGTTTTTGCCAGCGTTTATCGGTTTGTTTTTCTGTCTGTCTGTTAGCAAGATAATTTGAAAAGTTATGAACGGATTTGAATGAAATTTTCAGGAAATGTTGATAACGGAACAAAGAACAGATGATTAGATGTTAGTGATGTTCTGGATTACCATCTGGATCCAGGAATTTCTGTAAGGATTCTTCAACATTATTACAACATAGGACCATTTTAGGTGTATGTGCTTATAAAAGGTCAACAAAAGGTCAGATCGCTTGGAAAAAAAAATACAGGATACGTTCTCAATAGCCTCTATAAGATATCAAAATTTGATCTGGATCCTGGAAAATTCTGGATATTATGATCCAGAACAGAAAAAATGACAGTGCTTGGTCTCTTGAAATTTTGAATATCTTCTCCGTCTCTGTGTTCAGTCTGGCTTAATGCAGAAATGAAATGGTCACAAGGAGACAGTGTGCAGGTTTTCATTCCACCCAGTCATCTCAGCAGGTGCTTTCACTGAGTCCCTCCCCTCTACATGAAGGAGGCTCATCAGTGTGTGTGTGTGTATAGGAATTTAATGTCTGTCCTGACAGAAATGTATTTGGAAGAATATCTGGACGTACTTTAGACATATATTTTAGATTGGGTCAGGCTTTAAAGTCTTGTTGAACTGTGACATTGAAATCAGTAAAGTAACTCTGAGTAGAAATTTCCATCAGGACTTTTTCCAGAAACATTTTCAGGATTTGAAATATCCACAACAGCATTATTCTGAGTGTAACTTCAGATTCTTCACACTTTCCTGGATCTTTTCCAGAGGAAACCTGATCTGCTCTAGTCAAGAGTCACAAAACATGACGTTGTTGAAGTTTCTCCAGTAAAACCAGGATATTCTATACATACCAACGCTCTCAGATGTGTGAAGAGTGTGTGCACTGCTACAGAGGGACTGTTTCTCTACAGTCCTCAAACTGCTGCCCTCAGAATGTGAACATACTCTGACTGTGACATCACAATGATGGAATTGTAAACAACCAAAACACTTCATCCAAACAGGATTCATGTATTTTCACTTATTTTATTCTTACATTTATTGTATATCCATCTTCCAGAGCAGGTCAGCTGATAAACTGAAGCCCATGTGGAGTGTTTGCTCCTTGTTCTCCCTCCACAGTCATGATTAGTGTCAACTACCTGCTGGTTTCCACATCACTCACTGCTTCTCCATCAAGTCTCTTCCAGCAGACACTTCATCTGTGATAAAGTGTATCTCTGTGTTGTGGACCACAAACAGGAGAGTTGTTCGATTCATGAGATTCACCGTTTGTGATCTGCGCGACACCTGAAGAACATCTCGGCAAGCACACATACGTCTCCATCATGTCTCCTCAAGAACACCTACAGTTGATTCCAGGCCTTTATTAAGAGTCATCCACTGTCTACCTGTTAACTTCCTGCCTTGTCGGCTTCAAATGTACTACTTTACTACTGGGTCTACAGCTGAAACCTGCACTAAGCAATACATGTCCTGTATTACTGGAGTATCTGCAAATACCATAGGTGCTGTGTACATGTAAAATATAAAAGTACATGTGAAATATGTAATTTTCACTTTGACATGAAAGAGTCTTTGTGGTAAATTCTTCTTCTTAAAAGTCAAACTAAATGTTGTAAAGCAATATAAGGTTTTGATGTTACATTTTTGTGTTAGTCAGTGTGTTCAACTGGATTTTGGCTGTTGTCCATTCGACCACCCATTCATGTCAATGGAGATTTTCAAAACCAATTTCTTAAAAATCGTAAGACAAGTAGCTACCAAAAGTCATGGCATACTAGTTCTGATTGTGCTGCACGTGTTGAAATGTAATTTGTATGAGTTTTCTAAATGCTGAGGGATGAGTTAAGTAGTGAAAATTGTCCTCTGATAAACAGCAACCATCCTCATGTGGCCGATTCAACCACAAACCATCTTATCTGTTTAAACATCACACAAACAAGAAAATATCAAAGATTATGAACTGAAGTCCATACAATGGGATAAAATGGAGTGAACTGTCATTTCTTGAAGGTACAGCTCTGTTAAGGTCAGATATGATCAGTTTTATCCCAAATATTATTACATGTTTCAGTCATTATCAGGGATGTTCAGAGGCTGATCTGTTAGTTGCACTTTGAGCTGAAGTTTATACATTTCAATGGACTGTTTCTGAGCTCAGGAGTTTTGGATGCATTAAAATGTTTTCACACTTAGCCATCACCTTGGTCATTGGTCTTCTCCTTCCTCATGGTTATGTTTTCCCACCTGCTTCCAACAGAGGTCGCTATTGTCCAAGACGGTGGTTGTTCTTGTGGTCGGCCCTTTTCCCTTCATCCCTCCCCCATTTGTCCTTTCCCCATTCCCATACCTTGCATATTCAGTCTGTGTTATCGTGTGTAAAATGAACTCCTTTTTACATTTATCTGATCTGCACTTGGGTCTCTGATTTCCTGTGACACCACTAGTCTTAAATAGTACAGTCTGGCCTTGGCTTGTCAAGTTACCAGTGACCTTCTGCTCTCCCCTGACGCTATCCACTTAAACATTCTCATCCTCCTCGACCTCAGCCCTGCCTTCAACCCACCCACCATTCCATCTTTCTCCTTGAAACAGTCTTCAACATTACCAGCACTGATCTCTCCGGGTTCAAATTTCACTTCTCTGACAGACACCACTTCATCAGCATCAATAACTGCTAATCCTCCACTGCTCCCCTCTCCCAAGGTTTGGTTCATAGTCTCCTTCTCTTCATCCTCTACATGCTCCCCCTTGGCGGCTTAATCTGCCATCATCGACTCCAGTTCCACTATTTTGCCGATGACATCCAACTCTATATCTTCACCAAAACAATCACCACTGTCACCCATTCAACCCCCACCAACTGTATCACAAAAACAAAGTCCTGGCTGCAAACAGATTTCCTCAAACTAAAGTGTGATGATTCCGAATTCATTCTCCAAATCCACCCACAACTTCTCCCTCACCATCGACGGCTCCACTCACTCACTTTCCTTCATGCCAGGAATCTCGGCGTCACATCCAGACTTGACTGCTGCAACAGTCGACTCTGTGGAAGATCATCCAAAATACTCAAGAAACTTCAATACATCCAGAGTTCTGCTGTTTTCCTCCACACTCACTCCCACTCAGTGTGTTCATCACACCACCCTCATCCTTCAGAACCTCCACTGGCTCTATCTATCAATCTACTTCAAAATCCTTTTCATCACCTTTTATGCTCTCAACAACTTGACTCCCCCATAATTGACTGAACTCCTTCACTGCTACACTCCACCACCTCATGCTCCCATCTACTGATGCTGGCCTCCTACACCCATCCAGACTAAATACTGGACCTGGGGTGATGGGGCTTTCTCCATCGCTGCTCCCACCCTGTGGAACTTTCCCCAAAAGCATCAGAGAATCATCCTCACACTCCATATTTGAGAAATCCATAAAGACACATCTTTGTCATGCTGCCTACTACTGATAATCCCTTTTTCTATGTGGTATTTTCTCCACTTTATTTAATTTATTTGTTGCATTCTTACCTACTTTGTAAAGTGCTGTATAAGTGTTGTTGCATTTTCTCTCATTTGTCTGTCAGAATCCTTGTAAGCTGCATGATGAGACCACAGAGACACAGTTTGGACCTTGAATCAGTGAACTGTGTCCCTGAACGTCTGGACAGTTTATTCTTCATACTGATGCTGACTAACTGCACATTGCTGCTCATTATTATTATAGTAGCTAAGCCCAATGCTTGAAGCTACCTTGACGGGTTACTGAAAGCTAGAGACTGACACGCTCACTACCTACGTCTGTACTGTGATTGGATGTAAAAATGTCCGACTTTGTGAATAGTATAATTATGTTTCTTTTATTTGCTCACCCATTTGAGTCCAACAAAAGCCCATGAACTTAAACCATCCACAATTCATAGTTTACAGTCAGTGATACGGCGTAGTGTAGCATTGCGGTCAGAAACCATTTGTGCTCCCTACCATCAAGCAACACCTGATTCAACAAAGGTTCCTACTAAATACACACTGATGACTGAAAACCAATTACACCCTCTTGCAGAGTCCAACACATACACCCCCAGACATATCAAAAAACAAAACGGCCATTACAATTATGTTACTTTCTTGTTGGAGGGAGACTTATTTAGGTGCTTAGTTTGAAGTAGTTGTAGTTTCTACTTGCTACCACTAGATGGTAGTAAAGAGGCCTGTGCTACTCATTGGACTGTATATTCTCTTTTATCACGGCTGGTTTCATCAGCAGGATATTGAACTCATTTTGTGAACTATTTCTAGCCTGTTCATTGCAATCATACTTTAGTTCTCCTTTTCAGAAGTTTGATTCAATAAAATAATAATAATTTATTGCATTATATATATTTAGCAAAGCTTGCTTTTTCCAAACTGCTTTTACTTTCATACTTTTACTGTATTTAAATCTTATCTACAACATTAGTTATCAGGTCGTGCTTTGCTTTGTAATTTTTGATACACAGTTTATTTCTCTTTTTAATGGAAACATTGCATCAGCACAGGTCAATGTAGGATCTGTTCAGTGTGTTTGAGACATGATGGTTAAATGAGGTTAAAACTTCTTTTTTCATGTCTTTCTTCTGTTTATTGCCGATGACGTCGATGACACAGGTTTGTTCGAAGAAGTCTCATAGTAGCTCTCTGAAGCACATGATAACAACCAGTTTATATTTGCAACACTGAAAAGGTTATTTCTATGTTTTAATCGAACAGCATCTGGTCAATCATGCATACAAATGAAAGAAAGAGGAAGGAAAACAGGCGTATTTTTAAAGATATAACCGGAACTTCCATTTTCTGCTTACAGGCCTCTGAAAAAGTCATCTTTTCAAGAGAACTGCCTTCTGCAGTGCAGATGAGGGTGTTACAGTAAGTAATTTATTCAAATGACATTAATAATGTGCAGACATGTTTTACTGACTCACACACAGAGATGAGAGCAGCAGCTATGAGTTTACCTGCTACAACCAGAGGACTTGTGGTGCTTCTTCTCACTGTGACAGGTACTGTAGATCTACTTATAGATGTTGTACAATATTTCTACGTAGAGTGACTGAAAGTGAGAAAGAAAGAAAAATGTCATTGATTTATTCCCTGAGGTGACCATGTTGTGAGATGTGACAGATGAAATGATGTTCAGTTTGATTCACTGGCTTTTCTTAAAGCTCGACCTGCAGAACCAGACTTTCTCTATTGTCTCATTGAAATGGGAAATCTTACTTGAGTATTGGGCTTTTTTCTGCTTTGTTAACACACAGGTTGAGGCTTTTCTCATATTTTTCACATAATCCTGAGTAGTTTAACACGAGTACTATGACTTAAAGTGGGCGGTCAAAGTGTTTGAGTGGAAAAACTGTCACGTTTTTCTCAACTTCATTTATCATCATAGATGCACAAAACGTCCTCGTTGAGTTGAACCAAAAGTTTTCTGGCTTCTGTACGCAGAGATTTCTATCATGATGATTTCCAGATGAAGAGTGGAGTCCATCCTGACTGCTAAACTCTAAAACTGCTAACGTTTTAAAAGTCAGTAGCTGCCATTCACGTTCCGATTCTCACACACTGAGTGCTAATCACACTGCTGCTGCTTAATTCATAACCTGGAGGCTGCTGTGGTTAAAGAAACAGGCTGATCCAGGCTGAATCCTCAGGGGGTTTCATTTTATCACTGAATATGTGCAAATGACAAATGTGACAAGTGTGCTGTGTCTGATCATGCTACCAGGAAAATCCTCCTTAAAGAAGATCCATTTTAAAATCAGATGGATGATTCTTTAAAAACCTGCAGTCAAGATTTTATAGGTCTGCTCCATTACGAACATTTCAATCAATATTTTGTGCAGTGGTGTTCTTTACCTCTCACAGATCAGGGTTCAATGAGGATAATTCACATATTTTTTCATGTGTCATTTATTTGAGTCACCTTCATCTGCAGACACTGTTCCAAAGAGGATCAAATGTTCAGAAATGTTGAAAAAGCCAAATGAAAGCATGAAGCACCCAGTTGTACATGTTCCTCTGTAAAGCACTGATGTTAAACAAAATAATCAAGGTCTGAATGACTGATGCTGAGTTTCATGATGAGCACCTTTGTGCACTAAATCCATCTGTGATGAAGACATTGGGACTGCAGTCTGGTTGGTCTCAGGATCACAGTGGGGTGATGAAAATGTGGAATAATTTCAGTTGTCCTGCAGGTTTACATACTGATGCAGCAGTAGAAAACATGGAAATGTGTCATTAGATTGTGGTTTGTGCTCTGTGTTGCAGTGGTTCAGGGCCAGGATGGCTGGGGAGTGACTTACACTCCTACTCACATGTGTGCCTTAGAAGGATCAACAGTGGACATATCCTGCACCTACACATACCCATCAACAGGAGATGACAGAGTGGAGAAAACAATGTGGTTCACCAAAGAGAGTGGCACAGACCCTGTGGATCTGAGAACAGACTCAGACTACTCAAGTCGTGTGCAGTATTCCTGCAAACAAAACAGCTGCACTGTGAGAATAACAGACCTGAGAAAGAGCGACTCAGCTGAGTACAAGTTCAGGTTCATAAAAAGCCAAGAAGGTGGAAGATTTACTGGCTCACCTGGAGCCACTCTGTCTGTTACAGGTAACATTTATATTTGAACATTTATCTTTCATTTTTAAGTATGTTTTCACCATCATGAAACAGTGCTGTTGATGTGTGATGGAGAAAAGCTAAAAGGCTCATGTTTTAATGACTCTTGGCTTAAATGTGAACTTTTGCTTGAATGATAACTGGATGAACGTCTCAGTTTAAACAGTGGTGCAGATAAACAGTTTTACCTGAAAAATACAGTAAAATACTGTAATAGTTTATGTTAACTTCTTCTAATACTGTAACTAGACTTTAAAACAAGATACTGTATTTGTAAAGTGCAGCCACTGTAATCAGATGACTCAATCATTAGTTAAAGTACCACAGAGATGAACTTCTTTCACTTCCTGTTGCTCTCAAGGGACAAAAATGACAATTAGTTTTATGGGATGTTTGTGTGTTTACACATGTATATGAAGAACAAATGATGTTCTGCTGCTTCTTCATTAATTCAGGTGTGCAGGTGATGAAATGAGTAGAGAAGTCATCTTCTAGCTGGACACAGCTTCATTGTCACAGCAGCTGTCAACTACCTGATCACTTTTCCTAGTTTAATCTGTGTTAGAACGACTCCACAGAACTTTATTTATGAATTACAAAAATAATATCAACCATGTCTGTTATTTTATACTTTGTGTTTACTGTGATATTAGTATTTAATAAAAGCCAAACATGTCTATTCTTTCTTTAAATATCCAGATGTACAAGTTCTAGTGAGGAGCTCATATCCATATTCTTCAGGGGCGATGTTGGAGTGTCACAGCAGATGTCATCGACCTGCTGATTCTTCCTACATCTGGTACAAGAATGGACAGAACATTCAGGGCCAAACATCATCTACTTATTCAGGGAACTTTTATCCTGCAGACAGCATTTCCTGTGCTGTAAAGGGACATGAGGGTTTCCCTTCTCCTCCAGTGTGTGAGTTTACTCCAGGCTTCTACTAACATAACACCATCTGTTGGCACATTCAACATATTATATTGTTCCATCACTGCACATATCCACAATATTGACAACCCTTTTCCTCTTTCTATGTGTCCACCATCTATTTATATCCAGCTCTCCTCATGCTGCTGCTGGCAGTAACTCAGCAATCCTACAAAGTTCTCTGTATTACTGCTGTGACAAGTTTTTAAAACTCTATTTTAAACAGGGCTTTTGTCTTTCAGGTGTCCATAGTGAAACCTGCAACAGAGTGATTTACTCTGACAGAAGGATCTGTGCTGTCAGAGGATCATCAGTGGACATTTCTTGCTCATACCACAGCTCTGGATTGATCACATCAAAATTCTGGTTTAGTCCTGAACAACGTCATCAGTGGCTGAGTTCCTCTGAACCTGAGGACATCAGCAGAGACTCCCAGTATGCAGGTCGAGTTCAGGTCCTTGAAACAGACAGAGGACGCTCCACTCTGAGAATCAGAGAGCTGAGAGACTCTGATTCAGCTGAGTATCACTTCAAATTCATAACACATCAGGATGAATGGAAGAGCAGTTTACCTGGAACAACTCTGACTGTCACAGGTACTGAAACTATATTCTATAAACGGTTATTAGATACAGCACTGTATATATGTACTTGTAGCACTGTAAAAGAATGTCATGTACAAATATTACTGAGTTTATGTCTTTAATTTGTGTTAAATTGTGTGTTAGAACGACTCCACAGTACTTTAGTTATGAATTAAAAAAATAATATCAACCATGTCTGTTATTTTATTCTTTGTGTTTACTCTGATACCAGTATTTAATGAAAGTCCAAACATGTCTATTCTGTCCTTAAAGATCCAGATTTACAAGTTCTAGTGAGGAGATCATATCTATATTCTTCTTATACCTGGGCGGAGTTGGAGTGTCACAGCAGATGTCATCTACCTGCTGATTCTTCCTACATCTGGTACAATAATGGACAGAACATTCAGGGCCAAACATCATCTACTTATAAAGAGTACTTTTATCCTGCAGACAGCATTTCCTGTGCTGTAAAGGGACATGAGGGTTTCCCTTCTCCTCCAGTGTGTGAGTTTACTCCACAGTCTTTCACTAACACATAGACATCTGGTGAAGCCTTTTACCTGAGAGTATTTATTGGACCAGTTGGTTTTGTTCTGGCTGAAAAGGACAGAAGACAGTCAATAATCACTTTGAACTATTTCTATGTGTTTTACATTTGTACTAACATGTCATGTCCAGCTGATGCAGTACTTTTCTATTCAGTTACTTCAGTTCAGTACAAGTCACAGCTAAAACCAAAGAGCTCAGTGAGCTGCTATGAGGGTACTGAGACACAGCTGTGTATTGTATATATGTATCAAATACTAAAATGTGCTTTTCTGTTTGCTATTTTTCAACATGTCTTTAAAGTAGAATCCCTCTTGAACACACAGACTCAGACAAACATGCAGTTAAAGGACTAATCCTGCTGTGTTTTGTGGTCACTACTGGAACAGAGCGGCTGACACTTGCACAGAAGCTTGTGTGCCTTCGAGGCTCATCAGTGGACATTTCTTGTTCTCATCACTGTTACCATCAAATTGTGGTTCAGGCCTAAACTTTGTCTTCATTGGCAGAATTCCTGACAGGCCGATGAGCAGCTCCAGTCTCACTTTTATCTTTCACTACTATATTCTTAACACTGAGCCCTCAAGTACTGACACTAATCCAACACAATGTTACACATGTTTAGTCAGGAACACACTTTTGCCCTGATACCCAGGTCAGATGACCAAAATACATGTCAGCACCACTATGGTGAGTTCTCAACAGCTCCATCAAATAGTGATTTTTCACTCTCAACTTCTCAAATGCTTTCTCTTCAACAAATATTCACATGATCTAATATCTGAGGAACAATCAAACATTAGAGAAAAAGTCCAAAGACTTGAAACCAGATGTGTATCAGAACTTTGTTTTGTCTACTTTCTTCTCCCATTAATCAGATTTATCTGCTGTCTCTGAATATAAAAGTGGATGTGAAGAAGTTCAAACCTGCAGCAGCTACAACAGTAACCTGCTGCTGACTCACTGATGCTTCACCATCAGTAATCTAACAATGTATCAGTCAGAGGACCAGACCACCACCTCTACTTTAATACTTCAACTGCAGTATTTGACAACACTCTGTATTGGTTCTTTTACTGAAGTGAATGATTAAATATGTGTTTCAGCTCTGCTGCAGTAAAAGATGTGGCTGATTAAAATCCATTTTATATTTCAGGTGTTCATGGTCAAACATGCAACAGAGTGATGTACACCAGCAGAAGCATCTGTGCTGCTAAAGGCTCTTCAGTGGACATTTCTTGCACCTACAACAGTCATGAAGATCATGTTCGATCTAAATTCTGGTTCAGTCCTCAACGTAGACATCAGTGGTATTATTCACAGCCTGAGGACCTTAGAGGAGACTCCCAGTATGCAGGTCGTGTTGAGGTCCTTGAAGCAGAAAGAGGAAGTTCCACTCTGAGAATCAGAGACCTGAAAGACTCTGATTCAGTCCAGTATCACTTTAAATTTACAACACAAAGCTTTGAATGGGAGAGCAGTTTACCTGGAACAACTCTGACTGTCACAGGTACTGTGAACACAACTAATAGTCACAACAGCTCAGTCTAAGGCCACTTTTTACACCTCACCTAAAAACAGCAGCTTTAAGAGGAGTTCCAGGTTGTACCTTATGTCTTCAGAGATAATCCATCACTACACAGAACTGTGGAGGTTTTAGGCTTATAAATGTTTTGTCTCGTGTTGAACTTGTTGTTTTTAGCTAAATCTGTGGTTGACAATACAGAGCAGTACAATGAAAATGCTTTATGAAAGAACATCATCACAAAGTGGTTCAAAAATCTGATGAGAAGCTTTTCGATAAAATTCATGTGAATCTGTGTTTTTGTGATTCCTGTAACTTTTGTATTAAGCTCAGTCCAAACTTTATTGGGGTATTAATGACTTTAGTGAATGATGTCTAAGATTCTTTCATTCACAGCTGTTCAGTTTATCACATGTGTGTGCTTTTGTTGCTGTTGACCAATGACGTTGTGGCTTCCTCCTCACATGTTCAGCTCTGCAGGTACAAGTGACCAGAGTCACAGTCCATCAGTCTCATACTGAGGCACAGCTCAAGTGTCACAGCAGTTGTAGTCCAGCTGCTCGTCTTTCCTACGTCTGGTTCAAAAATGGAAAGAAAGTCACGACGGAGGACATTTCTTATGAAGACCAGTTTAATCCTGGAGATTTCATGTCTTGTGCTTTGAAAGGACATGAGAACTACGGCTCTCCTTCAGTGTGTGGGTTGTCTTCACTTTGTCAATAACATTTAGAGAATCCGTCCAACATAATGTTGGCTTGTTCATCCTTTAAACATCCTCATGTTTCCCCTCCAGATGCTCTGAATGTTCCCTCTGTGTTGGTGAATCCCTCTGCTGACATCATGGAGGGCAGTGCAGTGACTCTGACCTGCAGCAGTGATACAGACTCAGCAGCTACATACACCTGGAACAAGAAGAAGCAAACGTTGCTCAGCAAAACCCAGCAGCTTGTCTTCAGCTCCATCCAGGTCTCTGACTCTGGAGAGTATTACTGTACAGCAGAGAACAAGCTGGGCAAGAGGACGTCTGAATCCATTCTCATTAATGTGGAATGTGAGTATTTCAAAACCATCCTAACTTCTGCTCTGTCTGCTGCTCAGTGGCTGTCTACTGCAGGACTTGACACGCTGAGACGTCCTGTGGTTGTTTCTGCAGGTTTCATTCAATACTGACAATGTGTGGCTGAGTTTTTAGTTACTTCATGTTCCATCATCTTCCCAGATGCTCCAAAGCTTCCCTCTGTGTCAGTGAGTCCCTCTGCTCAGATAGTGGAGGGAAGTTCAGTGACTCTGACCTGCAGCAGTGATGCTAACCCAGCAGCTAACTACACCTGGTACAAGGAGAACCAAACACCGCTTCAAGGACAAGAAGGTATCTATCATTTCACCTCCATCATCTCTGAGGACAGAGGAATCTACTACTGCAAGTGTGATAATAAACATGGATGGATCAACTCTACATCTCTGTTTGTGGATGTCCAATGTGAGTCACATTTTAAATGTCTAATACAGTAGTTCTTCCAAATACTACATTATAATATTAATGTAATGTGTTTCTACACAAATTAATTTGTTGTCCTCCAGATGCTCCAAAGCTTCCCTCTGTGTCAGTGAGTCCCTCTGCTCAGATAGTGGAGGGAAGTTCAGTGACTCTGACCTGCAGCAGTGATGCTAACCCAGCAGCTAACTACACCTGGTACAAGGAGAATGAAGACTCACCAGAAGCATCAGGGCAGAACTTCACCATCGCTGACGTTAGAGCTCAACACAGTGGGAAGTATTCCTGTGAAGCCCAGAACACCAGAGGACGTCATACATTCACCGTACATCTGACTGTACCAGGTAAGTTTCCATTCACTTCAACACACTGCAGCAGAGTGCAGAACACAAAAGCAGTTGTAATGCAGGGAGAAGTGAGCTCCCTCAGTGAACGCATGTTTTAGGAGAAGGTAAATAATATGAAAGTCATGTAAAACATTGTTCCAGCTAGTCTTGAAGTGGAAAGTAGCAGGTGTTCACAGTGCTATTAGCTCATGATCAGACCATTCTGCAGCAGAATAACACTCTGCCTTGACTGTATTCCTTTATACTAAGCATAATCATAATGGATGGCATTAAGTCAAGGATGAAGCAGTGGTGTCTCCTTAGAATAGTAACAGTGGAGTTGTTTTGGTGAAACGTTTGCACACAGGGAGGAGACCACTGTTAATATAATGGATAATTCCCTGAAAATAGATTAGCAGTTCTGCCTGACTGTATGATCCAAATCCTCCTCACAGCTGTAAGGTTGTTGCTGGGAGGTTGTTGTTGTTGGTAACACATAGATAGCAGAGGGAGCCATGTGAAAAGCCAATAGCAGGCTGATACCTGAAGCCTGCATCCTGTTAGTCGGACTAACCCATGATTGGTCATGAAGTTGCTGCTTAGGATTCATCAGGCAGATGTGTCATCACATCT
This sequence comes from Dascyllus trimaculatus, assembly GCA_024666655.1. NCBI lineage: Eukaryota > Metazoa > Chordata > Actinopteri > Pomacentridae > Dascyllus > Dascyllus trimaculatus. Next base: position 7,389,332 of record CM045447.1, on the reverse strand, counting down.
TCACTACAACAAACAAACCAACAGAGCACTAACCATTGTTTCACTCCTATGTGGACACAAACACGTTTTTATAATGGAGAACCATGGAGAGAACACTTTGGATACTGTCAATAAGATGACATGTGGCCCACTGTGGCCTTTTCAATGACATATTATGTCAACACTGTGTTACCTTTTCAGTGTCTTACATCCCATCATTCCCAGTGTGTTAAATCCAGTGGAAAAGCAAACCAGAACCAACCACCTTTGTCCTCCAGGTTAAGGTTCTAGATCCAGAAAGCTCCAGATCAAAGGACAAAGTTTCCGTACAGTGGAGAGGCAGCTTTTGTATCTATATTTACCTGCATCTCAGGTTCTGTTGTCAGACTGGGAGACATAAAATAGAGATTTTTGTCAGTGAAGCAGGGCAGCAATTAGTATTTGTCTGGTTGGGAGGCAATAATGAAAACACTTAATTATAATAATATAATTATATAAAGAACTAAAACTGAATTTAATCCCCAATAATAGCATAAATCATGTTTTATAAAAGGTTTCTTTGGGTCTGTTTTAGACTTTTGGGGACTCTTCAGTCTTCAGGTCTCTTTTAAACTGTACTTCTGATCAAACAAATAAATATGAGTAGGTTTTCTTCCACAGGTCTGGTTCTGATCAGGATGTGTATTTTTGACATTCGTCACAGATGGATTTAGGGGTGAAGGATTACAAACATCTCAACATCCTGTAAATGGCTAATGTTGTGATTTTCTAACCACCACCCAGGATCATGGAAAGCAGCAGCAGCTGTTGGAGCAGCTACTGCACTGAGCCTGCTGGTGATATTCCTCTTTGTCTGTATATTGATGAGGTAAGCAGTTTACTGTCACTGCATTATTGTTTGATGAAGAAAAACTTGGATCTTCTTTTGTTGTTCTGCCTATCAGTGAAGCCACCAATGTAATCTGGCAGCAGTGGGAACGTTGTTATTAGTGAAGAGACATGAGATGCAGACAGGACGTTAAACAATCTGAGAAACTACATACTTGCATCCATTTTGCTCATATAATACGTCAACACTGAGACAGAAAGTCAGTTTATGGACAGATGGGGCAATAATGTCCCTTCATTTTTAGTTTTCTCTTCCAGAGATGTTGGTATCCTGGACCTGTTTCATTGTGTGACGTGTTACTGTGACGTTAACTGAGATCACAATGAGCTCCCTAAAAAAAACACCCAAGTATCTGAAACTGGAATTTCTGCTTCACTGAAAGGTTATTTATAATTTCTGAATTCAAATTATGAATATTTTTTTCATTTCTACCCAGAAAAAAGAGGCGCTCCAGGCAATCATCTCATCCTGTACAGAGAGCAGACAACAGAGAACAGGTGAGAAGAATAATTCACTGGAAAAGAAAATCCCTTCCTGTTGCTACACTTCAGGTCAAACTACTGGGTCACAAAACTTTGTTAATAGAAAATCACATCATGTTGTCCACCGTCATCCCCATAACCAAAATGACCATGTAGCTGTTAGACCCAACAAAAGGTAACGTTAAGCTACAACCATCAAATCATCACCTGAAAGAATAGGTGCAGTGGTTATGTGTTGTCAACCAGACCTTCACTTCTGAGTATATAAAGTGGAAACTTTAAGGAAAATCAGGCTGCTCTCCTCCATTTCATAGAACATCTGAGCAACTGTGATACTAACGAGGAAAATGGACCATGTTTAACACCTTAGTTACTGTTGTAGCTGCTTGAAGCTGTCACCAGGAGTTTGCCAGTCACTGAAAAACCCACAAGAGGAAACCCAGAGTGGATGAGACCATAAAGACACTCCTGACACCCAGTGTTAGTCCAGAAGAACTGCAGCTTCTGTGATCACAAACACAAAACCATGTTGTGGGAGGAGTTTTGGTCGCTGATGGGGAAAAGAACTCAGCTCAGCCTCAGAGACGAGGGAAACTATAAGGATAGTGTTATACTTTATGCATCTGTGAGGGTCAGCTGGGGTCAGAGTGACATAACTGTCTGTATGTGAGGGTCTATGTGGACGTCTGTGTACCCTCCAGTGTTTTGTGACTGCATGGATACTAGGCTACAGGGGCCACAGTTTTTTCCTCCAGTAGTATAATAAGGACAGTTCTGCATCCACAAGTACATGAGGGTCCACTAGGGTCTGAGTGAACTTCTTCTCTTGCCCAGGTCCACAGGAGACCATGCAGACCCTCTACAGGCATCTGTGTCCAATACAACATTTGAGTCCATGTCAACAATTCACACAGCAATCATGCTACAAGTGTAGTGGTGCACATGCTTGGCTGTAGTATTCATGCTCAGAATACTATGTATAGAATGCATCAAATATGCATCTGCAGTGTCCACAGCTGTTCATGTGCACATCTGCAGTATAACCAGGCTCTAAGACTTTTGGAGCTTTGTCCAGGCTGCTGGTAACGTCACACTGTGTCATCTGTTCATCATAAAATCACATTAAAGCTCAGGAGAGGTAGACTGATGTTTAACTTGTTGTACTGTGCTGAACTCTTTGGTCTACAAAGCATCACTAAGTTGTTACCACAGTCAGTACCTGTGGGTCTGACGCCATGACAGTCTGGTGTTCAACACTGTGTTAGCCTCCAAGCATGGAGACAATCTGTAGTTGATCAATGAGGATCAGACTAAATGTGAGGCTGGCAGGCTGATTGGTCATGTAGGCAGCAGTAATGTGGGAACTGTACTTTGTAGAATTGATGGAGAGAGAGCTCCTTGATCAGGATGAGCAGTGGAAAACTGATGAATGAATGACAGACAAGAGGTTATACAATAAGGTTCCAGACCCTTAACAGGATATTGGAAGTCTATTAACTTCTTCTATTGGAGACCATTAAGTGTAACAATCATCAAGAGCATCGGCATCCCACACAATATTTATTTTTGTATTTAATAACAACTCTACCTGTAGCCTTATAAATTCAAGTTGACCTTAAGCTGTGTTCATCAGTGCATCAGTTACAAATGTGAAATATGAACATAATCTTTCTTGGTCCTCCAGGATGACCTTCACTATGCCAGTGTCCAGTTCTCCAGAAACCAGGAAGAGTCTCTTTACTCCGTCACGTCGACTCAACCCCAGAGACACGTGGAGAAAGAGGACGAAGGTGTTTTGTACTCTGCTGTCAAATATAACAGTGGCAGCAGGTGAGCAGCTCTTCAGACTGTATGATTGAAATGACTTTTAGTCCAACAGCTGTGTTGGTGTTACATGTGCTTGTTGTCTTTCTGTTTTATAATCTGTTCCTAGATGCCATTTAACATCTATAATACTCTCACCTGGTTGTTTTATTTCCCTTTCAGAACCAGAGGTCAAGAAACTGGAGGAGATCCTGCTGCTTTGTACAGCACAGTCAAGAAAACCCACTGAAAACAAAGAGAATCTCCAGCCTGGTATTTGGAGCGACCAGTTTGTTTAATGAAGCAGGTGACCAGGGATTTGATATGTTGCTGAGGCCAGACCAGTCTGAGAACGCAACACTGAGGAAACATTTCAAACTCAAATGTAAATACAAGTCAGAAGGTTTCCTATGAAAATAGTTTTGTATTTCTAAAAATGACTTAGATGAGAGAGAATGTTTTTAAATATGTTTTGAACAAACTGAGAAATGATCTTATGAATAACTTCTTGTATTTCCTGTCTGTGGATCTTTCACATTTATCGAACTTTAAACTCTGAAACCTCTTTTCAGCTTGTCTTCCTCCAGTAAACCATCTAACATGTACAACCGACTGCTCTGCTGCTGATGAATGAATTTTGAATGAATGAATTTTATTATTATTGTGTCTTACACACATCCAGTATGCCCAGCCTAACATGGGCTTGTAAGACACCAAAATAAACATCCAACCAGTTGTCAGACAGTAGGCACAATACACAATGTTTCAAGTTTCATTATTTAAATAAAAAAAGTCTGCCGTCTCTTCCAGGCTTTACAAACAAATGAAGCCAGTTTATAAACAGTCTGTGTACACAGGTATTTCATCGTCACTACAAATCGGGCTCTTTAGCAAAAACCTCACTAAACAACACATTTCTGAGGTCCTCATAAAAAGAACAATACAACAAAAAATGAGATTCACTCTCAACTTCTCCCAATTCACATAGCCCACAGAGTCTCTCTTCCTCAGGCGTTTGTGAGAACCTTCCTGTCTCTAAGACCAGAGGTAGAATTCCTGTTCATAATTGAGCAATCAGGGATCTCTGATTCCTTGACAGGTTAGATTTAACATAAAATTCAGTCTCGAAAGCATCCTTTATCTGAACATAAGTCCGTAACTTGGGTTAAGTCAAAATCTCCTTTTTCCACTTATCTTTAAATTTTGACAGTAACTTTGTTTGAATGTCTTTATGTTACGGGGCGAGGGTCAGAGAACCCATACACAGACACAGGACAGACACTTAGTGATAGTTAACTAAGGGTTTAATTATAACAAGGAAATAAAACCAACAAACAGTACAGACTTAACCAAAACAAGGATTCTTAAGAAACATACAAAACTAACAAGACCTTACAAAAACACAAACCAAACAACAAAAGAGGAAATAAGAAGAACTTAACTTACATAAAACGACTAGAATAACTAAACATAGAAACCAGACAAAACTGAAGGCCATACAGAATACGAACTGAACTCCGGGGTAAGCAGGACAAATACAACAATCAACCAACAACCAAAATCAACTAAAACTCTAAACAAACCTCAAAGGCAAAAATAAAGAAAACCACACAAAAACAACGAACACAAAACACGCAACATACTAAACTCAGAAATACTCAATGAATAGACAAGGCGGAAAACAAACTACACCAAACATTAAATGTGACAGATTAACAAAAGACTCTAAGCTTACAACAGAATAATCAACGAAACTACAAACTACAGTCCAAAACAAATCAAAACTTAACTGGTGACAGGCAGGATCCAGGCAGGGAGAGAGACGCAAAGGCGGGGGGGGGGGGAGTGAAGCAGACAGGTTACACGGAAGCAGGCAGAAGACGGAGTGGGGACAGACAGTGAACCGGGGAAGCGTAGTTTATGGTCTGGCAGAGAGTGACTGAATGAACAGGGGTTTTATGGAGGGAGGTGATTAGTGGCAGGTGAGGTGTTCTTCACAGCTGACTTGAATGCAGATAATGAGAGCAGGTAATCAGGGAGCTGCGATGAAGGTGAGGGAAAGCAGGGCTGAGTGAGAGGGAGAGAGAGGGAATGGAAGAGAGGAAAAAGAAAGAAAGAGAGACAGACAGGGACTGAAGCGACGATCATAACACTTTAATATTACAGTGCAAGTTGTCATGAAAAATATATTGAAGCTGTGCTTCATTAAAGGTTGCTTCAAGTTCAGCAGCCCAGGGAGAATTAGATTTACTCCAAAGAAAGACCTTTTTTGTAATTCTATTATCAGGCATATAAATAATCCGGTTTCACAGTCTAACCATTTCACACTTCCTTAGGATAGATCCAGGAACCCAGCCCATATCACCCTGTGCTGCCAAGACTGGAACAAACTTGTGAACTCCCAAGAAGCAGCGGATTGCTCTGTTTTCTACAGCTTCTAAAGCTGGGATCTGTTTGGCCCCCCACACACCTGCAGCATAGTTTAACACAGGAGACACACAGGCATCATACAATTGGGTGTATGTACTATATCCAAGATCTTTACACACTTTTAGCTTATTTATCACAGACCCCAAAGCTCTGCTGGCTGAAGCTGCTAGGATTTTAACTCCATCAAAATTCATAAACTCATCAAATGTAAATCCTAAATATTTATAGTGAGTAACATACTCCAAATTCATATTATCAAATGTTAAAACTTCTGTGCTACGTGGAGCAGGTCTTTTCCTAAAATGCATAATTTGAGTTTTTGCTTGATTTATAACAAGTCTCCATCTACAGCACCAGTTATGTAAAACATTTAACATTGTCTGTAAGTCCTCAACACTCTCAGCCAGCAGTGCAACATCATCAGCATAGAGTAGGATGCCTACAGTCACACTACCCAGGTGTACGCCAAGGTTCAGATGTTTGATTTCCAGAGCCAAATCATTTATAAATAAAGAAAACAGGCCTGGGGATAAAACATCCCCTTGTTTTACACCACAGGGGATTGGGAACCACTCAGTCTGCACTTCATTCACCTGCACACAGCCTACACAGTTTGCATACAGAGACTTCAATGCACGATAAAACTTTCCATCAACTCCCGCTTGAAGCAGCTTCAAACATAACAGATCCCTGTCCACCCAATCAAAGGCTTTTTTAAAGTCTACAAAACAAATAAAAGTAGATTTATTTTCTGTTAGTCTTGTTCTGACTATTGTTGACACAGAATAAATGTGATCAATGCATGCCCTATGTTTTCGAAATCCATTTTGCTCATCCACCAGATATTCTGTTGTTTCCAGAAATGCTGTCAATCTAGCATTTAAAATACCAGAATATATTTTATAGACAGTACTAAGAAGACTAATTCCTCTATAATTGAGAGGTATTCGGGGATCATCTTTGACTGATTTTGGAATAGGTTTAATAATGGACTCGTACCATGCAGAGGGGAAAATACCATGTTCAAAGCAAAAATAAAATAAATCATAGAGCACATTCAGGAGTGATGGAGATTTTAAGACTTCATTTGGAATTTCTTCAACTCCCATGGCCTTCCTCAGCTTGGCCTTTTTGAGTGCATCATCCACTTCCTGCAGCGTAATGTCAAAATTAAGGAACCTATTTGACTGGTACCTATCACTAGCACCATTACACATATAAAACTCAACATCCTCCTTCACTTTAATAAAGAGATCATAAGACACTAAATCCAAACTGTTCTGCATTTGTCCAGAATATAGAATAAAGAAATCCTGTTCCCATTTTTTGACCACTCTGTCTTTTCTCAACTCTACTGCACCATTTTCTAAAATAACTTCCATTGGAATTACCTTAACCCTCTGTGGTCCCAATTTATGTATCTCTTTCCAGAATTGTTGTGGATTGCTTCTTTGTAAATAATCGAGCTTTAGTGCCTGACCTCTTAAAAATCTTCGTTTATAAATTCTTAGGTATTTATCAAAAAGTGATTGCTTCAGCTTATAGTTCCCCCTCAGCTCTATTCTATCCTGTGGTACCCTTGAATTAAGGAACTCTCTTTCAGCTGTTTTACGCTCATTCCATAACTTTTGAAGATGGGTATTCCAAAAGGGTTTTGAGTTTCCTTTAAGATTCTGAAGATTTTTATTAGATTTTATCTTTTGGCATGTATTCATTTCATCACTTATCAATTTACAAAACTCATTGTACCATAGATCAACATCATTCTGAGTATTCTGACATAATCCTATTTTTTCTCTAAGTTTCAGCACTGCAGTTTGACATGGAGTGGATGTCAGAAAGGTCTCAGGGAGTGGCCTCTGTCTTCTTTTAGAGTCACGAACTAATGCGTTCTCTTGTGTTATTTGGGAGCCAACCTTAAAAGTTAACACCAGTAAAGAATGATCAGGTAGATGACATCTATCTCCAACAAGAAGGAGACATTCCTCTGCATTTTGATCCAAAAGGTCTGAGGCAGTAATTACTTTAAAATTAACACAGGACTCCAAGCAAATATGGGGCGTCACAACATAATCCACAACAGCCTTTCCTCGGACTGAAACAGACGTAAAATTATCATCATTCTCATTAAACCTGCCATTCAAAATACAGCACTTTGAGTCTCTCAGAAAATCAAGAAATGAATCGCCGTGAATATTACAAATGAAATCTAACACCACTCTTGGTGGGATATCATCCAAGTCCTCAATGCAGTCCTGTTTATCAGCAATACGACTATTAAAGTCACCGCAAATGTAGATTGCATCAACATCAAGGCCGTATATTTCAGTCAATAGGCGAGCAAAGAATGCCTCACAGTCTCTCCCCCTGACAGATCCTTCCGGGGCCAGGTAGCAGGAGAACACCACAAAGTTATATTTAGTGTATTTATGCTCAAAGTGCACTCCTAAAATACCCTCCACAGACTTATTCATCACGTTGATCTTAAATTGTTCAAAAAAGTCCACTTTTCACCAAGAGTCCAACCCCACCAGAGCCTTTGGGTGCTTTTATATGCCTTTTTCTGTTATTTCCAAACCAACAATAGCCATGAAGCTCGACAGCACCATCAGCAACCAAATGCGTTTCGTTAAGTGAAATAATATCAGGATTTAGCGACAGCAGCATTAGAGCCCTAAGCGTACAGTTCGTGTTTGTCCAGCCATTTACGTTCCAGTGCACTAGCGATAAACAAGAAGAGTCAAATCTTACTGAGTTGGCAGCGTCTCCTCAGCGTTTCCATGCCGGGTCTCTTCCTCCTCTGCCACCCGCAGCAACAGCGGTCATAGACGGCGGGGGCCCACGCTCTCCACGTCGAAGAAGCTTTCCATTCCCTGACACAAAATATTAATTTCCATTGGGTAGATCACGTAGAATCACTTTGAAGTTTTCTTCCATTACGCGCTCTGCATGCGATTTAGCGGCTCTGATGAAGACTTGCTGGAACTTCTCTGTAGATTTCAGCTTAGATTTTCCTCTAAGCACAGCAACTTTTTCCTTCGCAGAAGCGAAGGCCACCTTCACCACGCCGGGGCCAGCTCCCCGTGCGCGCAGCCTCTCCACTGCTACCAGAGTCACCTCTTCGTCACAAGCACAGCCATCTTCAATCACTTCTTTCATTTTATCAGCCAGGTTTTCATTTACATCCCAGGGTAAACCCATGACCACAACAGAGACATCGGGGTCGAAAGGATTTGGTGGGCGGCTGTACTGCAGCTTTATCTTTTCTTCCAGTTGTGCCATTCTGGATTTCAGCTCACCAATTTCCGAATCGAAATCATCCTTCATTTTTTTGATTTCTTCTTTCAAAGTGTTTTCAAGTGAAATCCGTAATCCATCCACTTTGGAAGCCAGTTTTCCTTCAATGTTGTCGATTTTAGTGTTCAACAACCGGATCTCCTTTAGTAGCAGGTCATCGTCTTTGTCTTTATCTTGTACACGGCTGCGTGTTGCCATTTCGGAAAATTTGTATCGGAATATATCAAAAAATAATCTGCGTGGACGTAAAGCCAACTAAATTCATGTAATCAGTTCACTTTGGGTGACAGAATTGACCAAAAACAACAGAAAAATGTTTGGCAGAGCACATGTGCCCACCACTGACCTGATTATAAATCCTTCTATAAACGATGTAACACCCATGTGGGGGCTGTTCAGAGTGCTTGGACTATTTTTTGCTGTCAGTGGTTTAATTTTTCCTCCTGCTCATCACAGCTTCACAGTGGAAAAAAAAGTCGAATGGGTTCATTGTTATAACTGGCTACACTCTCAGTTCTCCTTTTGACAAAGAAAACACCAAATATAGTTTTAAAAACACTTTCCTATTGCACAGAATGGGTTGAAATGAACTGCCGTGTACACTGTTAGCTGTCATCAGGAGAGTGTTGTGTATTGCTGTTCAGACGCCTCTACAGCCTGCAGGCGTTCACAGTTCATCACAGCATCATTCAGACTCTGACATTTGGCCTCCAGACTGGAACTGCTGGAGCACTCTGCAGCCGAGGGCCAGCGCTCCACCCAGGTGTCCTTCCCCAACATGTAGATGAGTCTGACACACCAAATGGAAAAACAAGGACTAAGGGAGGTTTGTTTAGGCTGTATTTTAACTAGTGCTGTCAATCGATTAAAATTTTTAATCGCGATTAATCGCATGAATGTCATAGTTAACTCGCGATTAATCGCAAATTAATCGCACATTTTTTATCTATTCTAAATGCCCCTTGAATTATCATTTTATACGAGGAGGAGGCGGAGAATTCGCGTCAGCTGTGTTTGGCCATCACGTGGTATTACAGACCGGATGTGCAACGATGAGAACTCAGTTCACTCTGATAACACACACAGATAACTTTGGTCTTGTCAATCGTCATGCGCGCACCCCAGGCCGCCGTCACCTGGCGGTGCGCGTCCCGAACCGCGTGGACCAGCGGCAGGCGGTTCGGGACGGGGAAAAGGAGCCGACAGAAAGGCATGGAGGCGAGGAGACTGCTGCTGTACCACCGCCAGCAGGAGATCCTGTCGGACTCCGACGGCGAACACCTCGCACTCGCCAACCATGCCCCCGCCCCACTCACCCCCGCCCGCGTTAATCTCGCGATAAAAAAATTGACGCCGTTAAAATTGATTTGCGTTAACGCGTTAATAACGCGATATTTTTGACAGCACTAATTTTAACATATCAGAACACTGTTAGAGCATGTTGCCTCAAGTTCTATTGATCTGGCCTTTAGAGGGCAGCAGAAACGACATGTGGACACATGACAGACATGTTGTCTTCTAAGTTGATAGAAATAACTTATTAGAGACTGTTCCCTATTACCTCCACCAGGAGGTTATGTTTTTGCTAGCGTTTATCGGTTTGTTTTTCTGTCTGTCTGTTATCAATATAATTTGAAAAGTTACGAACAGATTTGAATGAAATTTTCAGGAAATGTTGATAACGGAACAAAGAACAGATGGTTAGATGTTAGTGATGTTCTGGATTACCATCTGGATCCAGGAATTTCTGTAAGGATTCTTCAACATTATTACAACATAGGACCATTTTTTTTCTGTTCTGGATATTATGATCTAGAACAGAAAAAATGACAGTGCTTGGTCTCTTGAAATTTTGAATATCTTCTCCGTCTCTGTGTTCAGTCTGGCTTAATGCAGAAATGAAATGGTCACAAGGAGACAGTGTGCAGGTTTTCATTCCACCCAGTCATCTCAGCAGGTGCTTTCACTGAGTCCCTCCCCTCTACATGAACGAGGCTCATCACTGTGTGTTTAGTTGAAATGAAAACCTGCACACTGTTTGTTCTTCAGGACACCAGGTGAGCAGAAACTCAGTAGAGCTGAAGTGTCAGAGCAGGTGTCCTCTAACACACCATCCAAGCAGTTATGTGAAATTTCATTCCAGGTGTGTGACTGAATTTCCGGCTAATGCCGACGGACAAAGCCACAAACGTTCACTGGGCTTACAGTGGTCCATTTGTATTCATTCAGACTCAGTCAACAAGAGAAGCCAGCACGTATTCTGGCCCATAGTTACCCAGCGGCCTGGTTAAGGTTGGGCTGTTTTTAACACTGCAGTTTGTGAGTGTGATGCACAACTTTGACATCATGGTGTGAAGGACGTTTCTGTGTCTCGACAAGTGTGAAGCCACATCTCAAACGTTCCACGACTTCTTTCTTCAGGAACTCAGTTAAGCTGTGTTGTTAGGATTAAACAGACAGTCTTTGAGATAATTTTTTTCTTGCATTTACAAATAAGGACAAAAGCTCTCAGTTATATACAGGACATTATAAATCTCATATATCTGATCATTACCAGCCTTGTTCTCTCGTCTCTGTTGCTGACCTGTGGTTCACAGTGCATGTTCATGATGTGAAAAGGAAGGAAGTTTGGTTTTATACCAGCATGATCTGTGTTTTCTGCTCATAGTCCTGACCACAGAGGAAGGCTACACTTTTAAGACACTCAACTTTAAGTAGAAGTACAAGTGTTGGACAGATATATCTCGCTACATGAGTTACCTTCTGACATGTTTTATTGCAACTGAAGCCACCCAGAGAGATGAGAAGAGCAGCTATGAGTTTACCAGCAGGAGGGAGTGGATTTATAGTTGTCCTTCTCTTGATACCAGGTAACGTATAGCATCATTTACACTGGAGGACATGTAGCTCACTTATTCACAGCTGCCATAAGTGGGCACAGATGTATTTGTTAATAAATATGTACAATAAACATCTGCTATAACTATCACACAAGTACTAATGACTAAACAAGGACAGAAGAACAACACAATGCAGGACTGTGTGTGTGTGTTTGTCCGTTTGTTCCTTATCAGGCTTTTACTTTTACATGTAGGCCTCTGTCTTTGTTCAGAGAGAAATGAGGCCCAACAACAGGACTGTAGTTTAAGTCACATACTACACACTTTGCATGTTGTTTGGATGTGCAGCGCCTGCTAATGTCATGAAGTCATTTAAATGTTAAATAACATGACTCTTAGGTTCAAGGGGATGCCCAGCTTTTCATTAAATATGACATGAAATGCAGATTGAGAATATTTGTATCTGTTTATTGATCATAACATGCTGAAAAGCTCAAACTGTGAAAAGGTTAACATGTTGATTGTCTCTGTAACTTTATTCTACAACGTCACCACAGAATACTTTGAAAATCACTGATCTATTCAAATGTCCTGACAATGTATTTTAATTTCAGTCACAAAACAAGGTCATGAAACACACAAAAGCCTTCACCTGACAAGTACAAACCACCAAACTGGAAAGTCACAGATGAATATAGCATCATCACAGAAAAGCTAATAGCAAATGACATTTTACATTCCTTTAACTAGTCTAAGTCTCACTATATGTTTACGTTAATATGTGATCTCTTCAGAATGTGTCACACACAGATGAAGTTGAGTTTGTCTTGGCAGTCCCAGTTCTCCCACAGTCCCTCTTTGGTCAGAGCTCCACAGCGTTTCCTTATGGGACACTGGTGGTCCTGACCTCCTTCTTGGGACCAGGCCTCATATTCCAGAGGGTCACCGTTCACCCACATCCAGCGGTCACCCAGGAAACGCAGACCCGTCCACACCCGCTCAATGGTGTTGTTGCGCTTGATCTCAGTCTGGGCCAGAAGCAGATCGGTGTGAGAGAGCAGACTGGGGAGATCAGTTTGTTTGTCTCTGCAGTGGCTCAGAGCGTCCTCCCAGGACATCTTCTCCTCCTCCATGGTCACATCTATGCAGTAGAAATACTGGGGATATGTGCTGACGAGATCCTTCCATTTTCCATTCCAAGTGATCTCTCCATTGTTCCTATTGCCGATAGAATTATCTGGGTGTGTATCAGCCCAGTTCTGGTATGTAATGTGTGCCCCTCCTGACCACTTCCAAGCAGGACGGTTGTTGGGATCTCGCTCAAGGCCAATCCATCCATTGTAAAGATTTCCACTTGCAGCTTTTGGAAGCTTGTCTATCTCACTCTGACTGTTAAAATAAGAAAGTTCAGTGTGATGTTGTCGGCAGTAAGCCTGAGCTTCAGGCCAGTTTTTATACTCCTTGATAAGAATGTGTTTTCCTATATCTCCCTCAACAGCAATGCAAAGACAAATGAAGAAGATGATTCTTTCCATGGTCACTGCTCTGTAGCTGAAGATGAGAATGTTGTCTGTGGCTGTTTCTTTGCCGAGGCTCATTTAAATCACTTGAGGACATGACTTTGCATGGCTCTATCTTGATTAGACAAACAAAGCATATTCATGGTGGCTTAAAGGTAGAGAAACCAGTCTTTGAAGTGTACACCACATTTGTTGAAAGTGTTCAGGATAAATGTGGGAATATGGCCATTTATTTGATTTATTCCTAAGTTTATTGCATGTTTTGTTTGAATGCATATGTTGTTTCCTTTGCAGTGTGATTGTTTGTTTGGTTGTTTCATTTGCATGTATTTCGGTTTGCTGTGTTTTGTTGTGCACTACATTTTCTTTTTTAGATTAGGTTTAGGCCACGCCCACCTATCTGAACAGACGGCTGTGGACAATTGAGAACGCACCTGCTGCGCATTAGCGTGGCAGCGGACAATTGGAGTGTGGCTCAATAAAGGGACGGGCAGCAGCAGACAGAGAAGGCAGGGCAGCGTGTGCACAGGGCAGCGACGGCGGAGTGGGGATCCCAGACGGACGGAGGTGATCGAGAGCGCAACGCGGGACCGACGTACCCAAGGCGAGACGTGCGTGGGCAGATCCGGCCGATGTGATCATCGTGGGACCGGGAGGACACAGTTGAACCTGGACCGGGACGCCGAACGGACGTGGCGTGGTGTTCCAGGTGTGCGGTGTGTGTGCGGAGCAGCGGCCGGCGCTGGATACTCGTGGAGGCTGCACCGGAGGAGCCCTCTCTCTCCCTCCTGACCAGACCTGAACTTTTAAGACGGTTATCCTCACTCTTGTTTTTAATTGACCTTTTTAGTCTCTGCCTTGTTTTAGTATTTTTTTTAGTAATTTCTTTATTCTGGCATATTTTAAATCATTTAGTGGAATAAAATTTGTTTTTTTCACTTTATCTCTGGGTTTAATTCACTGCGCACCCCTGGGTTTAATTGAACCTGCATCCTTCTCCTTTAAATTGGGTCCTAGTCCCCTACACTAGGTGGCGTTGTCGGCATTTTAAGTTTCAAACCATTAAATTTAACTAACTGTTTTAGATTATAATATACTCCACTCGGCCACATAAAGGTTGTGTTGTTCTATATCTCTCTGATCAGCAGTGTAAAGAACAATGAAGAAGATGGTTCTTTCCATGGTTACGACTCTGTAGCTGAAGATGAGGTTGTTTTCTGTGGCTGCTGCTTCAAGTCATTTAAAACACTGGAGGATGGAACTTTGCATCAATATGTTTTGTTTATGCAAACAAGACTGATTCATTGAGATTTTAAACCACGAACAAAAACAGACGACTCTCACAAGCACAGAACACTGAAGAAGATGAGAGAACAGAAAAATGGATTCAATGGATTTAATGTTAGGCTATTTGATGTTTAACTTGAACTGGTTTACAACCATGTTCTGTCATCTAGTGCTTTGTTGTTGTTTCAAACCATGGATAGTTGTGGCTGTTGTGTGTTGATCCTGCAGTGTACTAAACAAGAAGCTCATTCACTTCTATCATTGTAGTGGACTGGAGAAATCCAATCTACTGAGCTTTGTGAATTTTATGTCATTTTGTCTTTTTTTCTTTTTTTGGATTACAAACATGTCCCCACTGAAACCCATGAAATGCCCCCCAAGCCACAATGTCCGATGGGTGAGAGAACCTCTATAACCTGTACATCACACAGAATCTCCCGGTAACCCAAACTGGCATTTGGCTGGACTGACAATCAGGCCATGGGCATCCAAGCACCGTAACTTCTCTGAGGTGCGCATGGTGCTCTTCCGGGGTCGAGCTGGCCACCAAGACGTTGTCGAGCTAGACGAACACAAATTCGAGGCCGTGCAACACCGAGTCCATCAATCTCTGAAAAGTCTGCACTGCTCCCTTGAGGCCAAAGGGCACACGGAGGAACTCAAAAAGCCCAAACAGGGTGATCACCGCCATCTTAGGCACATCCTCTGCCCGCACCGGAACCTGATGATGCCCGCGTACCAGGTCCACTTTAGAGAAAACAGAGGCACCAGACAACCAGACTGAGAAATCCTGAATGTGAGGAATAGGGTAACGGTCTGGTGTCGTCACATTGTTTAGACGGCGGAAGTCACCGCACAGGTGCCAAGACCCGTCTACTTTAGGCACCATGTGGAGGAGCAATGCCCAGGGGCTGTTAGTGTCTCACGATCCCCAGCCTCTCCATGGTAGCAAACTCCTCCTCAGTGCAAGCTAGTTTTCCCACGTCATGACGCCACGCATGCGCACAAAAACTGGTGGACCACTAGTGGGGACAAAATGTTCCACCCCATGTTTAGCGACTGTGAAGAAAAAGGCAGGAGTGGTCAAGGACAGAAACTCAGTCAGCAGACACTGAAAGATATCTCCAGATGCCGAAAAATTTGCATATGTCACCGGCCCAACTCCCCCAGTCTCACATGGAACAGTTGCAAAAGTTACAGCATCAATAAGCCTACGGTTAGCAACATCAACTAATAAACCATGAGCACACAAAAAATCAATGATTGGAACAGACACAGAGGCAACTACAAAGTCCCACTCGAACTCACGTCCGTGGAAACAAACAGTTGTCCGTTTTGTGCCAAAAGTCTCAATAGGAGAACCATTAGCCGCACTTAACAGTGGACCACCTCCACGGTCCGACATCCCTGGCCCAGTGGGGTGCACCAAACTCTTCAGAGTCAGAGTCAACCAAAAAAATGCTGTCCTGACAGGGAGTCTATAGCTGTGTCCCAATTCAGGGGCTGCATCCTTCAAAGGACCCAGCCTACCCGTCCTTCAAAGGCTTGGTCCTTCGAAGGACGGGTAGGCTGCATGAGAAGGCTGCATGAGCATTTGTTAAATGAGATGGTCTAGCCTACGATGAACTTTCTGCTTGCGTCATGACGTCTCGTAGCGCCGCTCTTTGTTGCCTAGCAACCCTGACAAACAAATTTTCATCCCGTGTCACGCCCTCTGCTACCAGTTAGTGGCAGCCAGCTCCTCTCCCTCTCTCGCTCTCTTGCTTTCTCTTTCTCTCTCAGGTTGGCGTGAGCACGGTGGAGAATGCAGGCAGGTGTGCTGAATCAACAATCGGCTGATGTGGCGCCTGGGGATTGGATCGCATCACCTGCAACCTCTCCCTCTGTCTGGTCTTATGCAGCGTTTTCATCAGGAACCAGCGCCGGACCGTAGTACCCTTTAATTCGGGAGCCATTTCCAGTCTCTGCGGATCATCTCTGCTCCCGCCGCTCGTCTGCTAGCTCCGAGTCCGGATTTGATGTGCTCCGGCTGGACTCTCGGGACACACCTGCCTGCTGCTTCACCACCCGCCTGCCAACCGTTCTCCGCTAGCCTGCCGTCCTTCCCTGCTCTCTACCGTAGCCTGAGCTAAGTTGTTTCTGTAACGATAGTTTGTCTGCTTAGTGGGTTATTGTATTGCCGTGCATTACTGCTAATGTATTGTGCCGGTAGTTGAGGATGCTATTTAGCAGATGTTTCGTTAGTCTTAGCTTGGTCGCTAGTATTTGTTTGCTAGCCTGTTAGTCTGTAACCGAGTCTGTCCACTCGCTAGTATTTGTTTACTAGCCTACTAGTCTATTAGCCCTGCTTGCTACCTTCCTCGCCTGGTGTTGCCTGGTTGGGGTTGTGTATGTTGGTTGTATTGAACTTATTCAGTTGTGTATATTAAACTATTGAAGCTGATTCAGTCCGCTGTGTCTCTGTTGCCTGCGCCTGAGTTCTGAACCGCCCGTAACATCCCGACGATCAGGATAAGACGACGTTGTAATTTTACCTAATTTTTGACTAGATTTGATCCCGAAATTGTAATTTTTGTTTTTAATATGAAGGACGCATTGGTCGGCCACATTTGAAGGAGTCTTTGAGTTTTTATGAAATGGGACAGCCTTAGTCGCACCGCTGTGACGTATGAGGCCGAATAATGCAGCTTAGAAGGATGCAGCACCTGAATTGAGACACAGCTTATAATAAAGAGCAGCTTACCTTGTTCGTCAGCGCCCACAGCTGCTACTGCGTTTCCCGATGCCTCTAATGTGCATGGGGGGCACACAGTGCTTTGCTTTGTGGCCAAACCTCAGGTGGTAGAAACATGGGGTGCTCTCATGATGACAAGTCCTTGCGCCAACTGCAGACACCACCGCCTGGTCCTCCACTGTCCTGTGCTGTGGCTCTACTGCAGTACTCTGCACCACGAAACATCTGGTAGCCAACAGGATCCGGACAGCTTCTTCCTCTAGGCCACGCTAATTGCCAGCGGTCAGACAAGGAGAGTTAGCCAAAGCCGCTTGAACTTGTGGCGGGAGGTGTCACAGGAAAATGTGTGGGCCAATTTTATTGCTCTCGACAAAACATGCATTTAATGTACAGTTTCTCTCACCTTGTGAGAGAAACTGTACACTTACACTGTTACACTTTCATAAAAATACAGCTGTTCTCTTCTTCAACAGTTGTGTATCTAGAAGTTAGTAAACACTGGAAGGTAACACAACTGTATAGGAATTTAATGTCTGTCCTGACAGAAATGTATTTAGAAGAATATGTGGGCATACTTTAGATATGTATTTTAGATTGGTTCAGGCTTTAATGTCTTTTTTAACTGTGACATTGAAATCAATAAAGTAACTCTGAGTAGAAATTTCCATCAGGACTTTTTTCCAGAAACATTTTCAGGATTTGAAAAATCCACAACAGCATTATTCTGAGTGTAACTTCAGATTCTTCACACTTTCCTGGATCTTTTCCAGAGGAAACCTGATCTGCTCTAGTCAAGAGTCACAAAACATGACGTTGTTGAAGTTTCTCCAGTAAAACCAGGATATTCTATACATACCAACGCTCTCAGATGTGTGAAGAGTGTGTGCACTGCGACAGAGGGACTGTTTCTCTACAGTCCTCAAAATGCTGCCCTCAGAATGTAAACATACTGTGACTGTGACATCACAATGATGGAAATATAAACAATCAAAACACTTCATCCAAACAGGATTCATGCATTTTCACTTATTTTATTCTTACATTTATTGTATATCCATCTTCCAGAGCAGGTCAGCTGATAAACTGAAGCCCATGTGGAGTGTTTGCTCCTTGTTCTCCCTCCACAGTCATGATTAGTGTCAACTACCTGCTGGTTTCCACATCACTCACTGCTTCTCCATCAAGTCTCTTCCAGCAGACACTTGATCTGTGATAAACAGTCCAGTAGTTTAGATGATTTCTTCATTCCTCTGGAAAACTACATAATTGCATACATTTTGGACATATAGTACATCAACACTGGAACAGAAAGTCACTTTGAAACTGGTGGTGGAAGTTTATGGACAGATGGGGTAATCATTTTTCCTTTATTTTTAATTTCTGAAGCTGGAATTTGTGCTTCACTGAATGGTTATTTTCAATTTTTGAATTGAAGCTCTTGTTTTTTCGTTTCTACCAAGAAAAAAGAGGTGCTCTAAGCAATCATCTGATCCTGTACAGAGAGCAGACAACAGAGAACAGGTGAGAAGAATAATTCACTGGGAAAGAAAATCCCTTCCTGTTGGTACAGTTCAGGTCAGACGACGGGGTCACTCACAATCTTCCAGACAAACAAAAAAAGCTTTCCTCATAGAAAATCACATCATGTTGTCCACCGTCATCCCCATAACCAAAATGACCATGTAGCTGTTAGACCCAACAAAAGGTAATGTTCAGCTACAACCATCATCTCATCCCCTGAAAGAATAGGTGCAGTGGTTATGTGTTGTCTACCAGACCTTCACTTCTGAGAATCAAAAAGTAGAAACTTTAAGGAAACTCAGGCTGCTCTCCTCCATTTCATAGAACATCTGAGCAATTGTGATGCCAACGTGGAAAGTGGACCATGTTTAACACCTTAGTTACTGTTGTAGCTGCTTGAAGCTGTCACCAGGAGTTTGCCAGTCACTGAAAAACCCACAAGAGGACACCCAGAGTGGATGAGACCATAAAGACACTCCTGACACCCAGTGTTAGTCCAGAAGAACTGCAGCTTCTGTGATCACAAACACAAAACCATGTTGTGGGAGGAGTTTTGGTCAGTGATGGAGAAAAGAACTCAGCTCAGGCTACAGGGGCCACAGTTTTTCCTTCAGCAGTATAATAAGGACAGTTCTGCATCCACAAGTACATGAGGGTCCACTAGGGTCTGAGTGAACTTCTTCTCTTGCCCAGGTCCACAGGAGACCATGCAGACCCTCTACAGGCATCTGTGTCCAAACCAGCATTTGAGTCCATGTCAACAATTCACACAGCAACCATGCTACAAGTGTAGTGGTGCACATGCTTGGCTGTAGTATTCATGGTCAGAATATTATGAATAGAATGCATCAAATATGCATCTGCAGTGTCCACAGCTGTTCATGTGCACATCTGCAGTATAACCAGGCTCTAAGACTTCTGGAGCTTTGTCCAGGCTGCTGGTAACGTCACACTGTGTCATCTGTTCATCATAAAATCACATTAAAGCTCAGGAGAGGTAGACTGATGTTTAACTTGTTGTACTGTGCTGAACTCTTTGGTCCACAAAGCATCACTAAGTTGTTACTACAGTCAGTACCTGTGGGTCTGACGCCATGACAGTCTGGTGTTCAACTCTGTGTTAGCCTCCAAGCATGGAGACAATCTGTAGTTGATCAATGAGGATCAGACTAAATGTGAGGCTGGCAGGCTGATTGGTCATGTAGGCAGCAGTAATGTGGGAACTGTACTTTGTAGAATTGATGGAGAGAGAGATTCTTGATCAGGATGAGCAGTGGAAAACTGATGAATAAACAACAGACAAGAAGTTATACAATAAGGCTCCAGACCCTTAACAGGATATTGGAAGTCTATTAACTTCTTCTATTGGAGACCATTAAGTGTAACGATCACCAAGAGCATCGGCATCCCACACAATATTTATTTTTGCAGTTAATAGTAACTCTACCTGTAGCCCTAAAACATCAAGTTGACCTTAAGTTGTCAAACGCAACACTGACGAAACATTTCAAACAAAAATGTAAATACAAATTGGGAGCTTTCCCATGAAAATAGATTTGCATTTCTAAAAGTGTCGTAGACTTTGTCTCAGGGAAACCTGGCTAAAGAACAACATACCAGACATATCAATGGTCTGCAACTCTTCCGAGTGAACTGTACCCATCTGTTGAGGAAAAGTCACAGGGGTGGACTCTGTGTGTACATTAACAAAGGTTGGTGTACAAACTGTAACCTGGTCAAGGGCCACTGCTCCGAGGCAACAGAACATTTGACTGTTAAATGCCGGCCACACTATTTACCTCGTGAGTTCACGGCTGTGTTAATCACCATTGTTTACATCCCTCCTGGTGCTAATGCTAATGAGGTGCTAAAGGAGCTACATGGTGACATCATCTTGCTTCAGAACAAGCACCCAGAGGTCTTCTACGTGGTTACAGGGGACTTCAACCATGTAAGGCTGACGGATATTCTGCCCAGCTTTTACCAGAATGTGACCATGGATGTTTATGTTTACATTTGTATTGCTCTTACTTTTATTATTCTTTTGCCTTATTTTTAGTACTTAGTGTTTTTGTTTTTTGTCCAATTACTGTACATACAGAGGAAAGATACGCCAGAGTCCAATTCCTTGTTTGTGTGGACAAACTTGGCCAATAAAGTCGATTCTGATTCTGATTCTGTCTGGAATTGTTTTAACCAGGTTTACCTCATATCTTTGTGGAAGAAAATTTTTCATCTCTTTAAACAATCATTTGTCCAGACAGTATGAGATCACCTGTGAGGTACCACAAGGATCAATTTTGGGACCGTTGCTTTTTAATTTATACATTTTACCCCTAGGCAATGTCATCAGGAGACATGGCATCTCTTTCCTTAGCTATGCTGATGACACTCAGCTCTATGTGGCCGTGTCTCTGTTACTGAAAAGGACTATATAAATCAAATTTGATTGATTGATTGACTGATTGATTGATTGATCAGTTGACGTGTAAATATATCCAATGTAATGCAGAATTCTGTAGTAAGGGCAGGGTATGAATTACAAATTTGAGACAACAAATTAGTTTTAAAATCTCTCTCAGTCTTTCCTGGGTTCAGGGAAACACTCAGAGTCAGAACAGAAGCTGGATGTTTGGTGAGTGTTTATGTCTCCAGATCCTGTAGAAACTCCAGTGAACAGTCAAACTTCATCAAAGCACAGACACTGATCAAACTCTATGTTATCATTAGCACTGATACGATACATTGTTGGGATTTGTTTTGGATAAATGTGATTATTGACTATTTTAAAAATTACTAAATGTAATTAATAAAGCTCAAATGAAATTATTAATAATAGTTAATCATTTCAGGGAACCACCCTGGAATCAGAGATCAATAATCAAAGTAAAAAGAATAACAAGAATAAATGTTTGTTAATATTTGCAAAAATATTGAACAATTAAATATGAAAGAAGGAGTAAACTGGAGCAGTGACCATGTCAACCAGTTGAAGTTACAATAAATCATGGAGTGACAAGAATGTGGTCCAGAAAATTAACATTTTTATTAAGCTAGTAAAAATGTTGATTACAGAAATGTATTTGTTAATAAATATGTACAATAAACATCTGCTATAACTGTCACACAAGTATTAAAAACTAAACAAGGACAGAAGAACAACACAATGCAAACGTTTGTGTGTGTGTGTGTGTGTGTGTGTGTGTGTGTGTGTGTGTGTGTGTGTGTGTGTGTGTGTGTGTGTGTCCCTTTGTTCCTTATCAGGGTTTTACTTTTACATGTAGGCCTCTCTCTTTGTTCAGAGAGAAATGAGGCCCAACAACAGGACTGTAGTTTAAGTCACATACTACACACTTTGCATATTGTTTGGATGTGCTGCGCCTGCTAATGTCAGGAAGTCATTTAAATGTTAAATAACATGACTCTTAGGTTCAAGGGGATGCCCAGCTTTTCATTAAATATGACATGAAATGCAGATTGAGAATATTTGTATCTATTTATTGATCATAACATGCTGAAAAGCTCAAACTGTGAAAAGGTTAACATGTTAATTGTCTCTGTATCTTTATTCTACAACTTCACCACAGAATACTTTGAAAATCACTGATCTATTCAAATGTCCTGACAATGTATTTTAGTTTCAGTCACAAAACAAGATCATGAAACACACAAAAGCCTTCACCTGACAAGTACAAACCACCAAACTGGAAAATCACAGATGAATATAGCATCATCACAGAAAAGCAAATAGCAAATGACATTTTACATTCCTTTAACTAGTCTAAGTCTCACTATATGTTTACGTTAATATGTGATCTCTTCAGAATGTGTCACACACAGATGAAGTAGAGTTTGTCTTGGCAGTCCCAGTTCTCCCACAGTCCCTCTTTGGTCAGAGCTCCACAGCGTTTCCTTGTGGGACACTGGTGGTCCTGACCTCCTTCTTGGGACCAGGCCTCATATTCCAGAGGGTCACCGTTCACCCACAGCCAGCGGTCACCCAGGAAACGCAGACCCGTCCACACCCGCTCAGTGGTGTTGTTGCGCTTGATCTCAGTCTGGGCCAGAAGCAGATCGGTGTGAGAGAGCAGACTGGGGAGATCAGTTTGTTTGTCTCTGCAGTGGCTCAGAGCGTCCTCCCAGGACATCTTCTCCGACTCCATGGTCACATCTATGCAGTAGAAATACTTGGGATATTTGCCCCTGCCATCCTTCCATTTTCCATTCCCAGTGATCACTCCATTGTCCTCATTGCCGTTAGAATCATTTGATTCATTATCGTCCCAGTTCTGGTATGTAATGTGTGCCCCTCCTGACCACTTCCAAGCAGGACGGTTGTTGGGATCTCGCTCAAGGCCGATCCATCCATAGCGAAGATTTCCACTTGCAGCTTTTGGAACCTTGTCTATCTCACTCTGACTGTTAAAATAAGAAAGTTCAGTGTGATGTTGTCGGCAGTAAGCCTGAGCTTCGGTCCAGGTTTTTTCCTCCTTGATTAAAATGTGTTTTCCTATATCTCCCTCAACAGCAATGCAAAAACAAATGAAGAAGATGATTCTTTCCATGGTCACTGCTCTGTAGCTGAAGATGAGAATGTTGTCTGTGGTTGTTTCTTCACCAAGGCTCATTTAAATCACTTGAGGACATGACTTTGCATGACTTTATCTTGATTAGACAAACAAAGCATATTCATGGTGGCTTAAAGGTAGAGAAACCAGGCTTTAAAATGTATCAATCGAACGACAAATAGCTACCAAAAGTCATTGCATACTATTTCTGATTGAGCTGCACGTGTTGAAATGTAATTTGTATGAGTTTTTTCTACAGCTCTGTTGAGGTCAGATATAGTCAGTTTTATCCCAAACATTATTACATGTTTCAATCATTATCAGGGATGTTCAGTGGCTAATCTGTTAGTTACACTTTGAGCTGAAGTTTATACATTTTAATGGACTGTTTCTGAGCTCAGGAATTTTGGATGCATTGAAATGAAATTTCATATAATAAAAAAAAAACCTGGTGAAAATGCAACAACAGACTAAAATTAAAGTTGCAAGCAGCATTGAACAGGCCCTCGCACACCCACACGTCAGGACATGGCACACATCGAGGTGTGGTGTGTGTCGGGGGTGGCAGAAAATCAGAGTTTGATTAAAATAAAAACATGATTCTGTGAATTATTTTATTAGCTCAGTGTTGGATGCAAGATGTATAATTATAAACAGCAGTGGCACGGCCACCATGTACATTGAACATATTTAAACTAAAAACATAAATCTATGAAGGCGTATATTATTTCAAAAGCTTAGTATTGTATGCACAATAAAAGGGTAGCCATGTTTGTACTTGGCACAAGGTCCAGTTTAAGATGAAATACAATTTTATGCAGTATGTATAGTGGGGGCTCCCTGCTCGATCTCTCCATCAGTTTGGGGGTTCTTGTCCTGAAAAACGTTGAAGACCCCTGGCATAAGCAGTAACAATAATAACAATAGGCAGAGGAGTATTCGCCACACCACCACAGACATGCTGTTTGACAACACGTCACAGTTTTCTCCATGAATCATCATCAGTGTCTTAAGACTTATGTCACCACATTTCAGGTGAATACGGTCAGCCGGCTAATTATAGCACATCGAAGTGTAAAACATGTCATTTCCTGGTGCCACCAGGTGGTGCTGTAACTGTAAATGGATATTTGCATATGGATGTGATCAGGGCAGGACTCTGATCAAACATGTAAAGTTTGAGGCAGATTGGAGCATGCACAGGGTTTTTAGTCAGCGCTTGATGTTTCATGGCGAAACACCCAATTCCAGGAGCCGCCACGGCCACGCCCTCAGACTTTTACAGAACATTTTGATAAATTTTAATCACTAAGGCCTGTTGTATATACTGACCAAACGAACACACTAAAAAACAGAACAAGGTCAGGAATAACTGACCTATAACTTTTTGACAACCTACATTCAACTTGAAGACAGTCAAAATGGTCAGAATAAATACTAGAATAGAAGAGAATATTATTGTCATTGTGATTTGCAATGAAATTGGAAACGCCAAACCCATCAGTAAATTATGTTTTATATTAAATTAACCCTTGTTTGTGTCCATCCAAGCTTTTGACTGATTTTTTATAGTGTTATTCCAAATGAAATTAGATTTAGCACATTGCAGTTGAATCCACCTTCTGCTTCTGTGTTCTCATGTTGAATCAGTGTTTTTCAGAATGTCATGATGTCACAGTGAAGGTGACCTTGGACCTGGATGTGAAATGGCACCACTTCATCATTTTATCGTCATTAGACATTTGTGTGAATTTTTTGCTGAAATCTGGTACAATTGTGTCCCACCAGTAGTGCGATCACAGATGTGCCCTGGCAACAGGTGACCTCCGCCTCGCAATCAGCCTTAAGACCATCTATAGAGATACAGTGGTATGAAAAAGTATCTGAACTTTTTGGAATTTCTCACATTTCTGCATAAAATCACCATCAAATGTGATCTGATCTTTGTCAAAATCACACAGATGCAAAAACAGTGTCTGCTTTAACTAAAACCACCCAAACATTTATAGGTTTTCATATTTTAATGAAGATAGCATGCAAACAATGACAGAAGGGGGAGGAATAAGTAACTGAACCATCACATTTAATATTTTGTGCCCCCCCCCCCCTTTGGCAGCAATAACTTCAACCAGACGCTTCCTGTAGCTGCAGATCAGTCTGGCACATCGATCAGGACTAATCTTGGCCCATTCTTCTTTACAAAACTGCTGTAGTTCAGTCAGATTCCTGGGATGTCTGGCATGAATCGCTGTCTTGAGGTCATGCCACAGCATCTCAATGGGGTTCAAGTCTGGACTTTGACTTGGCCACTCCAGAACGTGTATTTTGTTCTTCTGAAACCATTCTGAAGTTGATTTACTTCTGTGTTTTGGATCATTGTCTTGTTGCAGCATCCATCCTCTTTTTAGCTTCAACTGTCTGACAGACGGCCTCAGGTTTTCCTGCAAAACATCCTGATAAACTTTTGAATTCATTTTTCCATTAATGATTGCAAGTTGTCCAGGCCCTGAAGCAGCAAAACAGCCCCAAACCATGATGCACCCTCCACCATGCTTCACGGTGGGGAAGAGGTGTTGATGTTGGTGAGCTGTTCCATTTTTCCTCCACACATGACGTTGTGTGTTCCTCCCAAACAATTCAACTTTGGTTTCATCAGTCCACAAAATATTTATTTTAATGTTTGCCTTTTTGCGAACATTAAACGAGCAACAATGTTTTTTTTAGACAGCAGTGGCTTCCTCCGTGGAGTCCTCCCATGAACACCATTCTTGGCCATTGTTTTACATATAGTTGATGTGTGCACAGAGATATTGGACTGTGCCAGTGATTTCTGTAAGTCTTTAGCAGACACTCTAGGGTTCTTTTTTACCTCTCTGAGTATTCTGCGCTGAACTTTTGGCGTCATCTGTGGTGGACGGCCACTCCTTGGGACAGAAGCAACAGTGCCAAACTCTCTCCATTTGTAGACAACTTCTCTGACTGTCCATTGATGAACATCCAGACTTTTACAGATGGTTTTGTATCCTTTCACAGCTTTATACAAATCAACAATTCTTGATCGCAGGTCTTCAGACAGCTCTTTTGAGCGAGCCATGGTGCACATCAGACAATGCTTCTCATCAAGACAATTCTTACCAGGTGTGTGTTTTATAGTGGGCAGGACAGCTTTAAGCCACTCATCAGGGATTGGGCACACACCTGGCTTAAATTGTTTGGTAAAAATTGGTCTCAATTGCTCTTTAAGTCTCCTTAGGCAGAGGGTTCAGTTACTTATTCCTCCCCCTTCTGTCATTGTTTGCATGCTATCCTCATTAAAATATGAAAACCTATAAATGTTTGGGTGGTTTTAGTTAAAGCAGACACTGTTTTTTCATCTGTGTGATTTTGACAAAGATCAGATCACATTTGATGGTGATTTTATGCAGAAATGTGAGAAATTCCAAAAGGTTCAGATACTTTTTCGTACCACTGTAAACATAGATATTATCATCAACTTACTGCGTTTGTTTAACTGCTATGTAATGGATGCAAGCAAAGTCGTTTCACGGTGACACAGTGGCGTGGCTCCAACTTGGCTCATTGCCAATGGAAACAAACAGGTTCTTAGGAGGAAGGAGATTTGAACCAACTAAGCACCAAACTAGCACCTGGTTCTTCTTGGTATTAAAGGGGTAAGAGATCTTTAGGCACTGTAATCTTACCAGTTCCAAGCTGCTGACCAATCAGGAGTCAGAGCTGAGAATCAACGTCACCGTTTCCCAGCCGCTGCCTCAGTTTTAGAGCCATGGCTCTTCTTTTTCTGCTACTTGACTCGTGTTCACACACCGACAAGGAGAAGCAGTGATGGCAAGGTCCAAGAAGACTGCCTGTAAATCCACCAGAGGCAAAGCCCCCAGAAAGCAACTGGCCACCAAGGCTGCCCGGAAGAGTGCCCCAGCCACCGACAGTGTGACGAACCTTCACCGTTACCGACCCGGTACCGTGGCTCTGAGAGAGAGATCCGTCACTACCAGAAGTCCACGGAGCTGCTGATCCGCAAGCTGCCCTTCCAGCGCCTCGTCAGAGAGATCGCTCAGGACTTCAAGACCGACCTGTGCTTCCAGAGCTCCGCTGTCATCGCTCTACAGGAGGCCAGCAGGGCTTACCTGGTCGGCCAACCAGACCAACCTGAACACCAGCCTGTGCACCATCCACGCCAAGACCACCATCATGCCCAAAGACATCCGGATGGCCCGGTGCATCCGCGGAGAGAGATCTTAAAGTGTCTGCTGCTGCTCCACCACCAACAACAACAACAACAAAGGTTGTTTTAAGAGCTGCTTTACTGTCAACTCAAGAGCTGCATCCTCATCAACAACCTTTGTCAACACTCATTTTCTACAACAAATATCCTATTACAATATATTCAGAGAATACATTCCGTCAGCAGCTTCACCTTTATCGATCATTATCCCCGACCTTCACATGACTGTCAGTACTGAACAAGAATATTACCAATGTTTTCTCTGTACTGACAATCTGATAACCAGCTCAGTTGCTCATCACACACACACACACACACATTCATTTACACTTTATACAACATTTAAATAAAAGAACGTAAATCAAAAAAAGAAATTAGAGTTTGAAATTACAATTCAATCGAAATTTAACTTTAAACTTTGTGTGGTGAACTTGTTGACCTTTAGTAATAATGAAGAGGTTTAACTATCAGGCTGGACAACCATCAACATCAGCTCTGGTCATACGACAGGGGAAGTTCAGTTTTCAGCCTCATTCTGGCTGCTCTGCTGAACCACCACTGCTGCGTTGCAGGCTGACACTGAGCAGGACACTCAGTCTGCAGGCCACAGGTTGCAGCATGCCCCCCCAAAAAAAGTAGTGGTATAAAGTCTTTTATTTTAAAGGACGTGTTTCTTATGACACAGTTTGCTTTCAGTAGCAGGATATTTAGTGGTGGTGACACCAGTAGTTGCCCATTATTAACCTCTAGATTTGTCTCTGCCAGCTTATTGGAGAAAATGATGCTAAAACGTGCCAAAAATAAACCAAAATGAACTCCGAATCTGTTAAAATGGGCCAAAATATGCCCAAAACTTTGCAAAAGTGTCCAAATATCCCAAAATGAGCAAATAATAGGCCAATTTTTTCCCAAGCTGCATCAGAATGTGTTAAGACTACACCCAAATAAACCTTAATTTGTTAACAGGAACAGTGAACTTCAAAAAGTAGGGTGGTGACCGTTATTAATAGAGACGTAGTGGGTCCTGAGGCTGGACTAGTTGAGAACCACTGGTCTAGAGTGATGCTTTTTGTGCCAATCTAAACCTGTGTCAGAGCTGCCAATCAGAAAGTGAGGTCATATCACAGCGATGCATTAATCAAGTTGCCGTGGTGACCATGCCCTGCAGAGCTATTTTTCACCTTCATTGCTGCTCGCAGTTACATTTCTAAATCCATTCACTTTAGCAACCTTTATTGCTAATAACCCTTTTTTTATTTTTTACTTGTCTTATTTTCTTTTCCTGTTGACTGCTACAGAATTTTAATTATAGTTTTAAAAAACAACTTGTGATATTAATAAGTCTATAAGTCCATTTTTCAAACTCACTGATGAATCATGATGACGACATCACAGCTGGTACACAAACTCCTCAACAACAAGTGACTTCAAACTCGGATTTATTGTGTTTCAAACGTAGAGGGGGGAAAAAGAGAAAGACTCCCAGTGCAAACAGGATGTGAACATTTTAATTCAAAACCAGTGGACAAAATATCTCATGTGTATTATCCTTCTGAGAAAAGAATTTCAAATGTCTTATTAGAATCAAACTGGTAAATTGGTGTTGTTTTGAATTTCAGTTTTCCATATCACAATGTCACCTAAATTCACATTCAAAGGAACAGACTTTGAATGTAGAAGCTGACAAACTCTGACAAAGCATCCCGCTTAAGATAAATCTTCAATCTCTTAAATATTACTTGTACTTGAGTGAAAGGAAAAACTCACAACACACATCAGAAACAAAAAAAGGAATCAAAATGTCACTCAGCTTACACTAAATGTAGCTACATTTGCATTGCAGCGAATGAAGGACAGTCACAGTAATTCTTTACCGTTCAAACACAGAATAATGCATGTATGGCAGAAAATGAAACCCAAATCAAACCACAAGTAAGCATCATTCCTTCATACTTATCTTGTAAAGCAGCTGTGAATATTTATCTGAATACCGTGATCAACATATAAACTGTTTTACTTGCAGTTCAATAACTGATATTCCCACTCAAGTCAGATTTTATCATCTAACCCTCAGATTCCCTTTAGTGTTGCCAAAAAGTTGAGAAGTAGATGATAGATCTTTGATTGTGATTATGTGTTGGAATATTAACTGACAGTGCACACTGAAGACATGTTTAACTCAGTTTAATCCCACTGTAAATAGACTGTTAATCTGTGAACACATTATCTGATTCGTTAAATATCTGCCCAAATTCGGAGGACTGTAATTAAAACATTCACAATTCTCGTACAGCTGCACAGACTATAAAGCCTGTGCCAGTTGTGTGATTCAGCAATGTATAAATAAAACAGACTTTTCACATTAATGACAGTATTTTCATTTCTCATTCACGGGGAGGTCAGTCTGTAGGATGTGGATGAGTGAACACCTGATATGTTTCCTTTAAGAAGTAATTCCACATTTCGAGAAATTCTTTCCTTTCTGGTCAAGAGTCACTGACACCACTCTCACGTCTGTCTAGTAAAAGATGGAGTCAGCTTAGCTCACCATAAAGACTAGAAACAGGGGAAATCTTCACACTGCCCACCCTCGTACACCTGTCAAGCTCACTGATTAATAGCTTACACAGTACATACATGAAGTAAATTACAAGGCTGTGTAAAATCACTTAAAGGTCAGATGACTACATTGCTTCGCCTCTCCACCTGACTGTATGTCCTTTCATGAAAAACTAGTTCTTTAGAAAGACTATACTGAAAATACAGGCCCCAAAGTAGAAACTCATTGCAATAACAGTTCGTTTTGGACCTCTGGGCCGCGTCTGTCTGCATCACGGCCGGACATGAACAGGTGTTTCCTGAGGAACTGAAAAGTGGTTGTCCTCTTTAAAATGACACAACACACAGTGCCGACTTGCACAATCTTGCTCTGACAAACAGATGTGCATCAGATTTGGGACCAGGTTAGCAGAAACCAGAGTTTCTGTGTCAGCTCAGAAAGTGTGAAAGACGAGGATTGATAAATGTCAGGAGCTTTTTTTAAGTCAAAAAAGATCAAGGTAGCTAACTGTTGTTTGGTTCAGGTGACGTCCAGCATGTTTGGCATGAGCCTGACCAGGACTACCGCCACAAAGAAGGGAGTGTGATGACATGGGCCTGCATGCGTGCAAACGGTACTGGCACCGTGACATCTACAGATGGCAAAACGAATACCGGCTGACAAGATGAGTCCCGGTGTGTTGAAGTTTGGCAGAAGAGGAATATTCCAGCAGGATAACCATCCAAAGCACACTTCCAGAATCACACAAGAGATACTAAAACAGCAAAAGTTAAACTATGACCTGGCCACATATGTTGCCTTACTTGAATCCAACAGAGCACTGTAGGGGTATTTTAAAGAGAAAGATCACAGCACCTCCAACTATGTCTAGCTGGAAATAACTGTCTCTGAAGAATGACTGATCTTCTATAAAGAAATGTGGTGTCCTCCATGCCGAGGACTGATTCTGTCATTAAAAATAAAGGTAGACACACAAAGTATTAAAAACATACGACTTAAATCTCAGAGATGTAAGGTGTACTGACTTCTGTTACAACGGGTTCCTACTATGGGGCTTGTATTTTTACCATAATAAATCTGAACTTGGTGATCTCTGATACCTTTTTCAATCATCTGACATTTAATTGATATTGCAAAGGTATGAAGTCAATTCTGTGGTATACTATACTATACTGAGCTTTCCTTCTTTCTAGTCTTTATGTTACAAAGCCTAGCATAACACAAACACGAAAGTGGTGTCTGAACATATGACTCCCGATCAAGCAAATGATCTCCTTTTCCTAAATGTGAAACAAAGTCATTAAAAAAATTTAAAAAAACAACAGATAAAAATCATGTTTGGTGTTTTGTCATTTTAGTGTGAATATATCTTAAACACAATAATCGTCAGAAACATCTGAACAGTCTAATCCCGTTCATCTGTCAGCATTTAAAGGCTTGTTCTTTTTTTTTTTTACTTCTTACACCCATTTCTGTTCTCAGTTTGGCTTCAAGTTGAGACTGGGAACCACTCTGAGTCATTAGTGGCAGACTGGAGAACCCTTACAGGCCTGTGGGTTTTACTTTGGCAGCCCCTCCAAGTACTTCTTAAAGTTTAAACTGTAATGATTGTACACAAGTATGCAGAAAGTAAATGCACTCAGGAGCGAAACCTCCTATAATATTCAAAGTCAAAAACATCAAAGGCACATTCAGTGATAGGGAGTGGTCAGTGAGATGCTCGGTTGGTGTAAAATAAAGTCTGACATTTTAGTAAATCGCTGTAGCAAACTGGAACCAGTGTTTTTCAGAAGTAAGAAAATCTAATTCAAAATCCCATCATCTTTAATAACTTATGACTAATAAGTTTAGTGTCTGTGGTTAGTTCACTGTCTGTAATAAGAACAGGACAGTTAACAGGACGATAACATATACACTAACTACCGGACTGAATTGGGTTACAGAAGTTAATTACAGTCGACCAATTGTTGGCCTGGCCGACTGATGGAGACACCTCCCTCTGTAGTCCCATATAAACTGTATTAAAGACTGACAGAGCACCTGGGTTTGAAAAGCAAAGCCAGTGCTAGTCTCTTTCTGCCAGCCCATTCTGTAGAACCTCAAGGTCGTGCTGCACCACTGTATCATTCTGTCATAGGGGGAGAAAAATGCTCTGTCTTGCTTGTATTTCTTTAAACTCTCAAAATCACAATCGGCGTGAGTGGGGCTAAACGAAAGATGCAGCTTCGGTGTTCTTTCAAAATAAAAGCGGCAGCTAGAATCGCTGTGGTGGAACATTTGCGCGCAGGGAGACGAGCGCTGAGATTACAACAGATAATCCACCACACAAACAAGCCTGACTGCACTAGCCAAATCTTCTGCACAACTTTCACGTTTTAGGTTCACTTTTAGTGCGGTAGGTTGCAGCCCACGTCTGCTGAGTCAGACCAAGCCAATGGGTAGAGGTGCCTTCAACCTGCATTCTTTTTAACAGCCAGCAGGGGGCGACTGCTCTGGTTGCAAAAGAAGTCTGATTGTATAGAATTCTATGAGGAAATGACTCACTTGTTTTGTTACTCAGTGAATGTTTTCCTAATGAGTCTATAGTCTCAAACTCTGGTTTCAAGTATCTTCCAATACAGCATGATGTTCATTTAGTAAATGATTTTCATTTCATTTAGGATCATAGAGAGATGAAATAGGGTAGGTTTTAGGGCGCGGTTGTCTTGTAATTGTTGCTGCCGTATCACCCTGCATAGAGTCCTTGAGTTCTCAGACCTTGTCCACATGTAGCTGGGTTTTTGTAAAACCAAATATCCTGCCTCCCTCCATCTAGAAAAAAACTTACATACATACCACCTCATTTTTAGAAAAAAGTTAACCCACATCTAACCGCATAAGTGCATTTTAAGCACATTCATAAGCATGCCAGACCTTTAGGTGGTAGTAGTTCCCCAAATCTTTTCCAATCAGAGTAAGCTAAGAAACAGCGCCAAAAACCTTGTGAGGGCATCCATACTGTTTCCGAATGTAAACACAGGTCGCATACGTGAGGTAAGAACATACTTTGTCGCCAAATCATAGAAAAATCTCTTTGTTTTGTGAGATACCCGACTACGTGTGGACAAGGCCTCAGTCAGATCTACAAGTCACTCATTTCAGTAGAGCAAGATGGCAACGGCCAAATTCCAAACTCGAAACTTTACAGCGGTAATTCATAAACCAACAGGTGATAACATGCTGGCTATGTCCATTTTTTACACACAGTGTTCTGCCTACAGCACTATCTGATTGGTTACTTGTCAGAGGTAATAGCGTATCAGCACTGGATCTTAAATACAAATATGGAAAACTTAATACAGACATTTCACGTTTTCAAGTTTTGTGTAGGAATTTGTGTTATTCTCAATTATGACAGCAAGATTTTTCTGTTTTAGGACAAATCTCTATCAGCTCCAAAGATCAATAAGCAGTCTTCTTGATTACCAACAATCGTTGTCGGCCCTGTATAACTTATTTTGATCAGCCACTAGAAGCTAGAGGTGTTTAGGCAAACCCAGATGTGAGTGTATGACTTTGGCTTTCTACACAACTGATCTTACATTTGTCCATTTCCATTCCAAAATTTGCAATTAATCTGTGATGGCAGGCTGCTGGTTTAAAGGTTGATAGTAAACTCTCCACATGTCACTGCTCCGTACATCTTCTAAACTTTGAGGTGCTGTCAGGCTGATCCTGACACATTACAGCATAGGGGTGGGTTTCATCCCATAAACATTATCAAGAAAGGCCAAAAATCTTGTGCTCAAGCATGAAAGAGCTTTTCTTAGCGGATCCTCACCTGGATTCATCTGGACACACACACAGTGACAGAGACAAACTTCAATATGAACATTTTGGCATCATCTTCCTAAAGTTCGTAAAGGATTTGTTCACTGTTTTTCAACCACAACCTTACTACAACTTCCTGTTGAGAGTAGTTACTACTGGTCCTATTAGTTAATCTACAAATTTCACCATTCCTTATTTTGCCTGTGAAATGTGAAGTATTCTAAATTATTACGAAATCTCAAAATTGCACCTTTCCCTATTTTTCAGACACCAGTAAAAACAAAAGGGGGAAAACACACATTCTAACCGACTTTAATTTTGAGGTAGGGGCGTTGTGTTCTACTAGTGCTGACCATAACCATAATATTACAAATTAAATATTCATACCATGTTGATAATAAATATATGATAAGACTGTAATAATCCAGCATCAGTAGACTGTAATAATCCAGCACCAGTAGACTGTAATAATCCAGCACCAGTAGCTACTTGGTCGACAGTCCAGCACAGGAACATCATACAATAAAGTTATTATCAACTCTTTCTCCACCATCCTACACTCATATTGAGAGTGTATATTATGTGTGGAAAAAGAGGCAAAACACAGAATAGAAAAAGTTAAAGATGAATTTCCTATAGATACTGAGATAATACTACAGTGAGTGCTTGTTATTGTATAGATAAAGTCGGATATCATGACAGCACTATCAAAAAGGGGCAAAATTTTGGACACATATAAATTGCTTTCTGAAATTCAGAAGAGATTCCATTACCTGTAATGAAACCCTATTAAACCACAACCTGAGTTTTTAATCTGATATGGGTATATAAACAGTGAACAAACCCTTTCACAGTCAGGAGATGTTTCCATCATGTCCACAAACAGCATGTTGCTTAATGAAGAATCAGCATCTTTGAAAAGCAGACGAGGAGACTTTCTGACAGCATCTGATAGATAAATAGTTTGGTGACCGAGGGAGTAAATCAATCTTGACAGCAGAGTAAACCCTCACCCGAATAGTCACCAAAACTGATTAAGGAAGATTTCCAGCATGAAGATATATGTTTGGTCTGGTCCCACACTGAAAAACAACTCAGTGAGAGTGGTATTGAGTGATTTGGTGGTGAAGAGATGCATGGGTATTTAAGCTGTGCCCAGTGCCAAACCAAACCTGGGTGAGCAGTGGTGCTTCGTGCCATTCAAGCTTACATAAGACGGCCTACAAAGAATTTTAATTCTCTGTCCACACAGCCTGTCTAGTGTGAGCAGCATGTTAGCAACACAGCAACAACTTCAGTCCTCAGGCTGTCTACATGTAATGTGTTCAGTTATATTGCTGAGGGTACAAAGCCTCAGTTATGTGCTCTAGCTCTATTTTTTTCAACTAATGACATTTTTTGTGTATACACCCCAATGCAGGGGTGGCCAACCCTGGTCCTCGAGAGCCACAATCCAGCATGTTTTAGATGTTTCCCTCTTGCGACACATCTGATTCAAATGATCAGGACTGGTATCAGGCTTCTGCAGAGCTTGGTGATGAGCTGATCATTTGAATCAGGTGTGTCACAAGAGGGAAACACCTAAAACATGCTGGATTGTGGCTCTCGAGGACCATGGTTGGCCACCCCTGCCCTAATGCAACACTTTCTGAAGACTGGCTGAAAATGTGCAGCATCGGTCCTGTTTTAAAACAACATTGTGGCCCGTCCTCTTTATGATGGCAGGCATTTCTTTCATTCTTCGGGTGTGGTCGGTCAGAACGGGTATGAACACATTTGCATTCCAGCGTGGTT
Organism: Dascyllus trimaculatus; assembly: GCA_024666655.1. NCBI lineage: Eukaryota > Metazoa > Chordata > Actinopteri > Pomacentridae > Dascyllus > Dascyllus trimaculatus. The sequence continues at coordinate 7,353,575 of CM045447.1, read as the reverse complement.
TTGAAAGCTGTCAAAGTAGTACTGAAAGACTGTGATCTGGCCCTTACTATTACATTACCCTTAAAATAAAAGTGTTTGTAGGCCTTCAGATGCGCATGTGAGATAACAGACTGAAAACTGCTGCTCAAACGCCTCCTGGGTGGACATGCTGCTAGCTGGAACCTACACATCTAAAATAAAATTCTCAACTTGAATGCCTTGATACTTTTCACCAGCAAATCACCAAACCATCACTCACTGAGGAATGTGTTTAACCCTTTAAAGAGTCCAGAAGGTCACATGGCAGGAAAAAGCAGCTGAGCAGGAACCTCATTAAGTCCAACTTCGTTGCACTTGGTTAGACTTAGTCCTTCACCTCCTCCTCCTTCTGTCAGAGGAGCTTGGGCCTGGATGGGTTGGGCCTTACTGAGGAATAGGCCCCGATGTGGGTGATGAGGTTGGGTTCCACACTGTGAGAACTTTCCCCAGGTGTTGTCCTGGCAATCTGATACAAAGCTATGTCTTTGGCGTTCCCTTTGATGCAGTACGACTCATCCAGATACTCGGCCACCCTGAGAGAGGCATTCCCAGGGAAGAGCATGGCTGGGGTGCAGCACTCGGTGGCCGGAGAGACAGCGTAGAGCTGTGGGGAAAGTCTCCGGGCTTCCAGGAGGTAGTGCCGCCCCAGCAGCTCAGCAACGGCCATGAAGTAGAGGGTGAAGAAGAGGAGATGGCTGGCTGACAGCGTGAAGGAGAAAGAGCAAGGGTTCCAGTAAGGGAAAGTGAGGAGGAGGGCCGTTGCTCCAACCAGCCCAAGCCCCACCCACTCCAGGATCCGGTACGGCTCAGGGTTCCAGTAGCGCTGTAGCCTTTCAGGGTGATACAGCTTGATGTAAAGAGTCTGGAGGGCAAACCGGCGGGACAGCAGGTCCTTTATAACTGTGAAAAAATCCTGTCTCGGCAAAGCATCGTCTTCCAGGATAACCATGTTTTTGGGCCTCACCAGCTCCCATCCCTTGCGGAGACAAAAGACATAATCCCTTTTCTCTCTCTCAAAGATGTTGACTTGTTCCTGGTTCTGCTGCTCCTCAGACGAACGCCGGATCACTCGGAAGTGGGACTCTAACAGCTTGGCATCCTGGTTTTCTTGGGGCCCACTTTCTACATCGCAAACCAACACCTCTGCACACCGTCGCTCCCCACAGCCTCCTACAAGGACACTCAGCTGCTGCATCACCTGGAGCAGGTAGTGGAAATCCCGCCCCTCATTCCGCCTGGCTGTCACCACAGTGACCAGCAGCTCCGGATGCTGAGCGATATTGCTGAATCTGAGTGATGCCCCAGTGGAAGAGCTCTGCCAGAAGTGCAGAGCCCCCTGACCTTGTTTAAAGCTTTCCTGCAGGGCGTCATCGCTCATGGAGTCCAGGTACATGGACCTGATGAAGAAGTAAGAGTATAGAAGTCGATGGCAGCACAGAGGAAGAACAACGCAAAATGTAATTACACACAAGGCGAGGGCTTGAGTGACAGCGCTGGACCATCGCAAGTACTGACTGAAGAACACTTTCCATCGAGGCATAGGTGAAACAGCTGGCAGGAACCACAAAGTGACAGAATGAACTCAAACATAGGAGGTCTGCTCTGCAGGCTTTACATCAGCATTTACAGTGTCCCACTTTGCTTTGGGAGACCCACAGCACTGACCGCAGCAGTGAAACCAGACAACTGCGGTAAATCGATAGCTCTGTGGAAAACGAGTCAGCTCTTGGCACTTCTTGTAAACAGAGGGAAGAGTTTCAGTTCAGTCCTTGTTGCTCTGCTGTCTGCAGAAAGAGACAAGAGGAATTTTTATCAGTTTTGTTAACAGCTGTCCAAAGACAATGTTCATCATAGTTGCAAATCATATTCAATGTGTTACTAGTTAGAAGTTTTGGCACAGCAATGTTGAGTCAAATGTAAAGATTTTCTTAATATATTCAGCGACAAAACTCTACAATTAATCTTAATCAAATCACTTGCCAAAACTACACCATTTGTGAGAGCTAGAAACTGTAAAAACAAAAAGAACTGTCCGCCTCTGAACTAATCACGTGATGTGCAGTTCTGTTTGAAAACTCTAGCTTAAAATCTAAGCTTAAGGTTGATATATTTCCTCAAAATCACTTTATTCTACATGTTTCATTTAAACATTTGCCAAAAATAAACTTTTTGCTCTAACGAGATTCCGTAAAAAAAACAAAAACTTCTGCACTCCTTAGCATAATTGTGAAGCCATTATTGACTCGGTATCTATATAAAGTCACCATTTTCTTCCAGGTTTGGTAATATCTGTGGACACTTGGGAAAACGCTGTACATAGTGACTCCAAACTTTTTCCATTTTTGTGAAATAATAAGAAATTCAAGTTGTTTTCAGTGATTTATGGCATTATCACTGGTATACTACTTAAAAGACATTTTTGACTTTGCTCTACCTCTAACCGTGGTTGTGCTGTTTCCATAGATGTGGATGAATTTACGTTGCAGTGAAAAAGAAGTATTTGAAAAAGACGGCATCATATGATTATACATTTGGGAATATGGTAGATGTATGTGCATCAATTTAGACACATTTTCCCAAAATTCAGCCGTCATCTGCCATCTCTGCCAGACTTTCGAATGAATTTGGGAGCAGTTACTCAGGAGTTTCATAGAATATCAGAGCTGCAAGTATCAGTTAAACAGAAATCCCCTACGTAACTATTTTCAGGGTCCGAGCACTGATACTGCGTAGGACCCTCCTGGAATTGAAGGAATATTTTTCATCCAAAACAGTCACATTTTTGAGGGCCTAAACATGCTGAGAAACTCAGGAAAATTTGCAGACACATCAGAACTTGCGACAAATTCAAGTCTCAAGATATCTCATGAGACTTGCACATGTGTGTGGCAAAATGGCTCCATAGCGCCCCCTGCAAAATTTGTAACTTCTAGTACGGGCCGCACGTTTCAGCTACATCTACAAAATTTGGTAGGCATATGTAGGACGTCATGGCGCACAAAAAAGTCAGTGACAGCCACACTCTAAACCAAACAAGAAGTCCATCATTTTGCATTAACTGTGAGATTTTTAGTGATTTTTGCTCATTTTCAAGAGCTAAATCCTCATAGAGGGTAACTCCAGGAGTCCTGAAATTTGGCCAGTACATACAACAGGCCTTAGTGATCAGAAGCTATCAATATATTCCGCATAAGTCAAAGGACGTCGTCATGGCAGCTCCTGGAATTTTGATGGTTTGAAATGAAACATCAAGTGCTGTCTAACTACCCTGTACATGCTCCAGTCTCTTGCCCTGATCACATCCATATGCAAATATCCATTCACAGTCATAGCGACACCTTGTGGCAACAGGAAAAGACATGCTTTACACTTTGATGTACTATTATTTGCTGGTTGACCATATTCACCTCAGATATGGTGACATAAGCCTTAAGATGTTGATGATGATTCATGGGAAAAACTGAGTTTTCGTCAAACGGCGTGTCCGTGACTGTGTGGAAAATTTCAATGTAGCGCCATGACTACAAAAGTGTTTATATCTCAGCTGCACATGATCCAATCTGACCCAATTTTCATCTGCTGGACAAGAGTCCAGGTCTGAAGACATCCACATTCCAAAAGTGAGTCATAGTCATAGCGTCACCTATTGGTAACAGGAAGTTATAGGCATTATATTTGCACGTACCATTGCAAGAAACTTCGTCATATAGCCCTTGAAATTGATCAGCTAAGTCTCAACACCTTGAAACCCCAACATACACCACACTTCGACATAAGCTACGTCCCGACATGCGTGGGTGTGCGAGGGCTCGTTCAATGCTGTTTGCAGTTTTAATTAAATATTATGATCTTTTTATTGAGATTATTTCTTGACATTCTGAGCAGTTATTTATGTGCAGTTGAGAAAAGAAAGAAAAGCTGGGGGAGAAGAGAGACTGACTGACTGACATCCAGTAAATCTCAACGTGGGTCAGAATCAATCGATAGCTACTGCAGCAGACACTAATAGCTCTAATTCACCAGTCACCTACTGAGGTGGAATAATGATCACATTTAAACTAATTCCATCGTCTCAGTTGTGAGGATCTTGTGCTTTCGTAAGTTTTTTTTTTGCTGTCGCACAAAACAAGACTTGTGAAGACAGTAGCTAAAATAGAGAAGTCAGCTACTACTCTACAGGATATGTTATGTTTCCTTGTCTGTCTTAAATCAACACTGACACACCCAAATGTACACTGACAGAGTTAGCGATTGCTGTGAAGGCAGGCCATAAAGTGACGTCAATGCACATGAAAGGGAGAGAGGGACAAAGTCTGCCGTCCGCAGTACAGTTCAGCTGATTGTATTATGAGGCATTAATGGTCTTAATTGTACAATTTAATTTAGGATGTTGCAACATGTATGTGTTCATTGCAGCGCCTTATATTTCCTCAGTCAGTGTTTCTTTGCAAAGCTGTGGTGGAAGGATCATGACACAAAAAGGAAATTTCAGCCTAAAACCACTAAATTTCTAAGAGCATCACATGATTTGTCAAACTTAGTTCATGTATCATCAGCTGACATCACTTCACAATCCATTTTTTGTCACAGGCGTCAACAATTCTTTCATGAAGAACTCTTTCATGCCTTATCGAGGCACGTGAGATGGATTTATACTGTATACAAAAATATACACATACTGCATAATATTTTTATTAAATTCTATCTATGCTTTTCAACATAAGGGAATAAATAGTATTTGGTGTTCCAACACATGGCATCTCTACAACCAAATGGATGTCATGAGACAACTAAGAACAAATTATATTAGAACTAACAATGGTCCGTTGGGAGCAGAGTCATCGACCAGAAATCACAAGTCTGTGAGTTAATGAAGTTGTTGATGCTGCTTGAGGACTGTTGTCCCTCCTTTCCTAAAAGAATCTGTGAGGTTGGTGGACATGTTGGGGGATAGGATCATGTTGTCGAACATCCATAGCTGTCTGAAACAAATTCTTAGATGACATACGGTGGAGTTGTGAACATTCGAGTGCCTAGCTACAGCACTGACTAGCACGCCAACTGTTTGAGCTTGTTTTTCCACAAATCATCTGTGGTATTGGGACATTTGAATCAAGCTGAACTGTGTTCCATTTAGACACGTCTGGTCAGGTTTGTCTGCATTTCTTTCACTGCCCTGCAGATGTTATCATTCAACAGTTGGCCTACATGTGTGTCTGTGAACTGTGATGAGATAAAGCGAAAACATATCTTTAGAAAATAATGTCAATTAATTAAAAATAGAAAACATAAAATAAATGATTTCATAAGTATTCACCCAGCTGGTGATTAAAGTCACACAACTAGTGAAATGGAGATCGCCTGAGTCCAGTGAATGTGTCTCAAGTGACTGTAGTATCAAGACACCTTCATCAAAACGGTCAGGTTACTATGGAATCAGCACTTCTGACTATAACTACACCAAAGAACACTCCAAGCAGCTCTGTGAAAATGTTACTGAGAAGTAAGAGTCAGGGGATGGATAGAAAGGAATTTTTACATCTCTGAAAGTCCCTTAACGTACAGGTAAATCCATCATTAAGAAATGAAAAGAATATGGCACATGTGTAAATCTGCCTGGAGTAGGCCATCCTCAAAAACTGAGTGACTGAAAAAAAGACTAGTGAGGGAGGCCACCAAGACACCTATGACTCCTTTGAAGGAGTTACAAGTTTCAGCGGCCGAAATGGGGAGACAGTGCATACAGTAGTCCCCAGTTCTTCACCAGTTAAAGCTTCATGGGAGAGTAGCAAAGAAAAACCTACTGTCGAAAAAAGTTCATATTGAAGCTTGACTAGAATTTGCCAAATGCCACTTGAGAGACTCGGACGTGTCTCATGTCAGTCTAATAGGAAGGTTCTTTGGTCTAATAGGTACAAAGTAGAGCTTTTTGGTCATCTGACTGGACACCAAACACAGCACACCATCAAAAACACATCATCCCCACGGTTAAGCACGGCGGTGGCAGCATCATGACGTGATGATGCTTCTTCTGGTAAAACTATCCAGATGTGCAAAGCTGACTGAGACCTTTGAACTCATTGCTGTAACTGTGGCTGAAGGTGCAGCTACTAAATACTGACCTGAAGGCGTGAATACTTGCAGTCACTTATTAATTGTTTTGTAGTTTTAAGTAAATGGCATTACTTAGCTTTTTAAATGTGAATATTTTCTGGTTTGTTTCCTCTTCTAAGACAGTAAACTGAATATCAGTTGGTTGTTGACTAAACGAAACATTTGTTATCCTGGGCTTTGGGAAACACCGTTGGACATTTTTGCCAATTGTTTGATATTTTACAGACAGAACACCTCCACTGACACACCTTATAATGGCATGAATAAACTACATGGTTGAGAATTTGAATCAGCTAAACCAGGAGACCAGCTCATAAAGTTTTTTTGTGTGTGTGTGTACAGTCGGTTAAGTTAAATCTTTTCCTAACTTGCATGTCTATTTTTGTTCAGCACCATGTAGGTGAAATGACTGGACAATGCCACATGTGATTTGGCTCAGTAACTGCATGCTGACTGATAAATGTTTAAACCGTGGGAGGGCTCACTTTGTATGGCCTTTAACTCTCAGAGGCTACCTCCACTTTACACTACTACATAGTCTCATCCACTGCAGTCTCAAATTATGCATAGTTAGTTCATTTATAAAGCTCAGATTACACAACACCAGTGTTTACACTCGCTGTAAAGTAATAAATTCCGCTGTGCTAACAAGCAGCACTGTGTCTCCGCTCGTATTAACACGTCGTGAAGGTGAAAACAGCCTTCTGAGGGGAAAATACACGTTGTGTTTGCTCTCTGTAAATCCATCTGTGATGTCTGAACCTCTCCACTAATTAGGAAGATTAAACCGAAACATGGAGAGTGTCGACAGTTCGCCTTTAGTGTGTTTAGCCTGCCGCTCCTCCGCACACCAAAACAGGAATCAAAGATCACGGTGCCCGAGTGGACTGTCGGGCGGTTAGCAACATGCTAACTGACAAGCTAACTACATAGTGGGTGACAGCTGAGAGTTTCAGACAGATAAAAGCAGAGAAATGGACTCACGCTGAGCTGTGGAGCCGCCGCCGCTGCTGCTGCTGTGTTCCGCTCGCTGCCATGTCCGAACATCACACCAACACCAACCTACCGTAATACCGCGAGTACAGGCGCACCGAGCAGTGCCGCTGCTGACCGGCAGGTGGCGACAACACGCCAGAGACACAGCAACACATTGGGATTGAGCTGCAGCAATTCTGTGCAGATGAGTGATTAAAGGTAGAACCAAAGGCTTGGCTGCAAAAGGTGCCTAAGCAGGGTGAAAATGGCCATTTAATCAAACATTACAATTTCTGTCGGTATATTTTTGAGCCAGCAGATTGTGTCATATTTACAGAAGACCTATAATAAATCTATGAGAGAACCAAAATGCATGATTGTGTTTTTGCGACCGTGTGTTTCAGTGATTCCATTAGAAAATTAAGAGTTATAGGAGTCACTGGAAACTCAAGTCTTTACATGTAAATCCTGTGGTTCTGTTCCTTATTTAACCATGCTGCTGCTGAATTCATGTACAGTCTCCCAGCACCTTATGTACATTAATGTCAATATGATATTTCATTCTTTATCTTGGCATATTCTGTTTTTTATTTTGTTTATCCTGCTTTAACCATCACATGGCTGCTAATACTGTTGTACACTTGTTGCTACCATATAGTGTCCAACTGCTGGACGTGCATTGGGGAGAAATAAATTGAACTCTGTGTGTGTGTGAGTGTGTGTGCGTGTGTTTTTATTTACTGTTCATTTTTTAAGCCTCAGGGTGAGTTGAGAAAAGAGGTCAAAGTGTGCTGAGATTTTAGATTGTGTCGACTACCTTAAATGCATTTATAACAGTCCGTGTCTGATGTCTGATAACCCTTCACAGATGTCGCACAAAAATCTCGATAGATATTTATTAAAAGGAGAATTGGGTCACGGAGACTAAGTACAGGTTTTTCAGCTATGCCTGTTGTCACTGCAACCGACAACAACAAACATTGTCTTGTATCGTTGTGTGCATTAGTGTTTGTTGCTTGATTTACAACACCATCCAGACAGAAACAGAGGGCATGCTGCATGTACTGGGAGCTTATCTCTACCAAAAGTCGCATCTTTGATCGGAAAGTCTGATGTGTGTGTCTGACGTCAGAGTGACGTTAACCAATAACACAAACATGTTAAACGTCCCTCAGATAATTTATCAGGAATGTGACCTACAACAGTTCTGATGTTTGTTACAAGCTCACCCTGCACACCCACACCTCGTTCAAAAATACCAAAGATATCAAATCTGCCATGGTGAGTGCTTTTGAAATGGCATGTACATTAACGAGACTTGGGTCTGAATCCAAAATAGACAGTGTGTGTGTTCCTGTAGAGCAAAAATATGGAAACTTCATATAAATGCATCAATACGTGTCACAGTATCGACGTGATGAAGAGTTGGAGCAAGCTGGTGCTGTCAGTCAGTGAAGAACAAGCTGCTCAGACATGAGGATTTGCTTGTTTCCCTGTCACTGAACCAGACATTAGCAGACATCACCTCTGACTTTTTGAAACAGACATCTCTGGCATCTTTAGAGATTAGCAGATTAACTAACCTGCTACCGTATATAACAGGTGTAAACATGTAGAAGTAATAACATGGATGAATTCCAAACATTTCTTCATTTGCCAACTGATCCACAGTCTACTAATAAAGTGTCTCAGCAGTCACTTCCACATTCCTCCTGAATGTTTCCTCATGAGTTCTATTCATGTGTCTGCAGGTTTGGTTCCACAGCTGCATGGTACATTTGGTTTCTGGCCTCACCAACCTGCTCATTGTTTATTGTTTGTTGTTGTTCCTCCACAGTCGTGTTGTCTCTCTCCTCTCAGGCCAACCGGTCGAGGCAGACAGCCGCTCTCATGGAGACTGGTTCCACTGGAGTCTTATTCCTCCTATTCTCCCATCACCACTGTCACCGTACTGTGAGACTTTTACTCTAAAGTGCCCTGAGATGGCATGAGTTGTAATTTCCTAATTATAAATAAACTAGAAAAGCAATCACAGAGCGCAGACCTCCGTCAAGGACCTTCAGTCCACTCCCAACACAATCTCCCAATTCACATATTTTATATAGAACGTTACAGATACAAATGTAATAATACAGTTCAAATTTCCTACCGACATCGCAGCGTTTACCCCATCCAACCTAATGAACAATTGTGGCCTCTAGCGCAGCAGCTCCTAACAGCCTCCCAGCTTCTTAGACAACCGGAGATAAGAATGCCGGCCCAACCGTGCGCATGTTACTCAGGAAGGAAAGAGAAGTCCGTCATTGTCGATGTCTGTCATGTGGAGACCCCAAAAACAAGAGTGCCCTCTGGTGGCTTTTAGAATAAACCGCATTTAATTGTCCACCCGGTTACACTTAGAGTTTTTTTTAAAAATTCCTGGATCCAGACAGTGATCAGGATCAGTCCCAAAATTTCATCATTTCTTCCTTGTCCCATTTCACACATTTCCTAAAAATTTCATCCAAATTCGTCCATAGCTTTTAGAGTTATTTTTTAGCACAAACGAACAAACAAACAGGCGGCCATCAAATAATCTCCTTGGCGGAGGTAAATATAAAATACATCATAATAAATAGTTGTGAAAGAGGACAAAACTGAATTATTCACCTGGTTACTTGGGATTATTAGCGGAGTTGTTTTGGGAATGCATGAAGCACCGCGTTTATGAACTACATCAGAATCAGCAGGAGGTGGTCGGGGTGGATCGAGGCCTCACAACAAAGTGGAAGAACTACTCAGATCTTATAACAGTACTAATACAAAAGTAAGAATAGTCATTATACAGCATGGCATATTTCAGTATAGTGTGTGTTATGTTGTTGGAGTACAGTTATTAATGAATTAATGTGTTCATCACCTTAATGTTTTAGCTGGTAAAGGTGATTTGACTACTTTATATGGTTTATCTACTCAGCAGCTTGTGAATTTCTCCTCAGGGATCAACAAATCAAACAAAACACATCTTGATTTATGACATCATAATTTACCAGTTGATAATAAATTTTGTAGTATTACACAAAATCTGCAAAGTAAATAGCTGCTAAAGTTATTCAAATGAATGTAGTGAAATAAAAAGAAATACAATGTTTACCTTTGAATGGTGGTGTAATAGAAGAACTCAAGGATAGTACAAATGGCTCAAAACTGTACTTGAGTAAATGTGCTTAGGTACTTTCCACCACTGGCTGTTGAAGCATACATGTGTCACATCAGAGGCCAGGGGTCACACTCAGACTCCTGACTGTGATTTAGGTAACAAAAGCGCTTTGGTACAGGTTAGAGCAACATGGACATTTTGTTTAAATGAACGTGTTGTTTTCAGGTCACTGTGGACTTTTCCGGTTTTAAAGTAGACCACCATCTTTCCGACTGAGAAAGCTTGGCTGTGTTGCAGGAGATATCACATTCGTCCTCATTGTGTTGATAGAATCCACTTCCTTCTAAACCTATTTGCTGTTCAAATTAATGTAGTTTCTATGAGGTAGTAGTACAACAAGGCTGTAGCTGAATGAAACAACTTCTTTTTTCTTTTTTTTTTAGAAAAAGCTGGAGAGGGGGTTACAGCTTTGGTAAGCCATTCTATGACCAAGGCAGCACACAGGATAAGCAAAACTGCAAATATATGAACACGAATCTACTTGTGAATCCCAGAAAAAGGATGCTCCTGGACTTTACAAACATTAACCGGCCATTATCTAATTCAATCTTATTTCAGCTGCACAAATTTGGCTAAATATGAACAAATACATGCTAAAAACAGAGCTCAAAAGAGAATCACAGACCCAACTACTGCTGTTGGTGCTATTTAACTTGTAGCAGCTCTTTGAAGAGCATCCTGAAGAAACTCTGGGTTAGGATCTCTGTATCTGTCAGCCTTCATATGTGATTTAATGTGTTTTTGATAGCTTCTGTATATAAAGACTCCGCTGACAGCAATCCATCAGCTCACAGCTGAGCAAGAAACAACAGTAATGAGACACCAGCACGCTGACAGTTTCCTTAATGAGCCACGCCAGACGGAGCTGTGTCTCTCTGCGGTCTAATAGGCAAAAAACCATCAGTCTTTGTCAACTTTCTCGACAGCACACCTGTCAGACACAGGTAGGCTGGTTTGGCTGGTTTACTGGTAACTTAAACTCTGGCCTTTAACTCACTGCTGCAAAGAGATCATTGAGTCACCAAATTAACCACGTCAGGAAGGCTGAAGATTTTAAATTAAACTTTCTGGTTTGGAGTAGATTCTTAATGACTGCAATGCAGAAACAGAGCTGAGGACACGTCTGTTTTAAGTTGCAGCCCATAAGGTCATAAAATTCTTTTGGGATTTTTTTGGGGGGATACAATAAACTTCATGGAACTTCAGTTAGACCCTGGTTTCTCCAGTGGAAACAGAGAAACTGAGCTTGAGGTTAAAGAACCCATATTATGAAAATTTAATTACCCAAAAACTACTGTCCAAGAATTTCCCCAGGGGTAAAGGTTCCTCCAGCACACTGGGATGTCCACAACAGAACTAAAGACCTGGGAAGATGAAGCAAGTTGGTCTGCTTGGGAATCAAAAGCGTAATGGTCTCCAGTTCCCTCTGAACGTCACCCTCTGCAAAAAAACGGGCAAAAAGACTGGAGTTCATCATCTGGCAAAGCAACCTGTTTGTGGGTGCAGTTTTAGTGAAAATATCAGATGTGCAATAATCCTGCAAGATAGTAGTCAGTGACGTTACACTACACGACAGAAGAGAGAACAACCCAATGAGATACCAATCAAATGTCAAAACTGTACCACCTCTTAATAATTGCATTGTTTCAAGGTTGACAAGTGGAGTATTTCCTCTTTTGAACAATCCAAAATAGATTCTTCAGAAGGACTATACTGAAAATACAGGCCCTAAAGTAGAAACTCAGTGCAACAAAAGTAAACACACCTGTGATTGATGACACACAAGGTAGAAAACCTGTGATCACTGAAAACCTAATTATCCTAATTACTTGAACATGGTTATAAAACAACCTGTGAACACCAGAACTTTCTCAGACTTGGCCCGATGGCCTGTGTCTATCTGCATGTCTGCGTTATGGCTATGCATGAAAAAGAGTTGCTGGAGGAACTGAGGAATCTGTGAGACTTCACAAAGATGGAAAATGGTATGGATGTAATGGTGACCAAGTGAAAATCAGTGAAAACACAGCTGCTGGGAGTGTGATGATATGGAGCTTCCTTGAGAGTAGAAGGGAGAAGCAGTTAATCCAAGGTGATACATTTATGAATCATTTGACATTTCTGTGATATTGTTTACTCACTTTAGTTATGTACTATAAGGCCTGTGAGTGCTTCCTTGAACTCCTGAACTTATAGAAACCACTACGCTCTGAGCAGGTGAGCAACGTCCCTGAAACTTGATTTAGACCCTGGTTGCTCCAATGGTAATGTGGATAGCGAAATTGAATTTCTCAGAAAGTTTCTGTTCCCAAACTGAACAACTTGATTCTTTAGGATATTTTTTTTTACAAACAAGATTTAAGAAAATATACTTTTTTAAAACATTGCCTCATCATTTTGGTGCAGAAAAACATCTACTTCTAAGGAATCTCATAAAAACGTCCTGATCTTAATCCTGCTCTCAGAGGGCAGATCTTCGGGACAATCTTTACACTTTTAACACTACTGATACAACAGAACTTATCCGGATGGCTGTTTATGTTGTGGCTATAATGGACGCTCTGAGGGACACAGGCAGGACTTCAGGCAACATTCATTCCTTAATGCAGAAGGCTCTGATGATGCAGCTCGTGTCAGTGGATATGGAGCTAAGAGTAAATGTTTGGACAGCAAACTCAACCGATCACTTTGGGTATGGTTCCAGGACTGTAGCACTTATCATCTTATCATGAAGTATTCAGCGCTCTGCTGACTGACCTGAAGATTAGATGGCACAGTGTCTCCCCGGCAGGCGGCCCATTATCTAATAACACCATCTGCAGGACAATGGAGCAGAGGGGAAAAGGAGGAATTTGCCCACAGCTCAGGTTGCATCATTCTGTGGAAACTGAATCCCAGAGCAGCGGGCCGGAGTGTCGATCAGGCTGGATGGACCACGACCTGGAGGGAAATCTTGTTTATTCTGTTCTGGTTCTTGTATGTCTGCACCATAAGTCTATAACAGAGACAGATAGGACAATCAAACTTGGCACAGATGTTGATCTTGACCTACCCTGGTCACCCATTAATTTTGGGGTCAAAAGGGAAAGGTCAAGTTTAGGAAGGCATCCGGCTTGGGTCTACACCTCACTTGAGTGCATTCTAGTTTCTTATCTGGTTTGAGTAGCTACATTTTTATCTCTGCTATGCTTATGTTAAGCTTACCGACTACCTGAAGAAGGAAGTGGAACATGTAGCAGCTCATGAGTCGGATATGTTTCTCAGACATTGGAGACCAAAACTGAGCACATAAAGGGGCAATATTGGATTTGCAGGCCAATCCAAAACGCTGCTCAGCACCTGCAGGGTATGAAAGTGGTTGATCACATGTTAGACTCAACCAGCTAATAACATCATGCCAGTGAAGTATATATATCCTATTTTATTGCTCCAAATGGAAAAACCTGCCTTTGCCACTGCTTTAAATGTGGATGTTGCAGCTTCAGTTCCAGTTAGATGGAAGAAGGTGTACATTTAAATGAAAGTTATGCTTATATCAAAAGTTATAAGGGTATTTCTTCTGCTATTTGTGTCATAACTGTGTCAAATCTGTGCATAACTTTGCCTACTAAAACAATGATATACATACAATTACAGGTGTTTTCACTTTTGGTTTTGCATGTGTGCTACTGGAAACATTTCACAGGCAATAATAATCCTATGTGGCAAGACACTGAAAATATTATATTTACAATTATAGAATATTACTTGCATTTTCTGATTAAACACTGACAAATCGATTTTACAGATTCTGCTTTTGTTCTGTCTACAGATGATAAATGAAAGTAGTTTCATTTCAAATGCTTTGCATTATGTTAAGTTCAACACAAAGAGCACCTAAAGGTTTTGTCTAAATTGTGTGGATTTCTAAAGGAGTGGGAGAACTTTGGAGAAACAATAAATGGCTTTTGGCTCCCGTGTGGAGGAGGCTTTGGATGCGGTTTTGTCTCGTGAGTTCTTGTCTTCGTTGACAGCGTCCACAGAGTGTTGTCTCCATCAGGAGTAGGTTTCCCAGGCGGGAGGATAGGGTGACAGCAGCAGGAAACCAGATCCATCAGGGCGATTATCCGAGGTGTTTGCCCGACAGCTCACCTGCACAACTGCGCTGGTCTGCCAAATGAGATGCTTGATGTTTCCATGGCTCTGTTGTTTACAGTGTGGGGTGTGAAAGGCTGTAGGCTCACAAACAGAACTGAGCTCAGATGTTAACACACGACAAAACTGTGACACATCTCTTTTTATTACATTTAAACTCCTGGCATAAAAGCTGGCATTTGCTAGGAATGAAGGCTGATATACGTTGAAGTGACAAGAGAGGTGGGAGACAACATGTCTCTTAATTAGAGGACATACAGTCTCTCCAGGAAGAAATTCAAACTGTTGGGCTCAGTTGAGCCCATGCAAAGTGACAAGAAATTATGTCCAAATGATGAACAAGAGTGTGGGGGGGCCTAGTCAGCCACACTCTGACATATTTAGCCCTGGAATCAGCTGAGTAGAACAATTGCTTTAGCTTAGCTTGAATACAGGAAGCCAGAGGAAACAGTTCACTAGCTAGCTGCCTAGCTCCATCAAAAGCCTGTCGGAGTCAAATGTTGTATACAGCCCAATCTGCCAAAAGCTATGTTCCTGTACAACTAAACTGTGCCTCCAGGTACGTTTTAAAAGAAATTTATTTTCAGCTGGATCATCCTTGTTTGTGATGTACCACAAATATATTTCACATCAACATATTTACTTTGTTTCTTTTCTTTTCGTTTTTGTTGTGAAACTGTTAACCAACGTGTGATATTTTCCTAAACCTAACCATGTAGTTTTGGTGTTTACCAAAAAGTAGGTGAAAATTATACTTAAGTCTAAGAACTAATTCCCCACAGCTGCAACAGAGTCTCCTAAGCCTACTTGAAAAGTAGTTTGATATCAACAACTACTCCTCTGTGTCTATCACAGCTGTTTGTGTGCACGTCTGCACTGGACTAAATCACGACTTATTGCTGGTCTCTTCCTGACTTTGTGAACGTCTTTCCTACCACCTCACAGTCTTACCTTTCAGTTAAAAATACTTCTTTTTTTAAACATAAATGCAGATTAGTTGTATGGTTACATCATTTTTGGGAGACTGGGTTGGTTATGCCTTGTAGCTAGCCATTTGATTATTCTGTAGCATGAGCTTAGATGACAGTAGGCAGTCAGCCAAAATCCCATGATAACCATCTGCTCACTCAGGGCTATCTAAAGTATCTGGCAGCGTCTGGTTTCTCAATAATCTGCATTTCTGGTGGTGTGATGTGTTGAGCACGTATTGTCCAATGTCTGCGCCACTTGGACAGTTGTTTTCTGTCCTACGTAGGCTACACACCTACCAGTGCAAGTATCTGGTTTCCACACATCGTTCTTCTTTTTTATGTCCTGGTAACATTATGTTAAAAACTGTGACCATTATCTTTTTCTCCAGTGAATTTAATGTTTCTTTTTGTAGTTAACTGCTGCTAAAACTGCATAAATCACAATGTCTTATTTTTACATTTCTAATTATACACTTGTTCAAGTTACATACAAATCTAACAGACTTGCTGGTGTTGCTGGAAGGTGGACTTTCTCCTTTTTGATAGGCCGAGGCCAACAGGTTCCCCCTGCTTTAAGTCTTTGTGCATGCTAAGCTAGGCTAAACACACCCTGGGATTGTTCCTGCATGCACAGACACTTAACTATGTCCCACAATGCTAAGATGCTGTACAGTCATCCATTAATTACAGTCATTTTATAGGTTCCGGTTAATGAAGGCGTCAGCTTGACATTGTGGAAATCCTTCCCTTGGCAATTCACATCGAAGGAAGAATCCACAGGATCACTTTATACTGTAAGCAGAACTGTTAACATAAACTCATGCACAACAAAAATACTATGCACAAAAATAATTCTCCTTTTCCAAATTTTTCAAAATAATGGCGGGGACAGAGGTCAAAAACTGTGTGGCTTCACTCTCAATGCCTGACTGATGACCTGGCTGGTCACACCCCCTGACTCAAGAAGCAATTAAAGGTGCACTGTTACTGGGAGGCCACGACCACAGCCACCTGTTTCCACTTATTACAAAATCATATAAATGAAATCATTAAACACTTTAAACCACCCACACACTTCCAGTGCCAGAGATAAAGTCATCTTACTTCTTTTAACTCCTCTCTAATCAATGTAACTTACACTTGTTTTACCATGAACTTAAATCATTGCGTTTTAACTGTTAAACATCAGCTTAAATCCATTTAGGCTCCTATATGCTATTGATGTCACCAATACATATGTGCTTTTCCAGCTGTTATGAGGTTTGTTTGTCACAATGCCATCACAAACATTAGTCTGTGACTGGTGAAAAACAGTGGGGCATATTTTCTGTTTGTGTAAAACTCATCTGAAAAGTAAGAATTAGGAAGAAGCTTGATAAAGGGTCTAAAAAAAATCAACATGTTTAAGTAATGTATATTTAAATAGACATATTTAGACATAGACACTGTTTCAGTATTGTCCCTGTTGTTGTTGCTGCTGTCAAGTTAGTGTTGTTGTTACTGCTGTGTCTGTTTGTTGTTGTTGTTGTTGTTGCTGGTGTCGAAGCAGAGCTGCTCCAGGTTGTCATGGTGATAATGAGTCCCTGGTCAAACATTGATAAGTGTCTCTCACTGACCCTCCGTCACACCGAGTCAGTCCCAACCTCATCCGGAGGAGCTCATCCGGTAAACGACCACTCCGAGCATCTCCGGTGGGTGCGGGCCGCCGGGTGTGTCTGCGCTCGGCTGATGGGGATTCCGGTTCTTCCAGTCGTCTTGTCCTGGTTTAAACCGCACCTGGTCTGAGTCCAAGTCAGTCCGAGCAGCAGCAGCAACAACAGCAGGATGGCCTCCAACACTGCCACCATGGGAAACCTCCCCAACGGGATCGGAATATGTACAACCATCCCCGACATCCTCTACCTACCAGAGCTGGTAAGAAACAGCAGCTGTAGGTGTTTTGTTAGGAGGGGGATTTTATCTAGTGGGGGCTGTCTGCGTTTGGCTGTGCGCACGGCCCGGTCACTTTTACGCAGCTTTTACGCACGGATAAAAACATTCCGCACAGACTAGTTTTAATCAGAAAACTATTGAAAGAGTAAACGTGTGTTTTTTGGTTGTTTTTTTTTTATCATGCAGTTCCAACAGAAAAACAAAACAAACAAACAAACAAAGACAAAAAACAACATGTTAAGGTGGTATTGGAATCAATTGAATGTCCTTTAAACAAGCCTAAATCATAAAAAGGAGAAAACCTTTTTAAAACATGTTAAATTAATTAAATGTTTTCCGTTATGTTGTGCACTGCACGCTGTGACTCCATGTACCATGTATTATAGTGAACCTGTTGCAGAATGAATGCTGCTGCTGTAGCCTCACAGTCAAACATCAGTGCTGTGCTGAGTGGATCAGACTTACATATTTCAAATGATGAACCTGAACCTGCAGCTGCTCATTCATTTAGACATGTTCTATCACATTTCATCTTCACCCCCCAACCTGACCTTTATACAGTTTTTGACTGGAGGAAAAGGTTCGGATATTTTTACTTTTTTCTAGCCATAATAGAGTTTGTGCTAAGATTAATGGGAATTCTGTGCATGTTTACTAAAAGAAAGATCACGTGTGGACTAATGGTGGATCAGTCAGAACTAGAACAGAGCTAAATGTGATATGTTAATGGATTCCGATGCCTTTAAAGGAAGGTTTGATTTCATCTGTAGTGTCTCTAAACAAAGTAGGTTCATCTTTTAATGTATAATCCACCAACAAATAAAAACAAAAGGGACATGTTTTTAAAAAATCTTAGATTAAGAAATACTTTTATATGATTCATATCCAGTACAGTTAAATAAGGTAGAGAGTAAGAACTGAAACCTTTAACCCGAAATGAATGACTTTAAGTTTAAGTAAGCAAACTTAGCTGCAATTGTTTTTTCACAGTGAAACAGTGGTGCAAAAGTTGTATAAATACAGCACACCTGGTTACTGGACAGAAGAATGTCTCAAAATTGACCCAAGTACTGTTCACTGGTCTCAAAGCTCACTTGGTGAGCTGACACACAGCCATAGTTGGCTTGAGCCGGCTGAATAACTAGAATCTGAAGAAAACTGGAGATCCAGAGTTAATGTTTATGTGAATGTGTCCAGAGAATAATCTCCTTGCATCAGTATTACAACAGAACATGAAGACTGAGCATGTCAGGGGCCAGCGGACACAGCAGCCAGACAATAGACAGAAGAGATATGAGTCCTACAATGAGCCTGTGTGACGGAGCAGAGATCAGAAAGAAAATACAAACTGATATGGGAACCATGAAAGCATGTCTTGGGTTCATGCTGCACACTTAACACCAGGAGACATCAGCAAAGTGGAGGAATGCTGCAGGTGTTTTCACATTAACTCGTGCATTAACTCCAACTCACGCGAGTGTGTGAGCAGGTGGAGTCCGACAGTGATGGCAGCAGGTGGAGGAGGGTCGGGCTCCATGAATAATGCAGCCTGTCAATCATTAGAGGTGTAGAGTGAACGAAGGCAGCGACGCCCCGCTCTGTGTCGCAAACTGGAAACGGAGACTAAACAAAATGATGGAAACACAAGCTGTGGTCACGTGTGCATTCATTTAATAAGGGTCTGAGAATAGTTCATGGACTAAACTTAACTGAACGCTTTGTCACTTAGCTGCATCTTCTTGTTCTCTGTCCTCTGTCGAGTCAGATGTGTCAGATGGATATCAGTTTCATCTCTGTGTGATCAGTACAAAGAGAGGTCCAGGTTGTGTTTAACCTGGTTTAGCACAAAGGCTGGATGTGGTTAGCATAAAGGAAGATAGTGATGTTAGAGCAAAATACAGTTTAGGATCACAAAGCTCTGCAGTATTTCAGAATCAGTTTAAAAGAGCTAATAGAAGATTTTTTAAAATCAAACTAAGACATGAAGAAAACAGATTGAGCTGGCCTGTTTCTTCTCTATGTTGCTGCTGAAAGCCACATAATGCTGAATAATGAAACAAGCAGTTTAGGGCTGCTATCGACAGAGAAGTTATCTACAACAGTTCTGAAAATCTATTAATCCTGGATGGGATTTGTTCAACCAAAAACTAGCTGAAAAATCCTACTTATTGCTTTTTTTCTCTGTGTTATATCAGAGAAAACAAAGCAAGATATTAGATGATGTCACCTTGGTCACATTTCATTTGACAATGATCAGCAGATTCATCAGTCAGGAAAAAATAATCATAAGCTGCAGTAAAAAAAAAAAAAAAGGGAAGTAAGTGTGATTGTGTGGTCGTGTCTCTGGTGTTCCTGCAGATCTTCGGCGGACTGGTGTGGATCCTGGTGGCGTGCACGCTGGTGGTGCCCCAGAACCCTCAGGGCTGGGTCATGTTTGTCTCCGTCTTCTGCTTCGTCATGACTTTTATCTGGATGATTGTGTTCGCCTGCGGGGGGCATCACAACAAGGGCAGCTGGGCAGCGGCAGTAAGTCCTCCACCCATTTTACCAAACAAAAGCACCACTATAACCAATAATAGTTTTATAATATCGCTAACTGTAGGATCTGGATGATTGCATGCTGATTTCCAGTCGTGGGAAGTGCTCTGATCTTTTCCTGAAAGTTCTCCCAAATGCCAACTTAGTAAAACCAGAGTATCACAAACTGTTGGATTTATTTCACAGATAATTTAATGTTTGTACAGTGTTTCATGTTGTAAAGCTGCTATTACCTACAAGAAATGCTTTGGGCGAGATACAGTATCTCCAATACAGCTGGGAAACATGGTGGAGTAAGAAGGACCATATTTCCCTCTTAAATGTAGTTGCGTAGAATTTTTAAATAACATGCACAGTAAATATCCTAGTAAAGTATGAGTAACCAAAAGACTATTTAGTGCTTGAGTAAGTGTACATCCTTCATCACTGGTTTCCTTCCTTCCAGACAGCTGTTGATTTGACCATGACCACTTAATAAAATCACTCGGCCTAGAAATAATAAGTCAACAGTGGCTTTTGGTTCCCCCTGGGCACAAACCCCAGTAGGTGGAAGTCCTGTGATTGGCCCCTTCATCCACCCCAACCTCCTCCCTGTCCAGACTCTGTTGTTCTTCAGAGTCTATTGTTTGCTGTGAGAGAGTGCCATCATCTGTTCATCTAGCTGTACAGTATGAGCAGAGAAGTTGCAGGTTCTGGCCATACAGGATGATTAAAACATATGGTCTGAGTTAACACAATGTACAAGATCAGTGAAAATGTGTAGTGTGTTTCCAGCTTTAAGTCCACAGCAGGGAATAAGTCAGAACATGCAACCAAAGGTAGGCACAGAAAAATAAGAATCGACTGATACTGTGACAGTTTCTATGAACATTTGATAGTATAAGACAGCACTGGAAACTCTTCCTTTTGATGCGTTCAATGACACTCTGACGCTGCGAATTAAACTTTTCAAAGTAAAAAAATAAACAGCAATTTTTCAGGTCAGAGAAAACTCTGGAGCATCTTTAACACACAATCAGGGGGAGCTCCGAACTCAGCCTCATCACCAAATTAAAAAAAAACATCTGTTACCAAGTCGAGCACAGGATGAGCTTCCACTGTAATTAATACACATTTCAAGTTGATGCTTTATTTTTTCATCAGACTGAGGAGATACATGCACGCACACTGTCCTATCAGATTTCATTCAGTGTCTCCAAACTAATCTGTGAATGAAACACAACACTATGACGCACCGATTTTAACAGGATTGTGTAACAGTGTGTTTCAGTGTGTTTTGACTCAATGCCAGCGCAGACAGTGAATGTTGCATTCTCCACATAACTGTCACCAGTGAACAGAGAAGGTTCGTCATGTTCGGTTTTCTCGTTCTTCTTCTTCCTCCTCTGTCAGGACTTTGTGTATCACGGCATCGCTGCCTTCTTCTACCTCAGCGCTTCAGTGGCCTTGGCCAAAGTGACCTTGGAGATGAAAGATGGGAGCAACTTCCAAAACTACCAGCTGGACATCTCTGCAGTGGTGAGTCAGGAGGTTTCATGTTGGACCAGTGGTGACCAGAGTAATCTAATAAAAGCCACACAGGCCTGGACTTGAACAGACCTGAACTGAAGAGTCCAGAAAAAAGTCACTGGGTAAAGTTTTCCATTAAAAGACTAAAACATTTGAGATTATCTGAACAGATTCATCCAGTGGTGGAAGAAATGCTCAGTTACTACATATATAATGCTCAATACCACAGTAATAACTAGAAAAGCAATCACAGAGCTCAGACCTCCGCCAAGGAGCTTCAGTCCAACCCCAACACAATCTCCCAATTCACATATTTTGTATGGAACGTCACAGATACAAATGTAATTGCATACAGTTCAAATGTCCTACCCACAATGTGGCCTTCACCCCATTCGACCTAATGAACAGGCACAGCCTCTAGCGCAGCAGCTCCTAACAGCCTCCCAGCTTCTTAGACAACCAGAGATAAGAATGCCAGCCCAACCGAGCGTATGTCGCTCAGGAAGGAAAGAGAAGTCAGTCATTGTCGCTGTTTGTCGCATGGAGACCCAAAATCTCATGTGGTCACAGGGGGTTACCCCCAAAGCAAGAGGGCCCTCTGGTGACTTTTAGAGTAAACCGCATTTAATTGTCCACCCGGTTACACTTACATTAAAAAAAATTCCTGGATCCAGACGGTGATCCGGAGCAGTCCCAAAACTTCATCATTTCTTCCTTGTCCCATTTCACACATTTCCTGAAAATTTCATCAAAATCTGTCCATTACTTTTTGAGTTATTTTGAACACAAACAAACCAATGCCAGCAAAAGCATAACCTCCTTGGCAGAGGTTATAATACATCAACACTTGCAGATTTTTTTTTTTAACTTTTTCTTTTTCTATCTTTGTTGTTGACTTGTAATCCTTCCATAATACTTGCATTATAATGACATATTTAGTATAATGATTTGTTGTTCTTGACGTTAACTGTGCTTCTTCAGGTGTGGTGCCTTGTTCATATTATCATGAATTAGCCTGCAGATAATAATTGTCCTCAGGGAATGAATCTCAACCTCCACCATCCTTACAGACTTTCCACTGATGTTCTCTGTCTCTTGTCAGGTTTTCTCATACGTGGCGACTCTCCTCTACTTCATTCACACTATCCTGTCTGCCATCCGATGGAAATCTTTCTAGAAGTTTCCGCCCTGCAGAGCCCCACGAGCGGCACCAGAACTTTTTATCCTTGTACGTTAAGATGTGGCACGCTGACATGAAGGGAGGGCTGACAGGAGATGGACACTCTCAGGTTGGAGTTTGGGCTTTCCCCTCTACTGGAAGCTGTGGAGCAACATCTGGTTCAGCACAACATCTCCCAGTGTCCGGCGCTCTGAAGCAGGACGTGGATGCACAGCTGAGACTTTACTGCCGGCCGGCCCTGATGGTTTGTGTCACAGACTCGCTTCACCTCTTCTGCTAATGGATCCACCGACAACCTTCAGGCAACTTCCATCGCACACAGTAACTGTCTCTACTCAGGCTGACGTAGACGTGACGGAGCGCACAAGTAAACACAGAATACAGCATGTGGACAGAAAAACAGCCAAGTCCAATTTGTTGAAGCGTTTGTAAGTTAAAAACAGCTGTGGAGGTTCTGTAAATCATCATGTAGAAGACATATTTTATACCCTTCACATATGTAAATGTACAAACATCACAATTTGCAAATACTCCATTGCAATTCCTATTAAATTAAAAGTTTTATCAGCAGAATTGGCTTAAAATATCAAAGTCAATGCACTCAGTTTGCAGAGAACCCCATGACTGATTTAGTATAATGAGCTACTTTCCATACAGTTGGATACTTTGGTTTCCAAACGGGCCTCTCCAAAGGGTCACCAGATACATTCCGGGGTCGTCAGATGATTAGCAGTTCTGATCCACAAATCTGTTTTCAGTTTCTGGACTTTTCTTTGATTTGCTTTGAAAAGCCGGACCTGTTATTGGAAAGACGCCACTGGAGAGTGTTGAGGAGAAATGATGGAAAACAAGGAAAGACAACGCTCTGGTCTTTTATTCTTGTTTTGCTCTCAGCTGATTAGAGAAAGGGCCTGGTGTGGTTGTTTTTATATTTTTTATAAATTTATTAACATTGTCAAAGAGAAGAAAGTTGAATAAGTTGTGGATCAGAGTCCAACCAGGATGTAAATGATGCTTTTTTTCCTTTTGTAATGTAAGCCTAACTGTCAGCCTCATTTTTGTAATTTTTTGAAATTAGTGAGTTCACTGAACATGAATAAATGTGTCTGTTTTGAAACATTTAAAATGATCTTTTTTCCTTTTTTGAGGTTTCAACCTCGTGTTCATTCACAGTAATAATGGTTCCTGTGTTCTTAGTTTTGAGCTGTGTCATTTCACTCAATTGCAAAACTGGAAAAATAACCAAATGCAAATATAACAAACGGAGAAGAGACAAGTCAGTCAACTTAACAGCGTCATTTTATATTTGTGGGGTTGTGGGGACACACGTCTGTTCCCTGCTAGCAGGGCAGTGTAAAAAACGGTGGCTTGGTCAGAGGGTCTGCTGCTCTGAAGGGCTTTACTGCACTGTAAGTCAGGGATGCAAAACAAGATGGAACACAATCTCAAAACAGCAAAGATATTGTTGTTTTTTTCTTTTGTTAAGCAGTGCAGTGGAAATAAAGAGACAATTAGGTGAGGAAAGACGTGCAGCAAATGTCCAGCGAGGTGAGCTGGGATCTCAGCTGCTAAGGACATTCTAACCTGTGTTGTATGCAGCCTACATTACTGGCAAAACAACCACAAAGAGACACAAAAGCATCACAAACAGATGCAAACTGACTATAAAGACATGCAAAACTGTGCACGACTTGGTCTCTCTCAATGCAGAGTATTGAAATCTAGGTGGAGATAGGTGTTGCATCTGTCCTATGGATGCCATCTTTCACACCCACATCCTGCTGGTTAGGGCCTGTTCTACCTGCTGCTGCTCCCTGGGTGGTACTCTCACTTCAAATTACTCACAGTATATAGCACTGTGACATTAAACAGCAGGTTACATGGGGAGGTGTGGGGAGCATTCACAAAACACAAGCAGGAAAAGAGCAACCAGCCTGGATGTTACAAGGAAAACCAAGTTTACATCTACAGTTGTGAGCAGAAGTTTACATACTCTCGTAAAGAGCAACCCCTAATTGAAACACATGAGTCTTTGTGACAAAACACAATCATGCATTTAGATTTTTTCATTGATTTATTATCAGTCCCCTGGAAATATGATCCAATCTGCAGGGTCAAACGTATACACACAGCAATACAAATATTTGGTTAAATGTCCCTTAGCCATTTTCAGCTGAACTGGCTGCTTTTAGTAAGCTTCTGGTTGTATCTTTGACTATTCGACAGAACTGGTGCATTTCAGCTAAATTTGCTGGCGCTCTGATGCAGAAACCCCATCACATCCACAGGTTCTTGAAGGATATTTTCAAGTATACTGAAGTATCTTTAAGAATAATACATTGTTTGATTTATAGCCTAAAGTGTAGGGGTCGCCGTGGAGACCCCTCAGGTCTGGAGGACCGGGGGGCTCTGCACCATGTGTGGAGTCTACCCCGGTCTTTCTGGGTCGGGGGTCTCTGTGGTGCCAGCGCTCCCTGTGGGCGTGGGCTGCGATTCCTCTCAGTGTGAATGAGCTCGGTGTTTTTTTCTTCACATGGTTCCTCAGTGCCCCGCCATGTCACCATACTAATAGCTACTGTAGTGTTTGTGGTTCTGTGGGTGAGTGTGTATGTGTGTGTGCGCGGGAGTGATTGTGGGTACGTGAGTCTATGTGTGTGTTTGGGGGGAGGGAGCGGGTCTTCTTTTTGTGTTGTATTTCCGCTGCATGTTTTTATTTTGGGAAGCACTTTGGGTTACATTTTTTATTGTATGAAAAGTGCTGTATAAATAAAGTTTGATTGATTGAATTCTTGTCTTATGTTAACTGTGACAAAAAATACAAAAACAAAATAAACAAAGAACATTTAAAATAATGCTCCAAGCCTACAACAGTGTGAAACAGCCTTCTGCGTTCAGACACTTACCAGAAGACATCAGTTAAGTCTTTAAGGGTTCAGTTATCATAGAGTGGGATTTGGACCAAAATGCTTGTCAAAGAACCCTCGAGCATGTGCTGACTTGACAGCTGGACAGTCGTAAGCCTTTACGGACTTAATGAGAACACACCCTAACGTCCACGAGTGTAGATACTGACTCTCTCACCAGCTACACCTCACTTCAGTGCTCAGTTTCTCTCAACGCCATGGCCTGGGTTCGATTCCCGGTCAGGGACTTTAGGGCAATGGTGGCTCAACAGTCAGAAGGTCACAGGACTGGGCCTATGAGCAAGGCCTTTAACACTTTCTGCTCCATTGGTTGACCCTGAGCTCTGACCTCAACTGGGAACAACTGAAACAACATTTCACGATGTTGTAATGTAATGCGACACCTAAAAAAACTGAAATAAATACCAGCTTTGCCACCACCACCCTCCCAGATCAGATACTCTGCTACCAGTCAGTGCCTCTAGCTATTTACCTGCCTGTTGAACCTATCCTCCATCTCCCCATGCAGCCCTGTCATCTCTGACTCTGGCCCTTGTCTCCTGCCTGTTCGGCTGACTCACCTTCACACCCAGCTTCTCTGCTCCGGATCCCTCCTCTCCTCAGCTGCCTCGGCTTTTCTCACCGGCTCCACCTGTTTGTTCAATAAGGCGACTTGCTAATCTTCAGCCAGCCTCTCTGGGTCTGTGTTTGGCTTCACCAGTTCAGTTTTCCCCGTAACAGTGGGGCCTTTTACATGTCTGAAGCTATGAGTGTAACTACAGGACGTCGTCTGTGTGTAAAGCATGTGTGTGCATCAGCTGAGGCAGTGCTGCGTGACAGTGTGTTGACAACGTGTTTTAGCCTGCTTGACATATTTCCTGATAGATTTGGTGTATCAGATGACTCCCAAACACATGCACGGCATTTCACACCGAAAACAGACTGAATATTTTAATCTACATGCTGATCCGTCGGAGCACATGCTGGCCGTCCTCTGGTCTTTTTCAGTCACACCAGCAGGACTCCACATGCTGCGATGACGTCTCCATGGAAACCCGAGGTGGAGCAGGGGCGCTGGCGGTTGACACTTGTGAATATTTCATCAGCAGCGACATCAGGTGAAGCTGGGAAGGGCAGAGAGGCCAGAGTTCACACACTGCTCAGAGTTCAGAGTTGTTTCCAGGTGACACTCTGACTTCCTCCATCACACACTCAGCAGCAGCCGACAGGTTGTGAGTTCAACACTTTGAAGTCCCTCACTGGTCCTTGATTTAACCCCTAAAAGCCCATCAGTGTACATCAAAGTTTGTTCATCTCTTCCTGACCTGAAATGACTCAGATGAAACTCTACAGTGTTGCTTTCTTTAAAATGTGCAGATCCATGAAGTCGCCGCCTCGAGCACACCTGCTCACCTACGACTGCTCAACCACTGTAAAAGTACTCCACACTATAACTGTAATATTGGAGTGATTCAGCAATACAAGTCTGAACTGGAAACTCATTCTGAATAAGAATAATGACAGAAAACTCCACCCTATGAGCAGACAAGATTAAACCTTTAAGTTTGTTACAAATAAAACCCCAAACGCCCAAAACCTGTGTTTCTGAGACAGTCATCACTGAGTCATCAAGGTGTAAATACTCAGCCATGGTGTTGACTGCTTATTTCACTTGTGATGTGTCTCCCAGCATGCAGACATGTTAACAAGGTCAACAACTCGATTTTCACCAAAGGGGCTCTTTAAACCAGCGACACCCACAATGGACAGGTGCCAAATAACAAAAGTGACAATGTTAAATGTTTAAAATGTACAGGGCACCAAGTGACTCCCTAAGGTATGAAGAAACTTAGGCTAAGCTGAAACCTCAAAAAAAACTGAACACTTAAGAAAAAAATCAGAATTATTACAGAGAGGGAAGTGTTGTACTTCACTTTGACCTGATGGTGGCAGTGTTGCCTCCATGCTACACTGCCTAGACACAGTAGCGCAGCTGGTTACAGGTTTGATTTAGAGCATTTTCTTTGATATTGAAAAGTTTTTTATTGGATAACTGCCCTGCACATGAAGATGTACCTAAGACCACTGATCAGGCATTAGATTTTGTGCTGTAGTTTGAAAAGCGACATCATTTTTTTTAAAAAAGTTGTCACAATATGTCAAACAGTCAGATAGGTTCGAAAGTGTTAGGACTGCTTTGATTCTGCGGCTTTAAAGGCACAAGTAGTTTTCCTTGACAATTTTTCTAACATGGCAGCCAGAAGATGCCATGCTAGCCTTCAGCTACGATGAGCCCGGCTGGAAAAAAAGGGGAAGGAGTTGCCACAACTTCCAAAACTGATGCTCGGAAGTCTTTAGTTTGTCCAGAATCAGAATTCAAACTTGGTGGTTTTATGCGTTGAACAGGAATAAATGCACCTTTTGATAAAAATCCCATGCAGTGTTTGGGGCAGTAAACATTATAAAGTGATGTGTAAAGCACCAACACCCCATCTGTTAATCAATCATGTCACCTTTACCCTTCATTGATCCATGTGATAATAGGCTGCTGGCGTGCAAATGCAGGAATGAAGGTAACGCCTTAACTCACATACAGTAGAGCCCTGTTATTATCATACCCTTCGTGCAAAGCAAAACTCTGACTATATCCGGGCTATTCTAATATGCGGGCTTCAAAATGGCGGCGATATGAGAGCAATTATAGCATTTGTGTTGATCTATAGGCCTATGAGACTTGTTTCAGTCATCAATTTGTTAATTTGAATGGGCATAGAACTACATTAAAGTTGCTTGAAAAAAAGAAAACAAGTGTTTAATACTATATTTATTACAAAATAATGTGTGATAATTAATCGGTTGCTTGCTATACTGTGACTGGGTATGATATTATCTATTCCTGGGACCAAATTTTGTGCATTTGCCTATGACTATACCCGGGCTTATGACATTATCCTATGACTATAAACGGGCATATTTACTATAATTACATAAGAAATGGTTTTGGATTTCAAAATTCTATGACTATATGCGGGCTATTCCATAAGCGGTATGATATTAAGTGGGCTCTACTGTATAATCACACTGGTCTGTAGCATAGACATTTGTACAAACCTGATGAACTGTCTGCTGGCAGAGGGGGGGAAATAATGTCCAGATATTTAAGTTTGATGTGTTTTTTTACTTTGGGTGTCCAACCAGCAGCTAAGAGCTCAGATCAACAAGAACATGAAACCAGGTTTAATGGAGTACAGCAGGGAGTAAATACAAGGCACGCTGCCACGCTCGCAGTCATGATCCCATTATTTCAGAGGGCAGTGGGTGGCTTTCATTACCTGGAGACTTAAATTAACCCCAACCATTACCAGCACTTGCCTAATCTTTACCCTGAATTACTGAATAATTAAAATTTATGGGGACTTGCTTTAAGGACGTTAAATCCTCACTTTGTGACCAACACATGCACACACGATATAAGGCTGATCAGCAGTGCAGCAGGTCAGTGAACTGTGGCTGTGATGTATAATTGATGAGGGGGATGATAATAGCAGAGCATCTCCATGAAACTAAAGAAGATGGAAACCTTAAGAGGCTGCAGTCTGAGCGACGACATCCACCTCAATCACAGACAACAAGCAGCTGATGAGCTTCATGGGCAAAAATACTCCTGTGTCTGTTTTTCTGCTTTCAGACAGCATGTAGTGATATTTTAGACGACAGTGTTTGACCAACTTTACGCCACAGTTCTGTGTTTGTCCTGCTTTTGCTTCTTTTCTTTGCTTTTATAGGCAAGAAGTGAGTTGCAAGGGATCACTGTGATTTGGTTTAATGTAACTACTTGAGTCAGACTGGAGGACCTTTGCTGTGGTTTCAGTTATGATTTGTAGTGATGAGATTTTTAAAAACAGTTTTATATGAAAGTCAAAATATAATGAGAATGAAAGCATAAGGTATTTTCCTATATCACAGTAACTTACCTGTTAGTATACTGTGAACTTTCCTGTAAAATCCCAGCTTTATTTACATCTCATGAATTTTTTAATTATGTTCATATCATATACTAAACTGCCCTGTTAATGCCGCCCGTGTGTCAATAGCTGCACCTCTGCAGCCATCTTGTGGTCAGACAGGAGTGTTTCCAGCTAAATATCCAGTGTGATGTTCAAACCTGCATCTGTAAAGACAGACTGAAATGTTCTCTGATTGTGACCTTTGGTTTATGAATGTCCCCAACAATAGTCAAAGCAGCACTGAAGCTCTGAAGCGGTTTCTGTTCGACAGAAATATCAAATGCTGTAGGTGAAAATTTGTATTGAACTAAAATAAAAAACACAGTTACCTTGCCCACACTCAACTCAAATTAGCTGGAGAAAGAGTTATATCATCTCAATGAGATCATCAGACAAAAGTCCTAAATAAAATAGTAAAGCATTATTACAATATTTGCTTTTTAAATGACCTGAAAATAAACCAGGAAACGCTCAGCTGGATTTGTGAACATTTGAAAAATATATGTAAAGCACCTGTAAAATAGTATAAAATTAAAAAAAAAAAGAAATATCCCAAGTAAACCACTTAAATATCAGAAAAATATTTGTCATGCATTAAGAAAAATCTGACAAAAATGTATATATTTTTAGAATAAACATCTGTAAACTATCGGAAAATTATGTTTAATTTTAATATTATTACTATCTAGAAAATATTAGAAACAAAAGGGAAAAGTAAATAATCCTCCCCTAAATCTGAAAATTAACTAAATATTGATGATAGATTAAAACTCATCAGGCGGCAAAATATGCAATAAAAAGAAGAAGAAACCAGGAGACACATTAAAAGAGGGACACAAACTGAGTTCACCTGAATGCTTACTAAAAAGTGAACTAATATTTCAGGTTGCTGTTTTTCCTTTCTCTCCTCAGAAATTAAAAACGTTATGAAAGAAAGAAAACTATCGCATTTGACATTGAACAGATCAGTGAATAATAATAACAAATCCATGGTATTATAGTGAATAATAATCAAATGACCATATACATTACACCACCTGCTTTGAAGTAAATTAAGTCAAATTTTTATTTTTTATTAGAGAGATTTACAAACACGTCACAATAGTTTTGATTAAGTAATAACATGTGGCATAAATATGTTTTTAAAGGCACACAGGTAGGAAATATAATAAGAAAAGAAGAACAGAATAATAAAGAATATTTTGTCATATAGATATTGATTTTATACTGTATACCTATAATTATGGAGGGCAGCAGGACATTATACTATAAACTATAAACTACACTATACACTGGACTGAGGTAGTCATCATGTATTTTGCATCATATCTAGTGTACCTCACAGAGGCCAAGTCATCATCTTCGTGCTTCAAAATTTTAAAAATGTACAAGCATACAGTTGTAGCAGTTGTCTCGTACAATTTTTAAAAAAGGCAAAATATCACTAATAATCCAAATATTTATCAAACAGAATGAGAGTGTGCTTGGTTGTCTGTCTCTATGTGTAGCCCTGTGATAGGCTGACGACCTCTCCAGTGACCCTACAGAGGATCAAGCGGTGTATAGATAATGGATGGATGTATTTATCAAACAACTGAACATGCTACAAATCAGCTGCCGTTTCAGCACGTCAGGTGAAACTGAACACACTAAAAACATTTACACTCATTAAAACTGGTTGACATTTGTTTGTGGATGGTAAAAGACATTTGTTAAGTACTGTATAAGACAGAAGTGAGTACATCCCTGTGCAATATCACCTAAATGTCAAATGATTCCATGTTGAACAGTAGAGTATTTGCTCTTATATAAAATGAAAAGCTAACATCGATCAACTCTGATAAAAATACAGTCCCCACAGTACGAAGTCAATGTAGCCAAAGTCAGTACTCCTTTCATTACATTGATTAACATCTTTTATTTTTTCAGTTATTTCATCTATAGAGATCTGACATTCTGCCAGTGTGCTTTGTATTACTGTCAAGCTGGAATATTCCTCTTCTCTGGAGCTTCTGCAGACTGGGAGTCATCTGGTCAGACACTATTTTGGTACATCTACAGACACTGATGATGCACCTATAAATCTCGTCTCCCAGACACTTCAAACACTCATGCAGCCCCATATCATCACAATCCCACCTCTGTGCTTCACTGTCAGGACTATGCATCCACTGCGGTAGTCCTGATCAGGTTTACGCTAAAGCTGCCGGACCCCATCTGAGCCAAACAAATCTATCTTGGTCTCATCAGGTCAAAGACTGTCCACAATATTCCCAGTATTCACCAGGGTTTTTAAATGTTCTTTATCAAAGTTTCATCCTGACCTTTTGAGCCAGAAAGTAAGGAAGGATTTATTGCTGTGATTCAGTTCATATGGGTTGACCTCATGTACTGTCCTTCACATTGCTGGAACTGTTATAGAAACTCTGAATATTAGTGTGTCAGCATGTCACTGCATGTCACACTGCAGCTCTGATGGCTTGGTCTTTATCAGCTGATTACTGTTGTATGTGTTTTTACTGACTTGTAGCTGGTCACTGATCTTCCTGTACATCTTTCCATCACCATCAGATTTTGAACTTTCTCTGACTATTCTGTTCCACGTGGAGCCATAGCCACAGCCCCTAGATCCAAGACTGAGGAAGTTCCGGTGTATAGAAGCCATTTTATAACCATGTTCATGACGTTAGACTGATAGAAAATCTCAGCTGTACTCAGTTTGGTTTAGGTGATCACAGGTTTTCTAACTTGTGTGTCATTGATCACAGGTGTATTCACTGTTGCCACCTCTAGTTTCTACTTTGGGCTCTGCATTTTCAAGACTGAAACACTGAAGAAAAACCTGTGAACCTAGAAAATGTTGCAAATATTGACAGGTGATACAATTTGTTACTATTTGACATTTAAGTGATACTGCAAAGGGGTGTACTCACTTCTGTTGTATACTATACATGTGAGAATCCTGTTTTACAGCTTTAGATCATGTTTATATACAATACTGAGAGTCATTCCTCGTCGTATTAAACCCCTGGTAACAAAACGTCCAACATGAACACAGATGGTGTTCAAACGCCGAGAGTTCTGCCATGAAGCTGAGATCCTTGTTCAGCAGCATCCCGTGAACATTCAGCAGTCAAGTCCTTTGTTCAAGCCAGTTTAGTGATGCTGATGCTACCTTTGATCCATAACGTGTCGATGTCGCTGAGTGACGTCACCCTGTGGTAAAAGTCAAACAGCTGCTGTCCGTCCACAAACACACGGAATCTGCTTTGCTCACACTGGATCTCGATCTGCGAGGAGAGAGCAGATGTCTGGTTAATTTTGCCCGCTGCCTTTTCAGAGAAGCAGCGCTCCATTCCAAGTATAATCCAGTTCCACAGTGCAACCTGGCAGATTTAGCTGATGTCTCAACAGCTGACAGCAATGACGGAAAACAAAATGTTTTGTAAATGTTTAAACTCTGAAGTTCCTCCGCCCAACTGAATGATCCCTTTATTAGAGAGCAGTGAACGCATCACATCAGACACAACTTTGTTTGGGCAAAAACCATCAAGTTGGCAGATTGTACTGTTTACCTCCAAGTATGTAGCATTTCATTGCTAATATCTATTTCAATCCAACAGACACGAGCTAAATGTGGATACTGTACAGCCGTGACCAAGTATGTCTATGACAGATGTTTTTATTTGCAGGCCTTCTCCATTTTTTTCCATTTTGAAAAAGACACACCCCCCGATGACGTTGTTGCAGTTCTGACGTATTTTCTGGCATCAACAAGAACCAGCTTTCTGGATTAGAACAGCACATTTAGTTTTGGTGGAAATGCTCAGATTGGTTCTAGATCAGGTTTGGGAACTAGAACTGAAGCAGCTCTGCATCGGTGGAAACACTTTGTCTGTAACCTCGACGGATCAATCTATTCCCGCTTGTATCTCAGCCACAGTTCTGCTCCATTGAACCATAGTTCAAGTATAAAACTGCAGTGTATTGAGAAATAAATAATCACTTTTAATTTATTTTTATTTATTGTAATTATAAATGAAATACTGATTTGTAAAAAAAAATATTAAAACTCAGTTTATTTTTGTAAAAGGTTTTTGCATTATCCTTAATTGCACAATAAAATAAACTAGAATTCACTCAAGCGAGATGTAGACCCACGCTGGATGCCTTCCTAAACATAACAGGTAGCCCTGTGACCTTGACCTTTGACCTTTTGACCTCAAAATTAATGGGTGACCAGGGTAGGTCAAGATCAACATCTGTGCTAAGCTTGGTTGTCCTTATCGAGGTGTGGTGCAGACATACACACCCACACACATATAGACACACCTACACACCTACACACCTACATACATACATACATACATACATACATACAGACAGACAGACGGCAGTAAGTCAAGGTCAAAGGTCAAGTTCAAGCTCAAGAGGTGTAATGTGGTAGTCCTACCTGTAGATATACCAAAGTTCATCATTGTAAGCTTATATAGTAGATTATAAGGGGATTTTGTGCTAAGTAGCCCTGCGGTGTTGACCTTTGACCTTTTGAGCCCAAAATTAATGGGTGACCAGGTTAGGTCAACATCAACATCTGTGCTGAGTTTGATTATCCTATCTCTATTTGTTTTCAAGTTATGGTGCGGACATACACACCCACACACCCACATCCAGACAGACAGACAGATGGCCGTGACCGCCCTGCCCATGAAATAACATTTTATTGTAATAAGTTGAATTTTAATATTTTCTTTAGTTGTTTTATAAATTGTTGGATCATTTACATATTTATAAATGACAATCTATTTATATGATTATTTATGTTATGTTGTCTTTTTTATTTATCTGTTCATTTCAGGATTAGTTGAGGATAGGTAGATGGCCTGATTGTAGCTTTCAGTATTGAGCGTTGCTGATCTAAACTATGAGGAAGTTTAATTCAGCTGTATCCTGCACACACTGC
This sequence comes from Dascyllus trimaculatus, assembly GCA_024666655.1. Taxonomy (NCBI): domain Eukaryota; kingdom Metazoa; phylum Chordata; class Actinopteri; family Pomacentridae; genus Dascyllus; species Dascyllus trimaculatus. The sequence goes on along the minus strand of CM045447.1, from coordinate 7,319,132 downwards.
TGCAACTGAAACTCCACCTGACTTTTTGTTTTCAGTCGGTAAATTAGTCATTTTTGTGGTATTTAAACCCCACAGTGGTGAGAGCTGTTGCAGCCAACGCTGAATGCTGGTACCTTGAACGGCTGGTCCCTGATGAAGGGGAAGAAAGGGACGGCTCTGTCAGCGTCTCCCCACGATCCACGCACGCAGGCCCTCCTCAGGATCTGCCGGTCCCTGAATCGAACACACAGCTCCAGAGCCACGTCCGGTGGAGGCTCCCTGGACGTCCCGCAGCCACACGTCAGGGCGATGTAGAACCTACCACAGGGACAGCAGCAATGAATCTGACCACGCTGCTCTTCAGATTATCCTGTGATGCCAGATAAACACTGCTGACTGGGCCTGATGGATTCATGTCTGTCAGGGAGGTGGAGTGAATCCAGTATTACCTGCTCTGGTCTGATTTTAATCCCATCTGGATCATAGCTGTGGGTCATTTTACACCTTTCACATCAACAAACTTCAACCGCTTTTCTGCAAACCTGCTGCTCCTCCTGTCATCGAAACCCTATGTGGAGCTACATCTTTGACTAAAACATCTAGACTATTGTAATGCCCTGCTCTCTGGTCGTCCCAAAAAGACTATTTCAAACTTACAACTGCTTCAAAACTCAGCCGCACGTGTGCTGACGAGGACCAGAGGGCCGGAGCACATCACACCGGTTTTAAGATCGCTGCATTGGCTCCTCGTGTGTTTCAGGATCGATTTTAAGGTGCTTTTATTAGTTTTGAAGTGTCTCAATGGTCTTGGGTCATCTTATCTATCAGACCTCGCGGATCCTGAGGTCCTCTGGCACCAGCCTTTTAATCATTCCTAGGGTGAGAACGACAACCCACGGGGAGGCTGCATTCAACCACTATGGTCCACGCCTATGGAATAGCCTGCCAGAGGCCATCAGGACCGCAGAGACTGTTGATGTTTTTAAAAGGAGGCTAAAGACCCACCTTTTTAATCTGGCTTTCAGCTGATGTCTCTTACTTTGTTTGTTAGCTTTTAGCTCTTTTTATTCTTTTGCCTTATAGTCCTTTTTATTCTTTTGTCTTTTAGCTTTTAGCTCTTTTTATTGTCCAGTTTTAGCTCCAGTGTCTTCCTCATGGGGGGCCTCCACGCTGGGAGGTTAGGGTTAGCTAATTAGCTAGTTAGCCAATTGATTGATTGATCTTTGTACTTTGAAGTGGATTTCTGTGGAAAGTGGAGGCTAATTGAAGAAATGTAAGCACATAGGTTTGTCAGGAGACCAATATGACGGGAGAACAAAATGAAATTATGAGTCAAAGGAGCTGTGACATGAGCTACTGTGATATTCTGTGTAAAGTAGTATGCAGTGTTATCTGTTACTGCTTCCAGTGTGTGTATGGACGTATAAATTATCACTGGATCACTTTGATGCTCAAGAAAACCTAAAAATAGAGCTATTCTCAAATAAGTCCTGAAGAGAGTTTTTTGTAGGGTTTGTAAAAAGATCAATGGATATTTATTTTCATCACGGATCAGAGATAATTCCAGTTCACTTCAGCTCTCCAGCAGTTTGTTTGACTGGCCGTCCCCATGAAGGAGCAGCTGTTGAGCTCATTTGCCTAAACTTCCCGTGGCTCCGGCCTTACTGCTGCAATGCAAATCTGTGGGGGAACTTTCACTCCAGGGAAAGTCATTTCCTCCGTAATTAAAGTTCGAGGAAATGCACTTTTAGATAATTTAGCGGAAACCTGCCTGTTTCTTTAAGAAATATTTCATGGATCTCTCTGGGGACCGTGAATGCGACAAGGAAGTGGAAGTAAATTACGGATAATAACGGAGTCTGGATCTGGAGGTCCCTAGATCCAGACTCCGTACTAAAGGTGACCGAGCCTTTTCAGTGGCTAAACTCTGGAACAGGCAAACACTGGACATTAGGGCTGTTTGGACTACTGAATCTTTTAAGTCGCGGCTAAAACCCACCTCTACTCAGTGGCTTTTAGTTCGATTGGGCGCTGACATCCTGGCTGCATATAGATTTTTCTCATTGTATGTTCATGTATGTTCTTCTGCAGTGTTGATTTATAAGTCTGTAAAGCACTTTTATCAGGCTTAGTTGTTTTTAAATGTGCTATACAAATAAAAGTGACCTTGACCTTGATTTAGTCACCGGATATTGTAATATCTTTTGTTTGACAGATGGACAAACATCACAACCTTTACACAGCATGTAAATCTGTAGGTTTAAAGGAAGAGATACAGTGAAAAGAACTGGCACTGAGCAGAGGAGGATGGATCATTAAATGGAGCCTGAAGTTGCATGAAGGTTACATGAAGGTTACCTGTCAGGACGGGAGTCCACGATGCCCACCACCACAATCTTCTTCCCCGGACGCATCCCATCTGTGATGTGGCCTCTGAAAGGAACAGCCTGCAACATGTTCAATAAGGGTGACTGATCAAACCAGAAGACAACAATGCTTGAGGTGAAAACCAGAGATGAGGATTAACAAAGGATGGGATCAATCTAACAGTCATACAAAGGCATTAATATAATCAGGCGCAAAATTAAAAAATAATATCTGCAGTATTTGAGCCAGTGTAAGGTAAAACCCTCTGAGATTTGAGAATAAGATTGAAACATTTGAAGAAGTAATTAGAATATATTTGTAATTATCACAAAAAAGTCACGGCATTGAAATATAATGGCATCATTATACAAGAAAAAGATATGATATTTGATTAAAAATGTGGCCTTAAGAACAATGTCATGTTTTTTCCTGTTCTAAAATTACAAATGTATTTTTAAAACAGTGACTTTCATCGTAAAAGCATAACATTATCAGGTTATGTTGACTTTGTCTAATGTACCCAATTTAATCATAATATATTATGCTCTGTTCTCCAGTAGAGACACAAAATTACAACTAAGGGAAGCAAATCAGACACAAACAGACGCAAAATGACCACAAAGACCCACAAAGCGACAAAATAGAGAGTCTAAACAACAAGAAAGAGACACAAAGGGATCCAACATCAGATACTGCAGCGTCATATGAAAGCGTCATTATTGAGAATTTATATGATTATATTATAGAATTTATTGAACATCCATTTACACTATACTGAACATTCAGTAAACAGTGTGACTACTAATGAAAAACAGTTTCTTGATTAGTAGTTTTTCTTTTGCCTTCATTCCAGTTACCAGTTTTCTCTCAGCAGCTCGGTCAGCAGAGCCGGCGCTCGGTTTGCTTTGGTCGGTGCTGCTCCTCTGTGGAAAACTCCATCTCTGGAAAGAAAAGAATGAAAATGGTGTGAACTTTACTGGACCGGTTCTGCATTTCAAGACGTCTCTGTGATTTCAGTTCAGACGGACTGATCTCACCCGACCGCTGCATTTTTACATTCATCTGTGAAAACATTTTGCCAAGGAGATTCATCTGTTTTCATTGATCTTGAAACAATGTAAATCAGCAGCTACCAATTTATCACAAGGAATGTATTTTTTAAATAAAAAACAATTACATCTGCTTCATCAGTTTCTTTTTTAAATTTCACTTTTGTGGATTAAAAGCATCCCAATTAAATGTATTTGTGCTTTTTTTAACTATATATTTTGTTTGTCTGTTAAAACAATGAACATTTAAGTGTCTGATTTTGCAGATGCATCTGATAAATTCATTATTACACAAAGTAGTTTCCTTTACAAAATAAAAGCTCCATATTGTGGCTTCTGCTGGAAATGAAGTGGAGGCACAAAGTTCACAGCGTGACGTCACAGACCCCGTGACCAGCACGTGCTGCATCAAAGACTGACTGAAGCCAGCCTTCAAAATAAAAGCTGTGACTATTAACATAGTTTCACAGATCCTGTCAGTTTGAGATGAAAAGCAAGAAGCTTATTTATTTACAGCTGATGGAGTTTGTGGATTTTTTTAAAGAAATTACTTAAAAATAGAAAGCAAAGAAAAATGACTTCAGTACCCGCAGTTAACCCCTGAAAGTTAGAAGCACAATGACGAACAGCCTGTTCAGGTAAAATTGTGTAATTAAATTATACACGTCTGAATTGGACGATACTTTGACTATAATTTGCAGTTTATTTAAGGTTGTACTTCTTTTCCCCCCTGTCTCTTCTGCTATGTAATGTTCATTTATTATTAATCTCACAGAACCAAGGAGGGTATACTGCGACATCATATCTATAAACATATAAGATATATCTATTATGTGTTTAATAACAATTGAAATCACAAGACTGGTGCCAATTAGACATGAACGTCCTCAGATGTTCAAATGACCTCGTATTTTGTGATCCAGCTGTTCACCATCCTTATCTCACTTTGCTTAAACTAAAATATAAGCCACAAGTTTCAGATTCAGATAAACAGTTGATAACTTTATTATTTACTACAGGGATCTTATAAGCTGCTTTAAAACCTGCCACACAGATCATTGAGGCTTTATATTGGTAGTTTAAAGTGGAGACATTGCTTATTTTAGCCAACTTGACAGTCGTCAGTACAATGACAGGTTTGCATTTATTACAAAAGTAGCTACACTCAACTTGTGTCTAAACTGTCACCTGAGAAATAAAACTGATGAATATGAAAAAGGCAAATACTGAAGCAGTGTTTCAGGCTGTTTCCACACAGCCTGTTCTGGTTTATGGACCTGCTGCCTGCGGCTCAGTTTGTGTAAACTCACCTTCCTGCCCTCCGCTGTCCCTCTGTGGGTTTCAGCCATGTTGATCTGGAGGAAACAAACAGCAGAGAAATGAGCTGCAGATCCAGTTTGTCTGCCTCCGACGTCTCCTGTCGACTGAATCAACGCTGACGTAGGGCTTCAACCTGCCTCATTACACACACACACACTCGTACACACACACACAGCTCTGGTAATCAGCTGCCTCTGCATGCCTTTCTCTCTCAGGTCAATAACAAGTAGGCTCATTGTGAGGCTGGAACTGCAGGCAAACTCCAAAAACCAAACTGTCCTCACTTTGGCGAACATTTCCTCAGCAGGGTAATAAATACAGCACCAGCACATCTCAGTCATTTCAAATACGTTTAGTAATGACAAATGCAAGCCAATCCCTTTATTTACCTGTACACCTGATAATAAAGTGCACGGATCACACAGTAACTCACAGGTGTGTTTGCTGCTGCGCTCTAACAGCTCATATTAAAGCTGGTCTCTGGACATTTGTAAATGCTTCTGTAATCCACTTATCAAACTTGAGTAATGGATCATTCTTTAAAGGGTTAGTGCCATTCAAATCTCACATATAAATAGTAAAACAACAGTGTACACAAGAAATCCAAATAAAAAGTGAAATAATGAAACCGACAGGATAAGATGCAAGTAAAATAGTTAATCAGCAAAGGCAATATAAAAAATACCTAAAATTAAATAAATAAAATTAATTACAATACATCAATTTTAAGTAGTGATTGAACTGAATTGGCTAAACCAGTGCAGACTTTAGGGACAAAGTCAGCAAATGCTCAGTCTCCATAAATCATGAAAGCATCAACTAACTTCTCAGCGTTTTCAAAAGATTTAATATACCTGATGGAAAATATAGCTGCTGAGAATGACAGCACAGCACAAGTTCCTTGATGCAAATGGACAAATCCAGAGTTTAATGAGATAGAAAATACTAACATCAGAGGATAAAGGCCTCAGACCCTGCTGCTGCAGAGACACAGCTGCTGGCATGGCTGTAGAATGTTAGTCCTGTTAAACTGTTGTGTGTTAATCAGTATTTTTCCTGTCAACAAATCTCATTAAAAGAAAGATCCAGACCATTAAGTTGTTTGTCCATCCCTCAGCACTTCACTGTCTCTTTGCCCTGTGATTCCCACCAGACATAAGATTGTTATTATTTTAATTCACAAATAAATGGTTCTGCTTTAGAAATGTAGAAGATAATGCATTCATTGTGGGTTATTCTCAGCAGCAGATTAATCCACCACTGGGCTGCAGTGAGTATTTGTGGTAGCAGGACTGTGTCGTGGAACTCAGTGAAATGAAACCACAGTGTGGCTCAGTCATGTATTGTTTAAACTGTGTTTGGCTTTAGATACACAATAGTTTAGTGTTGCTTTGGATCTGAGCATGAGAAAACACTGACCATCACCAGACTTATCATTAGGGCCTGAGCACGAAAGGGCAAGGGGCAGCAATCAGTGTGACACAGTGAACGCTGCCCTTGCACTGGAGTGCAAGGACCCTATTGTTCCTGCTATGTTTCTTTCTTTGTTTCTTCATTTTTCTTACGCCTCTTTGAACCCCAATTTGACCCCTTAAACGAGCTCAAAAACTCCTCAAATTTGACACACACATCAGGACTGGTGAAAAATTTGATATTTTGGGGGAATTACACATATGAATGGAAAAATGACTCAATAGCGCCACCTAGAAAATTGGACTTAAGTGGAGTTAATACGATTAGTTTCACGTACAGCTATGAAATTCGGTACACATGTACAGTAGCCCCGAGACAAAAACAATCCTGCTTTTGAAATTTCTAAAAAGCTCCACTGTGCCCCCTAGAAAACGTGGTGTGCGGCATTGAAATCTAATGAACTGTGGGAAGGTTGGTAAGAAGTACATCTGAAATGTCTAGAGATAAAAACTCAAGTAGAGTCCAGATATACTCACCAGGTCTGCAGCGGAGCTACGAGGCTTCTCCTGGAAATGTTTTGATCTGTCTGTGGCGCCCACTATGACATTCCATATTTAATGTGATTCAGAGAACACTGAAGAAGCTCATTGTCTTGTTGCAACTTTCCATTTTCATTCTCCACACAGAGCAGAAGAATGGCAGGAAGCAGGAGGACGTGGCCAAAGGAAAGGGCCGAGCTGCAGGAGGAGGAAACAGGCTGCAGGATGCCAGCAGAGGCTTCAGTGTGTGGTGTTAATGTGTTTCTACATGCTGTGCAGCACTTACTGCATGTCATTTAACTGTCAGAACAACATCTGTGAAGCTGATAGGAGTTGTAATCTATCAGTGACAGAGTGTCGTGGACTCAGATCAGCAGTGCTCAACAACAACAGTGGCAGCAGTGCATTGTTTTCCTCCCAGTGCTCTTTGCAAAGGCCTTCTGTTTAAAAAAACAAAACAAAAGGACAAACAAAATGACAACAAAAAAACACAAAACGGCCACAAAAAGAGACTCCAACAGTCTGCAAAGAGACGAAACGACTACGAAAATCACAAAATGATTACAAAGAGACAACAACCAGGCATAAAGAGAAACATAAATGGCTTCAAAGAGACACAAAATGACTAGCATGACCCACAAAAAGACTACAAAAGCACAACATGACTACAAAAATGTCAGGCTTACTACTGCACCACTGTAGCTGACGAAACACTCTGACCCACTTCAGCACAACCAGCTTCAAGCTGGCCTCAGCCCAACCACTCTTTGGCTCCAACCGTTGCCCACCACCCTGCTCCAGCCACGGCTTTCTCCCTCCCGCTCAGCTCTGCTCACCTCCAGCCTGGCCTTAGCCCTAGACTTTAAGCCAGACTCTGTTACTCAGACCTGCCCCCTGTCAGCTGAGTGTAGCAGCCTTTCAGGTCAGCAGTCTACCAGTGTCCTTATCATCCTTGTACCTGCCTGTTGGACCCAGCTTTAGTCCTGCCTGTGTCTACTGGACTTAACTTCTTCATGATTTTAGATAGATAGATAGATAGATACTTTATTCATCTCAAAGAGAAATTCACAGTTCCAGCAGCTTGCAGTATAGCTGCTGTAATTTTTGGGACTTCTGATTCAGTTTCCGAAGTAGCTTCTGTCAGTACATGTTACTGTTAATGAACTCCCTGATCTTGTCCTTGTCCAGCCATGACAAAAAAAAAAAAAACTGCAAGGAGACAAAACCCCAACAAAATGATGACAAAGAAAACTAAAATTATACAATAATTACAAAGGCACTAAATAACAAGAAAGAGAATGAAAATAAATGGTGGTAATAATGCTAAGGTCGCGGGTTACTGGTTTTGTGTCTCCTTGGTCCTGGAGTGCTTTGACCTGTCCTGGTCCAGGAACCACTGTTCATAATCTGTCCATGGATGGACCATCTGGAGTTACAAAAAGCATCTACACTGCAAATTACTTGGCACTTGCCAAGATTTAAAATCTTATTTTCAGACACGATAGATAATTTGGCTCGTTTTAAAAGTTAATTACTCATTTTTACATTTTTACAGTACAATCCTTGATTTGAGAAAAAAAACTTATTTCAAGATTTCTTACCAATTAAAATTTACTTGCTGCATGGACAGATAATTTCACTGCTTTTAAGTAATTTCTTCTCAAATTCAGAGTTTTTATCTTATATTTAGGCTACTCTTTTTTGCAGTGTATTAATATTTCATATCACAATATTTATCGAGCTAAATAAATAATCTAACTGTCTGCAGGGCTCAAACTGGCTCATGTCACTTAATGTACGCAGCTGATGATAAGGTTTATTTTCACCTCTGCCAGGAGGTTATGTTTTTGCCAGCGTTTATCTGTTTGTTTGTCTGTTTGTCTGTCTGTCTGTTAGCAAGATAACTTGAAAAGTTATGAACAGATTTTAATGAAATTTTCAGGAAAGCTGATAACGGGACAAAGAACAGATGATTAGATGTAGTCATGTTCTGGATTACCATCTGGATCCAGGAATTTCTTGAAGGGTTCTTCAACATTATTACAACATAGGACCATTTTTAGCATATGTGCTTATTACTTCACAACAAAAGGTCAGATTGCTTGGCAAAAAAACCAGGATATGTTTACAATAGGTTCTATAAAATATCAAAATTTGATCTGGATCCTGGCAAAATTCTGGATATTATGATCCAGAACAGAAAAAATGACAGTGCTTGCTCATTTTTTGGGTACTGTAAGGTAACAAATGAAGATACTTTCAGTTAGCACCAAACTGTAGCTTAGAGTCTGCTGAATCAGTATAGTGCCAACAGATTTGTTGTAACTTCAATATCCAGAAGAAAACCACCATTACAGGAAAGTATGGATTTTCATGAATAACTATTAAACTAACAACAACAATAAAAACAATGATACCAATGTGATTCCAAATGCTAAAGGTATGCTGTGATTATCAGTGAATCTAATAATGTATATAAAATGAATGTAGGACTATAACATAGGGTAGAAATCACAGTATGGGGTGAAATGAGCTGCCTGGCGGAGGTCTGCTCTCTCCGAGTGCTTTTCTAGTTTTCTAATGTAACATGTACATTTGTGATAAAACTGAACTTCGTCCTCCAGCAGCCTACTTAGACGTGGAAGTTGCTGTTAGGTCATGTGAATGTACCAAAACGAGGCTGGCTGACATTTTGAACATTTTATTCTGAAAGTAAACAGTTCTGGTTAGATTCAGACGTCTTATCAAAGAAAGGATGTTTACAGTCCAAAAACACATAAATAAGCAATAATCAAGCAGTAAACAGTCTTATAAAAAAGTACAAACAGTCAAACAGTGTGACATAACATACATCTGTATAACAAAGAACTCTTAAACGCAGTAAGAACAGCACAAGTTAAAAATCTTGAGCATCAGAAGGTAAACAGAGAACATAAAATATAAAAATAAACATTGTGTGACTTTTTTGCATTCCCTTTGTAATTTCATGTCTACTGTGAGACAACTTCAAATAAACATTTGATAACCCACAGACCTCACAGTGTTTGTGTGTCCGCTAGGAGCTCTGTGTCGCTGTGATATAACCACCGCCATCTTGAAGTATTAAATGTTGCTTTTTAAAGCTACTGCAATAAAATTCTTTGATAATTTAATTAAAATTACTGCACAAAACAAAGTTTAAATCAGTGTCCTATATCAGTTTTTTTACAGACCCTTACAGAGTTCATATAGCAGAGACAGACACTGCTGTAGAAGCTGTGTTGACAGGGAGACTTTTAAAGCCTAAAAGCTGAAACTTGACACTGTAAACAACCACAACACATTTACATGATTGTGTTCACTTAAAGCTGGGGTAGGCAGGTCTTTTGGGGGGGCTTTGCTTTGTTTTTGGCACAGTTGGGTAAGTAGTAATCAGTAATTCAAGCGGTCTGAGTGGAAACCAGACTTCTTGGTTCTGTTTTCAGTCTCTAGAAAAGCCTTGACAGGAAACTTCAGCCAATCACAGCTTCACAGGTGAGACTCAGGTTTAAAGAGCAACAAGGTCTGCGGTGGTGCAGTGGTGTAAACAAAGCATTTCCTCTTAGGAGTGTGGGGTTTGAATCCCATGTGGCCACAAGTGAATGCTGACTGTATGGTTGCAGTCGGAGGGCTGTATTTTCAGATTACTCCTACTCCTTTAATAAAAGCACAGATCAGTGACTTGTGTTGTAAAAGTGAACGGTCTATGTAAGAAGCATGTGTGCTGCTCGAGATATGAACTGCTGCTTTTGCTATTCTGAATGCCCCGGGAAAATAATAGTGCAAACTCAAAGTGCTTCTAATTGATTTGTGTTCGTTTTTTAACGCCATTTCATCGAATGAGATGCTTCACCTGCTTTCATTCTGACCAAATTTTCCACCAGTCGTGAAAGGAGTCTGATGAGGTGATCTAAACCAGTTGTCCCAGCAGGAACGAGAATGACGCTCCCACAGCCAGACCCAGTATGAGGAAGAAGATCATCAGAGAGCCGGCTGTCTCACAGTCCTTAAAGCGCACCAACCTGACGGACACACACGGTTACAACATGTCAGCTGCAGTCTACTTTTATCACACCGAGAAACACTCATTAAAAAAACACACTGATGTCAGTCTGATGTTGGTTGTTACATTTGGTCCGGCTAGAACCAGAGGTGTTGTTAGGATCTAAAAAACATCCAATCCTTTTTAATCAACAACACTACATTTATCAGAGGGCTTTAATGAGTAGTTGGAGTGACAGGTGAATTGACCTGGTGGTATTTTTTTAGTAGTTATTTTGGCAAAAAGAAAATTAAAAACTGAGATCTAGAGCTAGTTAGCAGCGTTGCCTCACAGCGAGAAGATCCCTGGTTTGCGTCCCGGTTAGGACGCCTGGGATCTTTCTGTATGGAGTTTGCATGTTCTCCCTGTGCATGCGTGGGTTTTCACCAGGTACTCCGGCTTCCTCCCACAGTCCAAAAACATGCTGATGTTAATTGATGATTTTAAATTGTCCGTAGGTGTGAATGAGAGTGTGCTTGATTGTTTGTCTCTATGTGTAGCCCTGTGATAGACTGGTGACCTGTCCAGGGTGTCCCCTGCCTTCAACTGAGTTGGCTGAGACTCCAGCCCCCCGCGACCCTACAGAGGATTAAGCGGTGTATAGATGATGGATGGATGGATGGATGGATCTTGAGCTACTGCTTGGAATCACAATGGACCAAACAAATGAAATCAAAACTGCAACATACAAGAAGACATGTCTAACTCTGCTGTCAATCTGACAAGGCTACTACTTTCCAATCATCCATCCATCCATCCATTATCTATACACCGCTTAATCCTCTGTAGGGTCACGTGGGGGCTGGAGCCTATCCAAGCCGACTGGAGTGAAGGCAGGGGACACCCTGGACAGGTCGCCAGTCTATCACAGGGCTACATATAGAGACAGACAATCAAGCACACTCTCATTCACACCTACGGACAATTTAGAAGAATCAATTAACCTCAGCATGTTTTTGGAATGTGGGAGGAAGCCGGAGTACCCGGTGAGAACCCACATTGCACAGAGAGAACATGCAAACTCCACACAGAAAGATCCCAGGCGTCCTAACCGGAACGCGAACCAGGGATGTTCTAGCTGTGAGGCGGCGTTGCTAACTACCGAGTCACTGTACAGCCCACTTTCCAATCAGTTTTTATCAAAATTCAGGTAATATTAAAAGGGTTTATCCTCTGTTGATTGGCTGTTCACAACCTGATAGCCAGAGGGAATCACCACTTCCCTAATTTCATGTTAAATGTTTTCTTTTTCATATGTTTTCTTTTTTCATATCTTAATTTAGCTTGTCCAGACCAATCTGCACTGTTGGCATAATTTCTACTTAAGACTTATTATCTTTTAAGGAAGTCTTATTGAGATTACAATCTGTTTTGTAAGTTTGAACAAGTCAAGCAATGGAGCAGCTCCAGACTGCTCAAACTTCACACACCCCGTCCATCCACATCACAAGTTCCCAACTCCCCTTTCAGCCAAAGTGTGTTTCTACCAAACCTAATTGGTGTAATGTTTCCTTTGTTGGCATGCTAGGTTAGAATTAATTTAAAAAAGGATTGGGCTCATTGGAATTCTTGTCATTTCTATCCTTCAGAGGGACTGAAAGAAAAGAAAACATGGTGATGCTGCATCGCTTCCAGCTGAGTACTCACTGTGGGCCGTAGGCCATGCAGAGGCTGGCCAGGTATCCGTTAGAGAAGGAGAACAGAGCCATGATGACGACGAAGAAACAGTCGTGACGGAAGAAGACGGTGAGTTTGGAGTCCTGGATGTTACACAGCATGAGCAGAGGGATGAAGACCAGACGAGACAACACGGCGACTGGAAACAAACGGCTGTCCTTGGACGGCTGCACAGAAATCAGCGGAGTCATTAGGATGACTGTTCAAAATATTTTCTGCATTAAAACCCATGAGTGAGAATAAGTGGAACTTTCTTTTGATTGTAAATACAATAAATTAGTGCTGCAAGGATTTAGCTAATTCACTGCTTTAGCAAATTCTGCCTGTTGGCTGCATTTACAAAATGCTAAAATCAGTTAATCTACAGCTCAGAATAAGAGCAATAAGTCAGAACAACTGAAGAAGTTCTGTTTCATATGTCCAATTTTGGACATTTTAAAGAAGAGAGACAATCTTTAACAACTGACCAAAGATAATATTTAACATACTGGGAGAAAACAAAGCATTTTTACAGCAACACCTGTAAATGAATCTTATGAAGGTCTGTAGTTAAGGTAAAAATCTTTTACTATTTCCAGCTTTTACTGTGAAGTGCTTCCTTTAAGGTTCTTATTTTGAAGTGCTTCCTTTGAAGCCTTTAATTCAGTGCATTGTAACAGCATATTGTTATCTATGGAAGCCCTAAGCGGCCATGGTCCAACTTAATATTTTCGCACTGTTTTCTCGTTAAAACGACATAATTTTGTCGTTATAATGAGAAAATGGAGGAGAATTATCTCATTTTCTCGAGAAAACGGAGCGAAAAAAATTAAGTTGGACCATGGCCGCTTAGGGCTTCCGTAGTTATCCTGCTAGGAAGCAAGGTCTCTCTTTCGACATACAAGTCTACTGCTGTGCGAATTTAAGCACCTGGCTGGTGCGGGAACAAGGTAATTTGTGTTTTAACTTCTTAAATGTCAATGTTTTTATGATTTAAAAAGTTTAACTGCAAGAGTGTGTTGAAACTTTGGAGGCTTACTCTAGCTCCTCTCAGCTAGTTTCTGCCATGTTAGCTTCTTTAGCTTCCCGTGTGTGTATGCTAAGTGTTAAACATGACTACATTTGTGCTTGATGCTTGGTTTTATAGGTAATTTAAGCCGTTTCATGTTTTTAATTTTGTATGTGCTTATGTGTTTTATCTGTTCTTTAGCTCTTACGGTGTTTCTGAAGACAAGGAAAGGAAAGTGAATTATGTTCAAATATAGCTGATTAAAGGCTTCTGGAAACATCCGTACGCTTCACCATTCTCTGGCCATCGTTTAGCTACAACTCCAAAAATGTACCAGCAAATCCAGCTGGGTCTGTGGTTCCATTTGGTGTTAAAAGTGTTTCCACAGGGGAGGCTGCAGACTCACCCACTGGACGACAGACGGAGCCATGCGGCCCAGCATGTCCATGACGTTGAAAACGATGAAGCAGCAAACACAGGTGAACACTTTGTCTGGTAGGAACAGAAAACAGAGAGCACGACTGACTTGCTGCACGTGAAAGATAAAACTATATTACACTGCACGCCTGAGATCACTGTGAGCATTGACTTTTTACATTTGTTTTAAATGTTTATTTTTTGGGGAGAGATTTCCCTTTTTATTGACAGAGACAGAGTGAAAACAGGGGTAAACAGAGACGAGTAAATGGTCTTGAGCCGGACTCAAACTCCTGAACGCTGCTAAGAGACTGAGCCCCATGTGGTATCGCCTCAATTCAGTGAGCTAAACAGCCACCCTTTACATTTGACATGTTAAAAACAAACAGGGCGCCCTGATAGCCTAATGGTTATGTCGCGTGACCCAAGTGCACAGGTCTAGCAGCAGTCCCGGGTTCGACTCCGACCTCGGGCGTTTACTGCATGTCCTTCCCTACTCTCTCCTGTTTCCAATTCTATCCACTGTCCTATCTAATAAAGGCACAAAAGGCCAAAAATAAATCTTTAAAAAAAACAAAACAAGCAGACTGTTTGACGTTTGACAAACAGACTACAGTGTGAATCAAGCTTGTCCAACTGAAAATTAAGAGAAAGCACTAAATCGTATAGTACTGAATTCAAAACTGTTCAGCCGAGTCACTGTTATTTACACATTTAAGCAACAGCTGTCGAGCCAAAGTGCTGTTATTATAAAAAATGAGTCAGAATCAGTGTTAGGATTTTAACCTACACTGCAAAAACTCAACATCTTACCAAGTTTATTCATCTTATTTTTAGTCAAAATGTCTCAACCCACTTGATTTAAGATAAATTCACTTTAAAAGTAACATTTCAGCAAGATGAAAGGAACTTGTTGTAAGACAAATTTTCACTTGTTCTACTGGCAGATTTTTTTCACTTATTTCAAAGTATAAGTGCCTTGAAATAAGTTTTTTTTTCTTGTTTTGGGAGGGGCATTTTTTCCAGTGTACCAAGTTTGCATATTGTGCTTAAGACCCTACAGTGATATTCACAATATGAACTGACAGGAGTAATTTAAATATTAGGGATTAAAATGCTACAAAATTATATAAAATACCACTTTACCTAACTATAGCAAAATATATCAAAGCTAACAACTAGAGCATTCATAATTATGGAGATTAGCCTGAACTAAATGTGCAGCCCCATAAAAGTGAGTGACAGACGTTGGAGATGGAAGAGATTTCATTCACACTGTCTCAGTTTGAAGAGTTTCTCGCTGACCATGAGAATGTTCTTAATGCCACAGGCTTTGGTAAATACTAAATGGGCTGCTGACCTTCAGTCTTGTTGGAAAAAACAGCTATGACTTAATCAAACATGTGTTTTGCCAGTTTCTATCATAACATCTATCTGACCCTTTGAGTCAAAGTAAGTTCTGAAGTGGTCTGAAAATAATTTAAAACACTAGAAATTTGAAGTTGGATGAGCTTGAACTGATTAAAATGTGTGTGTCTGTAGGATGATGCAGTGGCGTCTCACCCCAGGTGGCGCTGTCTTTGTACACCGTCCTAACTCGGACTGTGATGACAGGAAACACCGACAGGGTGACGGCGAACACACACGTCACGCACAGAGCCATCAGCCAGATCTGAGAAACACAGGAAGGAGTTCCGTCACTCGTAGCAACCAGGATGTGACGATTATTACAAGCAACAAAGATCAGATCAGACACCTCGCGACTGAAACCACACTCTGACTAAGAGTTCCAGTAAAGACAGGGAGGTACGTACTGTACTGGATGAATGAGAAAATGCTCAGAGGACAATAGAGTTAGTAGAAACAGCCCTCTGACCATAGCGAGCACCTCTGCATGTCTCTAGCAAATAAAGTGGAGGGGGCAGCTTTTAAAAAATAGTTTCCTTTTCAGTAATGCTAAAATTCTAATGAAAGAAAAGCTGGTTAATGAGAAACTCCTGCTCATCTTAGTCCTGTCCTCTGGTTAGAATTAAAAGCTCTTTTCAGAAGACAGAAATGTGGGCAGAGGCTCATCAGCACTGTACAGCTGAAGATGTACATGTGAAAATGTAGCCTGATCAGATGGATCTCTTTTTTCACTGAGGTTGCAGATAGCAGGTCAGAATCAACAGCATGAACCCACGAAGCCAGTGTTACTGCTATCACCAGCCCTGACAGGCCTGCTGCTGCAGTCTGATGGTGAGGGGAAGGTTTTTTTTAGGACACTTTGGGCCTCTGACACCAGTGAATCCATGTTTTGTTAAGGGTAATTTAGACAAGGTGTCATTGTCAAACTGAACATTTTGAACCAGCAGGAAAATATACTATTTCTGCCAAGGAGGTTATGTTGTTGCTGGTGTTTATCTTTCTGTCTGTTAGCAACTTTATGCGAAAAGCTCTGAATGGATTTTGATGACATTTTCGGGAAAGGTGGATAATGGGACAAGGAACGGATGGTTAGATTTTGGTGATCCGGATCACAGCCTGGATCCAGGAATCTTTTGCAGCACTCTTTAGCATTGGGAGATAGGGCAATGTACATGCATATGTGCATGTAACTCCACAATACATGGCCAGGCTGCTTGGCAAAAAAATACTTGATAACTTCCTGGTAATTTCTACAGCATATCAAAATTTGATCCGGATCCGGGCAAAATTCCAGATACTACGATCCAGAACAGGACAAACTAGAGGGCCTGTGGAATGGTGATCACTGTAAGGTACCAGATGAAGATACAGACATGCAGCCAACACCAACATGTAGCGGAGACTCTGCTGAATCAGGAGGATGCCAACAGATCTGTTGTATAATCAGTAGCTATGGAGCTGGATCCAGAAGAAACCACCATTACCCAGAAAGTGATTTTGGTGAATAACTATTGAACTAATAATGATATCAATGTGAATCCAGATGCTAACGGTATGTTTTCTGGGTCAAGGAATCTAATAATGTAGAGAAAACAATCCTGGGACTATTATTTCTGGATATAAATCCCAATATGGGGTGAAATGAGCTGCTTGGTGAAGGTCTGAGCTCTCCAAATGCTTTTCTAGTTGATATTATTTTAAACAGCATCCAGCAGATGAAAACTAATGTTCACCTTCTTGAAGACGGCCAGGACGGAGGAACGCTCCTCTGGCTCACAGATGAACTGTCCTTTGGCCTCGAGGTCTTTTAAGTTTTTGTCTTTAAAAGGAAAAAATAGATCTGAATCAGTGACGTAATCAACAATGTGATCACCCAAACTGACTCAGACAATTAAATCACTGAAGGAGAGTTTGTAAGAACTGACCTGTGCTGCCCATGAGCTCCTGCGACTTCTCCGCTTCGTGAGATTGACTTCTGTTCAAATGAAAACGGGCGAATTCCTGCGGGGGAGAGTCGACACCGTCAGAAGATGTCCCTGAAGTCTTTCTGTTGAATGTTTTACTTAATAAACTTTGTAGGGTTCTGAAATGTTTTCTGCTGATACAGTAGTACATACACACGGCGACACACAACTTGCACAACTTGATACATTCAACTTGCTAATACATAAATTAAATAAGCTTTTGAAATAGCTGCATTGATCTGCTTGATGTGTTATTGCATGACATTGACATTGTTTTTAAGTAGAATTAAATAAAATCACTAATAGACTGTATTTAAACACAACTCTGTGAAGTAGGTAATTTAGCTAGTTCAGTCATTTTAGCAAGCAAGTATGTTTATCCAGCACCTGATCATACACACAGGTTCTAAGTGCTTTAAAGGGAAAGGCTAAAAAATTACCATAAAACTTGTAAAAGATAAAACAGAAAATACAGATGAATAGAATTAAATGAACAAAATTAAATAAAGCAAAACCAGTGCTGACAATTTGAATAAAGTGCACACAAATTTTATAGAATTAAAACAAAAAAATAAAAAAAATATTTTAAAAAGCATGCAAATGACGGATAATCATTACTGTAATACCTCGCGTTAGTCCTAAAGGCTGTGCAGACTAACATACCAGAACCATTTTTTTCATGTGTCTGCTAATGATCATCATTTTAGGCCTTTGGAAACGAAAGCTCAATTCAGTGACAGCAAAAGAGTTTCCAATCACCACTTTGAAATCTTACCGCTACAAAAGCTGACAGTAAAGTAAATTCTAATGGACAGCCTAAAGGCAGACTTTAAAGTGGTTGTGTGTGTGTGTGTGTGTGTGTGTGTGTGACAGTGTGCAGCTCCTGACCAGCTCAGGCAGCAGCAGGTAGCACACCAGAGTCCCCAGGGTGAAGACGCACGGAGTGATGAAGTACCCCAACGCGGCCGAGTTCTGATCGGGCTTAGCTGCAGAAAATAAAGCGACACTTCAGTTTCATCTACATCCACAAACTTCACTGTTGGGCCGAAATACACACTGATCAGATTAAGAGGCTCCAGGTAAATGTCAGTTCAGAACTCTCAAAGACATGTTCACATAGTGTCCACTAGGGGGCGCTGATGTCCTTCACTGTCAGCTTTAAGCAGTAAAAATACAGAATTCCTATTAAAATTATCCTCCTGAGATGTCTACATGCGGGGGACATCGTATATTGGTTTCCCTGCACCATAAACCTAACCCTGGGAAAACTCCACCTATTGTGCTCGCTAGTCCACGACTCTTCAGGAGCTGTGTGCTGAACCTGATGGCAAGTGCAGTGTATTGCCGCGATCTCCGATTACTATTAATATTACTACTGGGGCTGCACAGTGGCTCAGTGGTTAGCAGCGTCGCCTCACAGCTAGAAGATCCACGATTCGCGTCCCAGTTAGGATGCCTGGGATCTTTCTGTGTGAAGTTTGCATGTTCTCTCTGTGCATGCGTGGGTTCTCACTGGGTACTCCGGCTTCCTCTCACAGTCCAAAAACATGCTGAGGTTAATTGATGATCCTAAATTGTCCGTAGGTGTGAATGAGAGTGTGCTTGTTTGTCTCTATATGTAGCCCTGTGACAGGCTGGCGACCTGTCCAGGGTGTCCCCTGCCTTTACCCTGAGTCGACTGGGATAGGCTCCAGCCCCCCACAACCCTACAGAGGATTAAGCGGTGTATAGATAATGGATGGATGGATATTACTACTACTACTTACGACTGTTTATTACTCAAAGACAAAGCTTATTTTTTATATTCATTAGGTCCTACTAATCCCAAATAACGGGTAAATCAAAAATGCATGGCCCAAAAAAGTTAAGGTGTCAGGAGGTTAAAGATTAAAGAACACAAATATTGGGCATGGTTTACTTTTATAAATTCTAAAATGATTCTCTTCTAAACTATGTTCGAAACGATACTGTAAAAGCTTTAAGAATCAATTAGCTGATTTGTAAAAACAGTTAAAGAAAGAAAGAGCAAAAATTCACTGGTTGTTGTTTCTCAAATGTGAAGATTAGCTTTGGAGAAGTTACTCGAATTAATCAATGAATTGCTTAAATGATGATCAGATTATGTAGTGATAAGGCTAGTAATTCAAAATTACTAGCTTCATCACTAAATGACAGAGTGTGACCTCCTCTCTGCAGCTATCACCAGCTGCAGAGAGGAGATCCCTGAATAAACTACTGCACGGAGAAGCCTGATCAGTGACGGGCTGCTTCTCCTTCGTCCCCCGAGCCATCAAACTGTACAACTCTGCACTCAGTGGGAGGCGGAAAGGTGTAGGGAAGGGAGGGGGTGAGGAGGATGAGGATGAGCATTGAGCATTAACACTACTAAGCTCTTCCTGGGCCTGTGCAATTTACAATACATGTGCACTTGTCTTCCTGGTGTGCAATAAGTTTTTAGTAGTAGTTTTAATTAATATTTTATTTTTGATCTGTGTGTTTTTACTGTTCTACTATGCTGTCGTTGCTGCAACACTGCTGGAACCACAATTTGCCTGAGGGTAAAGTTTCTATCTATCTGTCTGTCTAATTAGATGCAGCCCTAAAAAGACGAACCCTTTCAGCGGACTATTAGTTTCATTAGTCTTCGCTGGTGATGTCAGTCGTTCTCTTGATTGGCTCATCAGCTGTCTGGCCTAACAAAACGTCCGAAAATGGTGGAAGACGTTTCCTGAAGCCCAAGACGACGTCCTCAAATGACCTGCTCTGTCCACAACCCAACTCCGTCAGCGAGTTGGGGTAAGTCTGTTTGTGTTTTCCTCTCCTGCCTGCGAGCCTCCAGTCACCTCAACTTCAACTGGCTTCAGCAGTAAAACGATGTTCTTACATTAAAGCATCAGTAACAACCATGTAGTGATGTAATGTGTAAAAGTAAATCAGGCATGGAGCTCGTAGCATTAAGACTTGACTACACTCACATTCTTCCTTTGTAGAAACATCTATACAGTAATAGTAATGCAGTATTTTTACAGAGTGCTATTAGTACTCTCACTGAAGTAAAGATTCTGTAACATTTCAGCTCGGTTGATGTCAGGAGGTGTGGCACGTACTTAAGATGGAGGACAGCATGGCGACGGCAGCAAAGATCCCAGCCACGCCCTGACCGCTCATGAACAGGGTGCTGTAGCGGGTAGGAAACAGGCAGACCACTCCGAACAGACTGCCCTGCAGCACTGCGGCGAACGCTGCACACAGAAACACATCAGTTACATCTGATTAAGGGTCACTTTATTGGAAGTTGTAGAGTCATCGTTTTCATGCGATAACATAATAAAAAGTTGCCTGAGGTATTCTGTGTGATAACTGGTGAGAAATCTTCACAAATCTACGATTAATCAAAGCATCTAGAACAAACTTGGGGTTCTGGGCTGCTGGACAGGTGCCCACTTTGCTTGACACCTTACCTTGTTTCCAGCAAACACATTCAAGCTATGAAACAGCTTTTTACCCACTTATGCTGAACAACATTAGTGAGCATGAAAAACCATTTAAGTCCCCGCACAGTTCATCTGATGTAACTGGAAAGATCGTCAGCTTAAAGCTCAATGTCAGCGGGATCGTATGCAAGAACCTACTGTTAATGAACCAGATGGTTGCCATGGTGATGGAGAAGAAGGTGTCCGGATGAATGGGGACCCGGACCAGAGCAGCAGTGAGGGAGAAGAGGAGGAAGATGATGACCATGCTGAAGGCCACACGGAAGCGCTCCCTCACCCTGAACACAGCGACATCTGCATTATCACCAGCCAGTGATGGTAACAATTGTCGTCCTCATGCTCTGAGTATAAAACCACGTCATTCTGGATCGTATGTGCCACTAAAGACAGCACTGTTTCTATCTTAAGTTAAATTTAAAGCCTGTTTATTTACAGACAGCTTTATACGGCTGTAACGCCTCATTATAGACTGATCATTAAACATGACCTGATCCTGGATAGGTGGCTGAAAACTAACGCAGGGCATGTATTTAACGTCAGCATAACATCAGGTACCTGAAACAACAGCACTGGAGATCTTTCTTTATGCTAACATGTGCAGCACTCACCACTGATACAGGACAGAGTTGAGCAGGGTGAACAGCAGCAGGGGCAGCTGGGAGAGCAAAGCCATCCAGCTGTCATAGTTGTAGTCTTTGGACGTACTGCCTGATGTGCCGTTAGAGGTGATGTTGGGTGCTGTGAGGCGCTCGTTGAAATACTAAGGGAGGAAAAAGAATCACTTATCAGGTTTACACACGACGACACATAATGACATGAACACATCTGCAAAATCATGGTAGTATTCCTGGTCACTTTCTCTCTGTGTAGATTCTCAGACATTCAGATCATCTATTTTCTTCCATTTTTGCACAACATTACGTGAAAGTAAAACCTGTGAGGCTGTGATGAAGAAGTTCCAGGGCAGGAGAGTTCCCATACCGAGCACAAAGATGATGATTCCTACCGCATGGCCGCTGTGGGAACAAAACACTTCAGTCACCTGAACTGGGTGGAAGCATGAAGGAAGTTCTCATGGAAAAACAAAGAAGATGTCTAACTCACTGGTCGGCGGGCGGACTAGGTTTCTTTTCAATCGACATCCTTCTTCTTCTTCTTCTGTCAAGTTTCTGTACATGAAGTCATGAGAAGCCTTTAAGTAAACGACTCAAACGATGTGTTCACAGTGACAGTGAAGTCTGGCCCTGATTTTCTTCTCCATTAACAAATAAATGCCGTAATAGCTTTAAAATGTTATATGGCATTAGTTAAGCATAAATAAACAAAGGCATTAAGAAAGACAACAGAGTTGGATGTTCTGCAGCATCACACAGTCTCAGCGGAAACTCCCATTTCCACTAATAATAATAATATAGGTACAGTGTGTGAGTAGTTCACTGTCCGTGGAGTCACTGATCAGTGGTGCTGCGGCTCCTCCTAACCTCCTGATTACTGCTGCAGCTGCTCTCCCACTGATTCTTAGGTGGTCGCTGATCTTCCTGTGTGAAGAAGACTCACAGTCCTCCGGCAGTTCTTTTCTATGCAGAGCCATGACGCCGACATGACAATACACACAGCCTATGGGTTCAACACTGAGGAGGTTCTGGGGTTCAAGGCTAAGTTTAGCTTCAGTGATCACACTCACACTTGAGTTTAGAGTGTTTATTTTCACTATAAAGCACTTATAAAGTACTGCCTTCTTCTGCTGTATAGTATATTCAAAGATAACTTTCGTTTTCATAACACGTGTATAAAGCCACAGTAGTAATATTCACTCTTTGCTCTGTGGCTTCATTCATGCATTTCCTGCCCTTAGCAGTGAACGCAACACATGATTTAACACACGATCGTCTCTCTTTATTAACACCTGTCACTCTGTTAATAGTCTCTGACTGAAGCTGGACCCTCCAAACAGCTGATCCGTTTGACAATCAAAGTGAGAACCGCCAAAGTGAATTCTGCAAAAGTCCATTAATTTCAACGCGTGCTGCTTTGGATGTGAAACACAGGCTGGTTTGTTTGGTTATATGAGCTTATTACAGGTTCAGCCGCTTCTTTTTGAATCCATCCTTGAGGTAACTTATGAAATATGGCGCCTTCTGACTGCTGATGGCGCGTGAAGACACCGCTTCAAAATGAATGAATGACCACGTGGAGAGTCTCCGTAGTGCGAGCCATTCAGAAATCCATTAGAAAATCGCTGCATTTAGGCAAGGAAGAGGAAAACAAGGCAGACTGAGCTCACCTGAGGCTCGGAAGAGGTGTCCCGGTCAGACAGACGGACGGACGGTGTGTATCGGCGTGTCGGTGGGAACCATATGAGGTCTGAGCGCGGGCGGGCTTCTTTTTATTTCTTGGAACCGTCAGTTGATTCAAAAAAATGCGGAAAATGCGGAAGCACAGAGTTAAAGCTGCAGTTACAGTCGGTGTGTGTAAAACAGATCGATAAATAGAGATGGTGTCACTTTCTAAAAAGTAAAAACTCAGCAAGGTTAGATCTAATTTTCTTTTTTCATTTATTACTCTGGAATTGTTTTAGAAATTAATTGTCAGAATTTGGAATCGTATTTCAAATGTTTATTATTCACATTGTCCTGAAAATTGATTAAAAAATACAAATAAAAATTATTTTAAATCCATTCTCATTTTGTCCCAATGAGCCACAGTCGTCTATGTTCCACAGCAGACCAGAGGCGGAGCCAAGGGGGGGCTGAGGGGGCCACAGTCCCCCAGAGTCTGAAGTCTGGTCTCACTTACCCTGCCCATTCTGTGGAACATAACGGTTTGACTGCACCTTATTAACATTCTGCACCAGAGGGGGAAAAGCTCTGGTTTGATAATTTGTCTTTTAACCAATCATAAACACTTTGGGCGGAGCTAAGTGAAGGATGCAGCTTTGGTTTTGGTGGAAGATTTGCAGCAGGGAGGCGAGCACAG
This sequence comes from Dascyllus trimaculatus, assembly GCA_024666655.1. Lineage (NCBI taxonomy): Eukaryota > Metazoa > Chordata > Actinopteri > Pomacentridae > Dascyllus > Dascyllus trimaculatus. The sequence continues at coordinate 7,295,482 of CM045447.1, read as the reverse complement.
TCATTAAAATAGACAATTCACCAAGAAAATTACCAACTTTTTTCTTGTTTTCTTTATAATGCATTTTTATTATGTAAGGGTTTTACACTAATCTTACAAATTTGCAGACAAATTTTTATGTAGCATAAAACCCAGTCCAGACCTTTGACTGTGGTCACCATAAGGAGAGCCAGGCAGGTCTGAAACGATCTTGTGAGCATGAGTTAGTCTTTTGCGTGCACGTTATAGTTTCGCATGCGCACAAGATAGTTCCCTGTTTGTACACACTGCAGACATCTGAAAATGATAATACAGGAAAGATATTCACAGGTTCAGACTTCCGGACTTCAATAACTCATTAATGACACGTTGTCAAAACATAATCGATGCCTCTTTCCCATCGTTGTAAGGGAGACAATGTGCTATAAGCCCAGCTTTATCAACAGTAGCTGTCTTTCAGGCTGCAGAAATAACACTGGCGTCTATGTGCAGCCAGCTGTACGATAAGTGCACAGGGACCGTCTGCAAATTGCAAAACCGCTTCAACAGCGTAGAGAGACACCACACAAATATTCAATAACGTCACCCTTATAGACTGTAGTGTCACCAGAATCACTGCAGCTATCGACTGACTCCTGTTGATCAGACCACAACACTTGGGTTGACATACATATATATAAAAATCATACATACAAAATTGCAATTTGCAGACGGTCCCTGTGCACTCATCGCCCAGCCAGCTGCACATAGACACCAGTGTTGTTTATGCAGCTTGAAAGACAGCTACTGTTGATAAAGCTGAGCTTGTAGCACATTGTCTACCTTACAACGATGGAAAGAGGCATCGATTATGTTTTGACAACGTATCGCTAATGAGGTATTGATGCTGGAAGTTCACATGCGCATGAGAAATTTACATTTTAATTTTTTTCTGCCCATGTCCCTTTAGTGGCTCTTTATTTCTGTAAACATTACCAAACATGATATCTACTCCTCCAACTTACCTGAACAATAATAATAACCAGTGATAATAATGAATAATGATAATAATGATAATAATAATAATAATAAGAAGAAGAAGAACAAGAAGAACAAGAAGAAATAAATAAATAAATAAATAATCAGTGAGTCCATACATGTGCATTGGAGGATTTAACTATATGCATAAATGCATATTAGAGCCTGACTGGTTTTCTACCTAGCTGTACTGTCACCAAACCCAGACTGTATTAGCACGTCTTACTCTTTGATTTAGAGGGAGCCCATTCTTAAACGACACTCTCATAGTCCAACACAAAGAGGAAAACTGCTTCAGCAATCCTTATAAAGAAAAGCATGAAACATTACCAAAAAAGAAAGACATTCTGATCTCAGCTTTGATACCAGCTTTACTTTAAAAGTAACTTTACCAGTGACCCAAATGCTTAGATATCTATGATCTTGTACTTCCTCTATTATGGTGTTTATTAATGTATCATTTTTAAGACTATCAGAGAACAACTTCTTTTGTATCTTTGCACAGTTGAAGACCAGTTTCTAATTATGGGGTTGGTGTTGGACGTCAGGAAAGGTGATGTTGTCCAGAATCTCTGCAGCACTTTTCCGTGAGGTCAGAGGTCAAAGTGTCCACTGGAGTGTTCTGACTGATGAGTTGAAGAGTTAAAACGTCCAGCTACAGGGATTTTCACAGCACGGACATGGAATAGTTATTCTCTATAATGGCTGAACTGACTTATAAACTATCGGATAGATTAAATTGATTAACCACGAATAAAAGCATTCATTACAACTTACAAACCTGTTTAAGACACAGCAGAAAGTAGGAGACTCTCATGTTCTGTTTGTTGCAGATAAAGGAGTGGAGGCTCTTCAAGAAGTGTCCTTTCCTTCAGGCCTTGATTGATCATATAAGTGTTCTGTTTATCCACACATCCATCCATCACTCAAGTCATTATTTTTGTCTGGATGGCAAATCTGTTGGCCAAATGCTCTGATATGTTAGTCACTGATTTTTATTATTTCCTTACACAGGCCAGACTGACATGTAGAAGAACATCGAAAGCTATTTACAATGAGTGTGTCTTGTTACTGTTCGCTTGTTGAAAAAATATTAACTAAGAGCATTTATTAAGAGAAACTGGATCTCTCTGACAAGTTTTAATACTGTGTATTTTGATAGTCTTTGTTTTTATTGTGCATGTCTGTGATGAAGGAGGACAGGCCCAGGCAGGTTCATTAGACAGTTAAACAATCAGCCAATCAGAGGCTACTATGCTCTGCTGCTCTGCAGAGGAGCTGTGTTCTTAGAGGGTGCAGAAGAGAAGTGCTTGGTGAAGTCTATTTGGTGTGCTGGCTGTGTCCTTCTGTTCTACAGTGTGCCTGCATTTACCAGTAAGTGAATGTGTTATTTGTTTAGCGTCACTTATTGTGGATAGTGTGGTAGTGGACCGGGTTTGTAATGTAGTATCATAGTTTAGGTTTTGCTGTTGCTTGCTTATTCAGGGATGTGTTTTTCATGTTCAGATATTTCAATTTTGTCCTTGTGATACTGCAGACTTATTATTTATGTATTTCACTTTGTTCTTGTTTCAGAACCACACACACACACACACACACCCTCCCCACACACAAATACATTGTTTGTATCTTTCAAAATAAAGGAGCAAACGGAGCATCTTGTCTTGGACTGCTTTATAACGGATGCCCCTGTCGGCCAAAACCTTACTCACCAGTGAAAGTTAAACAGTCCTTTAACCATCACAACAATCTCTTTTCAGATTCTCACCTATAGCTTTGGGCTGAACGCTTCCAATGTTGTACTGAAGGTAAAATGACACGTCTGGCCTCATGCTGAAGATTCATTCATGTCTCTGAATGTTTGTGTCTCCAGAATGTCATGATAAATCTAAAGAACACAGTGAGCTGGATCACTTTAAGGAACAACAGCTGGCACATGTATGTGATGTGGTGATGCTCATGTCTATATCTATTCAGACCATACTGATGGATCTTGTTGTGTATTTGTTCCCACAGGCCACATGTGCTTGAGGTAGCCAAGTTTTTTCAGCATGGTAAGAGTCGACTCACTTTCTATTCTCTTCAGCTTGTGGAACATTTGGAGAAATTATTCCCTTTCTTGACAAGATTTCAATGATAAAATCAAGTCAGTACTGTGCTGTATCTGATGGATTTAAAACTAGGAAGGACTGGAAACAGTCAACCTGGTCCTGTCAGTGTGTGGTACAGTAGACCCACCAGCACCTCTACAATTCATTCATCTTCTTTGTTTAAGATAAACATGTGTTGACCAATGGAAGAAGGGCTCACTGCACAGCCATATTTACTGGAAAGGGTATGAATCATTTGGGACAGAAAAAAATATACATAGTAATAGTTCAAACGTATCATTAACATATCTAACACAATATCTTACTGTGTTTATGGTATTTTCAGTCAGAAGAAAAACCAGTAATCAATCCAACCAGGAAAAGATACAGAATCAGCAGACACAGGTCCAAAGACAGGCGATACAGACCGAGAGGTAGGATATGATATACACATGATAGCAGTAATAAAATGTACTGTCACTGCAGTATATTTAGGTTCAAACCTGTATAATTAGGGTGCTGGATCACTGTCTGATGGGGCTTCACAAGGCTTTAGGTGAACTTTTTTTCTTTAAATGTGTTTAACACGTTGTTATATCCAAATTACCAAAATGTACGTGCAATTTAGTTTGTGGTACATCAAAAAGTAACATTTAAAAAACTACAACGCGTGTTTTCAGAAACATGATCCCCTGTTATCCTGCATGGCATTCTGTTTATATCACCGACTTACAGTAAAGCAGTTAAAGAATGAACAAAAAGTCTAAGTTGTCATTTTTGTGTAAATCATGTTTTTTTCCATTTATCAAAGCAAAATATGTCAAAAACTTACAGGACATAAGCAAAAGTCATATATTCAGTCTATATGTAACAAAAAGACAAGAAGCAGAAAACAAAAGGGAAATCATTCCCTAAAGATAAAAGCTATCACCAAAAACAACAAGAACATTTGTGTCACACCTTATTTACACAGTTTAAATCACTACTTCTCATATAAAGTATAACAATCACAAATGAACCAAATCTAAATTAGTATTATATTAAAAATAAAAGGATCATATGCCACAAAAACTAATTTTACAAATGTCCATGTTCCTCTTTAACCAGACGATCCTCCTGGTCTTTCGTGTTGCTTTGAGGACCCTCGGTGTCGACCCAGTCAGAGCTTCATGTGTCGGGTTTCGTCTGATCAATGGCTGGCAGGTCTTCATCCTTCAGAGGGAGACAATTGTTAGTAGGTTTGCTCTGAAATAATAGTTATAATATTCCTCTGTTACAGTGGTATTTCAATACTGATGTCAGAAACCAATGTTATCATTATGTTTTGTCAGTGGGGCTGAAGTTTAAAAGGTTGATGTTTTATAATTAAAAAATTGAGTGATGTGACTTTGTGTTACTCTACGACCACACTTTGCAGTTTTCATGGAGTCTGTTTTATTTAGTGGATTATTGACGAGGACATTGTCCCGACAAAGATGCACCACTAATACACTTTCATGCTGAAACTGGTTTGACTAGAGACAATCCTGATGTGCACTTTAGAGTCAGTAAATCTGTTGTGTCTATACTTTCTGTCTGACTGGAGATTCTTAGGAAAAATAAACCCAGTTCTGAGACAGTACAATGAATTTACCAGCTTGCTTTCAATTTATAAGCAGATGTTGATTTCCAGTGGAAATTTCTTGAAAGAAACGCTCTACTAAAACTTTTTAATTCATGATTTATTTATTATTGAAACTGACCAACATCCTACATAGATCTTATTTGAAATGTCTCTATTCACGGACAGTTAGAACCCAAACACATGGTTACTGCTAAAACATATATAAAGAAATTAGAGATGTGAATGTGTCAAAGCTTTACAGTTGTTTTTATCAGTGAATGGTTTGTGTTCTTTTGTTGCTTGTGCATTTGCAGCAGCTGTACCTCGCTGCTGTCCTCCAGAGCCTGCATGATTGCTGCCACCACCAGGTTTGCCAGCACAAACTGGGCCATGACCACAAAACTGGCCAAGTAGATTGGAGCGGCCCACTGCAGGTAGCCAGAACAGCCCTCGTCATGAGGACGACACTCCCTCAACGTGTCCTAGAGAGGCATAGAACAAGATATTGTTCATTCACCGGCTGGCAGGCGTGAAATAACTTAAAGTAACCGGGCAGTGTAACCGAACTCCTTTGATTCAGGCATTTGTCTTCAGCTACAATGGCAGGTGGTCATGGCATGAATCCATTAACACATTCAAAGTTACTTGGTACTATCCTGGAGTATTATTCCATACATGACAGGTTTTGGACATGATTGTTTGGTCAGTGGTAGAGGATAATATTTGTACAGAGCTTGTGCATACTTTCAAAATACCGCTCCAGTTGTCTCCGGTGCACACCTTGTAGAGCGTGAGCAGCGCCATCCCAAAGTGGCTGAAGTTGGCGTGTCGATCTAAACCCTTGCAGGGGTAATCTGGGCTGCACTCTGATTAACACGGAGGCAAACAAGGCAGACATACAGTTCTAGATTTTCTACACTGTAGACTTCCTTCACAAATTCATCTGAGTCAGCAAGTCCAGAATCAAGAGCTCACAGTTTGTTTAGCTACAAAAATGAGATGTACACAGAACATGAGCGTAAGATTCTAACGGTGAACCTCGCTGACAAATTATTTTGAAGTATGGGAATTCGCTTTGTCACATACTGAAAGTGATTTTAGTCGAGGTTTCAGTCCACTATACGTTTGGTAACATGACATTGGCTAAAGGATGCTGTTTGGGCTGTGGTGTTTGGCTATGCTGTCTCCTGAGGCAGACAACTCCTTAAGGTTTAAATCTAAAGTTCCTGATTTCCATGGCAATAATATGAATACTGAGCAAATATCTCATCAGCTATTGGTCCATGATCTGTGCTTGTTATGCCAGTAGTGTGACTGACCTAGTTTGCCAAAGAGCTCCACTCCCAGTGCAGCGAAGATGAAAAAGAAGAACATGAAGAGAAGGAAAATGTTTCCAACCTGGAACCAAAAGTCATGTTAGACTCTCAGTGCAACAAACTCCACAGTGTAGATACTGTTAAGCTAAACTGTCCAGTTATTTCAGGTATCTTAATTAAAACAAACTGCAAGCCTTTATGTGAGTCAGGCTGTCATTACAGACACGTATTAACCTCTAAGTCCCAGTTATCAAGTCATTTCTTTGCATTTGTTCTTAGTCTACTGATCCCATTTGTCAGGATTCATCAACGCAAACACAAATCCAGAAATATTTAATTATATGCATGACAAAATCAATTCTACACACTTTTGTAATGAATCTGACTGATAATATCACCCACAAAGTGTCTGTGTTTACCTGTGACAGTGTCTTTATAACGGTTTTCAGTAGAACTCTTATCCTCTTGGCCTTCAGCACTGCAGAGAGACACAGGAGTGGTCGTGGAAAACAATGCACACACAGATCTGTCACCCAAAGACACCCCTAGCAACAAAAGAGATTATATTTGTCAAGTGTGTGTGTGTGTGTGTTTACCTTGTGTTAGTCTGAGCACCCGAAAGACCCTTAGGATGTTGGGATTGATTGGAATTGCATCTGCTATTTTCATCTCATTAAAAATGATGCTGATGATGGAAGGCAACACGACAGCGACATCCATCAGATTCCATCTAAACACACACATCACGGCACACATTAGGCACTTAAAATGCTTAACAAGCAAAGGAAAACAGAAGTTAAAGTGGGTGATTTTAGTGTTACCTGTTCTTCAGGAACCTCACTACACCAAACGCCACCAGCTTCAGCAGGACTTCAATGATCAGGACGACCGTGAACACATAGTGGCAGTACTCTGTAAGCTTCTGGATGTACTGAACACACAAACACACACCCCGTCACTGAGTTGATGAAAATGAACTTTCTAGGTATATTTAGACCTCAACTGCACGTGGTGTGTATTACCTCAGGCTGATTATAGTGTTCAGCAGCCATGACCAAGACACTGAAGATAATGATGAACGTGATGAAGATATCCAGGAACTTGCTGGTACACAAAGTATGTACATGCCGCCGTAGGGGGGAGTAGTGTGTGTAGTAAGGTATCGACTCAGGCTCTGGAACACACATTTCCACACACACATATGCACAAAAGTGTAAATAAATATAGACGGAGAGAAAATGTTAAAAAAAAAAATAGCAAAACTCAGAACTATGTAATGCCATTTTATTTAAAATATTCAATATTAAATAAAAAATATGTATAAATAAACAAATATTCCAATGAAATAAATCATGAAATTAAAAAAATAGACAATAAATAGTTTTTTTCCATGAAATAAATTAAAGTGGCATTAGGAAATGAAAATCCCCTGAAATAAATAAATGTAGTCCTTTGGTGGGGGAAAGCTATTTAAAATAAAAACCTATTTATTTAATAATTAATTTTTAAAGCTAATTTTTTGATCTCATGATTTATTTCAAGCTGTATTGATTTATTTCATAAGAATATTTATTCAGTTATTTAATTTTGAATTTTATATCAACAAGGGATTAAATTGTCTGAAGGATGTGTGAGGAGACCCTCGTAGTGATGAATGAGAATGATCACACATTAGTGAAGCTCCTCTCAGCTCCCAAAAGCATTTCACTGTGTTTCAGCTTGTTCTGGATCATGGTTCACATTAAAGCTTAGATCAGGGGTGGCCAACCCTTGTCCTCAAGAGCCCCTATCCAGCATGTTTTAGATGTTTCCCTCTTCCAACACACCTGATTTAAATGATCAGGATCATCATCAAGTGCTGCAGAAGCCTGATAACGATCCTGATCATTTGAATCAGTTGTGCTGGAAGAGGGAACCATGTAAAACATGCTGGATTGAGGCTCTCGAGGACCAGGGTTGGACACCCCGGCTTAGACAAACCCATTATGCACTTTCTATTTTTATACAAGCACCATGCTAGCATAGCCCAGGCCTTGATAATCAGTCACTGTTTCCTTGGCTTACCCTAACCTTTTTTTTGCACTAACTAGCCTCTCCACTCTCCTTACCCGTGTGCTGCTGTTGTGATGTTTCTCCCTCCGACTCCTCGTCTCCTTGTCTTTGCTCCTGCTGACACTGGTGGAAGGTCTCCACCATGACACCGATAAACATGTCCAGAAGGAAAAAGCTCATGATCATGAAAGAGATGAAGTAAAGGAGCATCCACTCATTGTAGTTCCTCACAGGCTGAAAAGGGAACACGGGAGAGGAGGCATTTGATTATGTTATTTCATGTGTGTGTAAGAATAAAAAAAAAAACAAAAACAAATGTATGACACTGACACCCTCATGCATTTATTATTTCCCTGCATGATCACATGAGCCTGTTGGAACCTTTCCAATAATGTGTCTGCATTCAATTTAGACTCGGCAACCTTCAGAACATTACTTTACGGACTGAGCTATGTACCCATCACAATGAACAACAGTATAAAAACATAAATTAGGCATAGTACTAGCCAAAATACCTGTTGGTCTACTCCTACAGCGTCCAGCCCATCATACATGATGTTCACCCAGTCATCCTTGGAGTACATCACAAACAAGGATATCAGAGCCTGAGAGGGAAACATAGAAACAACTGTGATGTTCCAATGCTATTATCAGTAGATCACACGTTTAGATTTCACAGTAATAATGAGGTACTGCTGATTGACTGACCAAGAGTTTTAGGAAAATATAGAAAACCTGTCCTGTAATTTTGGGCCCTTGTACAAGACAAACTGTGCACAAAGGCAAGAAAGTCAGAATCTTGGCAACTGAATAACAAAATCTAAGGGATCCTAATCTTACATTCTAACATTACAACTGGGCTGAAGCAGTTCTGTGAGAAAGAATAGTATAGAATAGTACAACAGTACGGAATATAAAGAAACTAACAAGTGAAATTTTGAGAACTTTTTCAAAATAAAATGCAACACTGGCTGACGATTAGCTGAAATTTGTCGTGAATCTCTGTCGGAAGAAAATGTGACTCAATATTCAGCTAAAAATAAAACAACGCTGATTAAAAGACGACCAAAGTCTGCACATCCTGGTCTTTAAAACATTCTGAGGGTTAGAACACAGCGGGCAAATTTACCATTTAGTATTTAGTGTGGTACATCAACAAGCATTAAAATCACCTCTCATCACAACTCAGTTTTTTAGAAATAAAAACAGAGCCTAATCTCAGTTTTGATTTCACAGATAAGGCTCCCATTTAACAGTGTTTTGGACTGATAGTCTTTTTCCTTTTTCCCTACATTCTTTTCATTTCTCATGCTACAGAATAACAGTATAAGACCGGTGTGTTAGTACATACCTGAGGGAGGTTGTCAAAGTTGTACTGCTTCCTCACCCAAGTGTAGTTGGCTGCCAGACAGTCGTTCTTGTTGGTGATGTTTCTTATGTCCTGGCCCACACAGTGGTAGAACGTCCCTTTGAACAACTGCAGGATTATCGTGAGATAAAGAGAGACAGACTGTCTATAGTGCTGTTGTACATCTCAACTTCCTCAAAGCAGTGTTTTTGATGACCACATATTTAGTTTTTTATACAGATGGAGCCAGAAATTTACACCATTTCTTATACGTAATGGAGAGACTTCACTGGCAGCGCTGGTGCAGAACAAATCTTGACACTGGTTAGACCACAAAGCGTCTAATAGGACAACCTTGTTGCACCAATGTCACACATCGGTAAAAGAAAGCGAGTGTGTGTAGGTGTGGGTGTGTGTGTGTGTGCTCTCATGTCAACTAACCTGCACCCCAAAGATGCCAAAGAAAAAGAAGAAGATGCAGCAGATGAGAACAATGTTCCCCATGGGTTTAACTGAGGCAATCAGAGCTTCCACAGCCAGCTTCAGTTTCGGGGTTCGCTTGATGACCCTGGAACAGAACAAACAGATCTTTACTGGAGTCAGCACGATTCTGCAGACAAAAAGTGACTGAAAGTGAAATCTGGAAAATAGGTGTAATGCTGCATATGCTCTGATACCAGCCCACGAAAACCGAAGACAAACATCTGTTCACAAACAAATAAATGATGTACCTCAGTGGGCGAAGTGTGCGCAGCAGGCGGAACACTTTGAGGATGCCCAGCACGTTATTTTTGCCAGACGTGGCCAGTTTGATAAAGACGTGGGTTAAAGATAGAATCACCAACACACCATCCATGATGTTCCAGGGAGAGCTGCAGTAGCTGTCCTTCCCAAACAGCAAACCCAGAGCTATAACCTAGTGTTAAAAAACTATTCATCAATACAACTTACTGCTTTATGGATACTTACAGCACTCTTGAAATCAGCTGAAAAGCTGAGCTACAAAATTCCTTTTGAGGTAGAAAATAATTGATCTAAATATACAACACAACCAAGTAAATTATAACAAAATTGAAGAACTGAGAAAGCTTAAAGACAAATCTGATGTTTACCTTGACAAGCATCTCTACCAAGAAGACACCAGTGAATACATGAGAGGACATATCCAAGATCCATTGTTCCTAAAGGGCAGAGGGACAGTCAGTTTTAGGCTGCATGTATTTTGGATTGCGCACAATCAAACTCATATTGCATTTGTTAGCTGGACTGCATGTGAGCGTGCACTGGGCTGCTTGTGTGGATGATGCTATGCTCCATCTCTCAGCACACGCGACACGTAATATGGTGATACTGTAAGAACTCTGCCTGTCTGTATTGCACTAGGTCTGGGTGCGTCTCAACAGCCTGTGAAGATGTTCTCTTCATCCCTTGTTGATGCAACAGTAGCTGTGGGTTACATGTGTGTCTCACCGTGCTATCAGGGAGTATACTAGGCCTCTCCATAGCAATGGTGATGCAGCTCATGAGAATGAAGAGCAGAACCACGAGGTCAAACACAGTGTGAGAGTTCACACGCTGGCAAAATAAGCGGCACCTAAACACAAACACACACGTCAATTAAAATAGCCGTAGTCACTTAAACATAAAGAGAAAACAAAGAGGATCACAAACAATCTCTTTCAAAATCAAGTCTTTCTCTTTCTTTTCTCAAGAGTATAACAATGTTTGATTTGATGTCTATAAATCTAATTAAATTAACCTTTGGAACCCCAAGTAGCATCTGGGTGCTTTTGCTCCTGTCACATTTTTCTTCACTGTGGGATCATTTTTTCATTGCCGTATACCAGCACAGCCACGGCCAGAGGTAGAGGGAACTCAACAATGTCTTAAGAAATGTGCGGCATCACAAAGTTACGCCATAAATTAGAAAATAAAAGAAACAAGCTGAAAAATGTTTGCCACTGTTGGTCATAGCTGAGTCACTCATGACTTCTCGGTTGCACAGAGAACCACGGATTTATACTGCAGAGCCGCTGGACAGCTGGAAATCTGACAATTCATTTCATTGTTTAATGGATCTGAAACTGCAGAGCAAAGTGAATGAATAAGGTGTGTTGTGCTTTCGGCACACAAACCGTGTATTAAGTGTCTCTGTGATGTTTTTGGAGAAATATTGTTGCTGAAATGTGGAAAAATCCTTCCTTAAAACACTCCACACACCTCAAAGCACCACTGCCTGTGAGTGTCTATCTGCTAATGTGAAGGCTCAATTTACACTTGCGCCGTGTTGAAAGTGATACAAAAATGTTAGTAGGTCCGACCAGAAGGATTGCCAACGTGACTTTTATGGATATGCGACCAGAGTGAGCTTCACACATGCAGCTGACTCATATAGCTGTAGTCAGATAGTGCGATTCTTTGTGTGTTTCAATGTGTATGAGACTCACCAGTTCTGTGGAGAAAACACGTACAGTGACCAGTCTTCATGCTCTTTGCACCAGCGGAGCGCTTTCTGGGTCAAGCTCAGAGATCTCTGCAGGAATAAACAGCAACACATCAGTCACCTCTCCTTATTCAAAGCGCAAAAAACTGACGACAAGAACCACAAGCAGCCCTGATGAGGTGTGGTACATGAGCGAAATGCTGCAGGTGCTGTTTCTGTTTGGCTTTAATAAAGTTACACCAAACCAGCATTTAAAAAATTTCCCCTTTTAGACACTCACATTGCCTATGTCAGCATCTGTCGGTGCAGTCTCTTCCTCACAGGATGAGTCAATCACAGCCGATCTGCTGGGCTCATGTGGAGAGACAGAACAGTCTTGTGTGGTTCTTGTAGGGTCCTGGAACAACATGAGCAAAGATGTGTGTCAGAAAGTAGCAGCGTCTGAGCAAGGAGTACCTTGAGTCTCCAATCAGTATCTGGATTAGTGCAGTATCTCAAAAAGCGGAGATGTTGAAAAGTGGCCTTTTAAGAGAATTTGGATGCTTTGACTCGAAGGAACTTACTGTTCTGGGGTTCAAGCTGGCTGTAATGGAGCTGGCAGGCCCAGAGGCAGAGACAGAGGAGTCTTGCTGAGGTCTTTCAGAGGGCTGTTGGAGAGAACAAGAGCAAACAGAGACTGCCATAAGCATGCAAATAGGACAAGTAGGATGTTGGATATGTTTGTCAACACAATATAAACATCTAGCTTGAGGAAAAAACGAAGACAGAGGTTCTTACCATAGCCTGGTAGTTCTCAACCACTATGCCTACAAGTACATTAAGGAGAACATCTTTTCCCAACACAATGATGGCAACAAAGTAGAGAACAGCCCACGGAGAGGTGGAAGCCATGGCAGTATACAGCACCAGGTGCCAGTCCTCCAGAGTCAGAATCTGGATTGATAGATTCAGTTTTTTAAAAAAGCAACACAGAGGTTAGTACAAATATTGCATGATGGTGGAATACAAAAAATGAGGAGGTCAAAAACTAACCTGGAACACAGTGACCATGGACCAGAGCAGGCCATCAAAGTTGACGCGTCCATATTCTGACTTAAAGCTAAATTTACAACCGAACAGGTGCATTCCCAGTATACTGCAAACAAACAACAAACTGCAGTGAGAATCCTGTGACTTCTTGTGACATCACTGATGTGTACAAACAGACACATGGCGAGGAAAGCTTTGTGTGTTTACATGTGTGTACATACCTAAAAATGAAAATGACAAACAGCATTAGCCAGCAGAGCGTGGCTGCCTTTCCAATGGTCCTCTTCAACACCAGCAGTTGTCTCCTCAGGTAAGGAAGGAAGTGAACAAGCCTCCCAAACCGCAGCACACGAAATGCACGCATAACCGACAGCTTGCTGTCCGCATCGGAACCGAGTTCCCACAAACTGAAAACCACAAACAGGCACATTTTAACATGTTGTTCTGTCTGGCCACTGCAACACGTGTCTATTATACTTTATGTCATGGTTACATGTTTTGTTGTGCTAGCCTGTTGCTAATAGGAGTTCTTCTACTAGTGCCGGCATACTCTGTACTCCAAGCACTGCTGCTATTATTAACATCAAAATTCAATATGATGCAAAATATTTTCTTTGATACCTCAACAGTTTATGTATAAAACAATGAGAGTTGAAACCCATACAATGACATTTCAAAATATTGTTCAGTCCTGGAAAAATATCACCAATACCATCTAAGCAATGAGAAAAGATCAGGACTACCTGATGATCACGATGGCAAAGTCAAAGATGTTGTCTCGGTCGTCAAAGTACATCAGTGAGAGAGCCATCAGCTTTACAATCATCTCCAGCAAGAACAGAAGGTTGAAAATGATGGTGGTGATTTGCAACAATTTTGTCAACTCCCGAGGCTGAAGGAAGAAAAGACAGAGAGTAAGGAAACAGAGCAAGACAGGACAGAGTGGAAGAGAAGTGTAGATGGTGAAAGAGAGATACAGTCAGTACAGTCAGTGTCTCATTCTTCTAATTCCTGTGGGTTTCTTAATGACATAAACCTGTGGTAGGTCTCATCACTGTTTTCATGGTCAGCCAAAGATAGTTTAGCTTCCTGCTGCATGGATCTATCATCCACCCCACACAAACCTGCAGCACACAAATAGGAAGCAAACATAAACGCTTCTAACCTGATCATAGTGCTCTATGGCCATGGTGAAAATATTTAGAAAGATGGCCAACATGATCACTCGGTTGAAGAGGTTACTGTCAACAATCACTTTCAGTTTTCTCTGGAAAGGGATCCAGGCCCGAACCTGGGAGATACGGGAGTCAGGTAAGTGATCTCTTTCTAGTGAGGCAGTAACACTTCTACTGCAGTATGTTGTTGACTAGTCTTACCAGTGGGGCGTTTCTGTCTATCTTGCTGTCACTGGGGTGCACCCTGTTACAATGATCAGAGGTAAAAAGACAGGACATTAATCACAGTAATTAAACAGCAGCATTACGACATTTATCAGAGAAAAAATCTGTAAAAAAGAAACAGCAACTAAGAATCATCACATTTTTACATTTCTGACGGTTCCTTATCTAATTTGTGATGAGCCGTTCTGACTGCAAAATGATCCAAATCCTAGCTTTAAATCGTGATATTTCATTCATTCACTTTATTCTATATGTCTCATTTTTAAAACTCTGTCAAAATATACAGTGTGCACCTGATTGTATAAAAAATAAATTCTGTTCTCCTCAGTGCAACCTAGAAACCATGACTGACAGCTGCAACCAACAGCCACATGACATGCTATATATACAGCCAATGGAGTGTCTGACCTGTTGCAAAAGACTCTTCTTAGCCAAAATTTGAGCCTGGAACAGAGGTTTTGGACAGACACAGCACCAGCATGATGCTCCACTGTGTCTCTTTTCATGGTCTCTGAGAAGTGGGTGGCAATGATGACCACACACACATTCATGATGATGGTGGAGCCCATCTGATCGAGGAAGGAAAGAGTAGCAACGTAGAGTTTGGGCTTGAAAACTAAACAGGCAACATAAACATGGTTTAAATTTCAGTATTCCTGCCCTAAAAGAATGCACTGATAAAGTGGCCCTGACAGAGAAACTATGATGGAACAACCCATCATAATTTTTAGGAACCAGATTTAGTGGCTGGTTTCTGGGAGGAGACATCAAACCTGTTATTGCGCATAGCTTAAAACCTGCCTACAGTTAGGAGATGTTTTTATTCAGATTTGGGTTACCTTAAAAACTGTAACCAGGGGAACATTTGGGCTTCACTGGTTCTCAACTCATACCAGACCCAAAGACATTTTAAGCCAAATCAAAACTCAACTTTCACTATATTTTGCTGCTGCTGTTGGATTTTTATCAGCAGCTTCACAGAACAAAAACTGGTCAGCTAGTTACACTGAACACATTATGTCAGTCACAGTCCAGATTTATCGGCATGGTACTAAAATATAATTTAGATTTTCTTGAGATCAGGGGTACTGGTCTAATACTAACATTTTTAACTAAACCAATAACAGAAACAAGTGGGTACTTACAATTGTGACAAATATAAAATATCCAAAACTCCAGAAGGAATAAGAATCCATGAATAAATGCATGATATCCGTCCATCCTTCAAGGGTGACAACCTGTGGTTGGAGACAGAGAGCGACAAGGATAAAATCCTCCTATGTAGCATCGTTGTAGTATTATCAAAATAAACTATTAGTTTAAACACTGACAGCTGGATGAAGCAGTAAATCAATACGATCTCCTAAAGAGTAACGATGGATGTGATCGCAGAGGAAAACTGGACTCATCTATTATCTTAATTAGTCAAACAATCCTAATGTGTTTCTGTACATCCCATTCTTTCTTACCTGGAAAACGGTTATCCAGGCATAGCCGATGTTGTCGAAATTGATAGCTCCCATGTTTGGGTTTTGGTTCCCTGCCTGGCACACATTGTAGTACATATTCCAGTTTACACAAGGGCTGGTGGACTCATTTGGAGAAGGATCGTAGTGGGGAGCAGCCAAGGTGCAGGTTTTCCCATTGTCACGGGAAGGTGGAACATCTCTGCAGTGCCTCATCCCATAGCTTTGGTCGGGCGAACAGATAAATGGAATTTTTTCACCAGGCACAGACTCAAAGTATGGGCTTAAGGATACATTGTACTTCCTGGAAAGAGAAAGAAAGAGAACAGCTCATAGACAATTGAACTAGTAAACTGTAGGGAGGCTGATTTATGATGTGTGAAAAAAGCATTTACACACAGTGGCTCATATTAGTGTTGCATGAATACACAGTGTTGGAAATAACAATTACATGACCTGCTGCATTCATCTGATGAACACACTTGATGCTGGACAAAAACTGAAAAAACTTTATAGAAACAAGAAAGATCCACAAAAATCTGAAATTTTGGCTGGGAAAGTGCCAAAAGAAGATCCTGACAATTAAACCATTACACAGCAATTATTAATGAAACAATATGGGAACCTGGCAGTGTGCACACCTTTCCTTTTTCAGTAATTCATTTGATGACAGGGTCTACAAAAAATGTGAGTAAAGTCTTGCTCAGCATTTTAACATAATATTTATATTTTCTTGTGTGCATTATCTTACTCTTATCTGGACCATTAAGTCTGTAATAAAGTTATTATTATTATGAATAAAAGTGGGAAAGCATTCTTAACTGTTCTCCCCATATTTGCCTCTTGGGTGAACAATATGGGGAAAATATTAAACTGTATTTTTTCTAACAGGCATTGCAATACTGCAATTTGATTTACAATGTGGTTGAGTCAAGCCTCAGTTTAATATTCACTATATAACTGGAAACATGTGATGGTGCCTTACCACATGAAGTACCGTCAAAAACATGAGGAGGACACAATGAATTTCCCAAACTGTTGGCAGTTTAAACCCTAATGAATGCAGGCCTGAGCCACACAGTGCCATCGTGAAAGTACTCCTTAATGTTAATTCTAGCATTAGTCTTAGTATTTAATAGACGCACTTCATAAATCCTAAACTGCAGCCTTTGCGATTTGCTAATTGCGTTGTTTCACACTGTGATTTGCATTTTTTTAACCCCTGATGATCTGAGATGGAATCATCAGCCCAGAGAGGAAAGGACTTCATGCAAATATTGGCAGAGCAGACCGAACATTTCTCTCACGTGATAATGTCTCCTCCCAGGAAGCAGCGGTTAAGCAGCTTCCCCGCCCACAGCTGGACTCCAACAACAGCAAAGATGTGGATGACAAACGCGTAGAGGATGAGAACATTTCCAAGCATCGGCAGGGTGTCCAAGAGCATTAACACCAAGTCTTTCACTGCTGCACAGACGAAGACAGGAAGATGAAAGAGAAGGTTAAATACAGGAGATGATAGATAGACCTTTACTTAAGTACAAGTACTAATACCATACTATAATAATACTCCACTACAAGTAGAAACCCTGCATTCAAAAACGTACTTATAAAATACAACTTAAAAACTTGTAAAATGACATACATCACTTTTAGTTATTCTAATAAAAAATGTGCAGATGTTTCTGTTCTTAAAGGCCACACCTAGTTTAAAGACCCAATTCTTCACAATGCTGTTGGATAGCAGACGTGTATACAGGTCCAGCCATCAGGCCATGGACTCACACAGCCTGCACACTTTGAGTTTAGGAAACACTGCAAATAGTTATGTTGGAAACAAACGTATGAATTGAGGCTATGTTTCATGACAGCCTTACATGACTTGATGAAGTGATCATAATTGCAATAAAGTGCTCATCTTGATGGATTGAGGAACTCATTACTTTGATACACTTTCACCAGTGTTTCAACATTTTATCCATAAACTAGAGCAGAAACATTTCACTGAATAATCAACTGGTAGACGAAAATTACATCAATATTTGGATTCCCAGTCTAAACCTTTACATGACTTAATACAACAAAGATGAAAGTTAAAAATGTACAGACTGGATAGTTATCAAAACTTACCTGGTACTCTGCTGATCAGTCGCATTGGCTTGACAGCATGACATATTTTAATGTAGACACCAAGGGCGGCCAGAATGTAGTTCACAATCCTGTTTGAAGACAGAAACAAATGGAAGAGTTTTACTTTGTGTTCTGTTAATTTACAAAAATCTAAGAGTGCATTCCAAAACTAAATGGGAAAATATGATACTCATTAATAAGTCATGAGAGGCTCGTGGTTCAATATTGTTTTTAACCTGAAACCTGAGAATTTTAATTCTGAAAATGGCCGCTGCTGTCTATTTACAGACAGATACTAACTCTGCAACGATGATGAAGACGTCAAGCTTGTTCCAGTTGTTGCTGAGGACACTTCCACTGCATCCAAAGAGTCCCAGGGCGACCGTCTTGATAAGGATTTCCACCACAAAGTATGCAAAGGCAAAAACATCCAAAGCCTGCCCATTTAAGACAAAATGCATCGTTAACATACAGAGGAAGCAACACTAATGTTAACATTGTAAAGTTACACTGAACTTTGAATGAGCACAGAGTTAAGATTACACTTTAACAAGACCAAACTGACACAGAGGACGCAAGACAGAAAAAAACAATGAATTATAAAAGCATTATCATCCACAAGTTCAATACAAAACCATCCCCCACTATGAAAGTATATTCTTTACAATGAGTTGTATTAGCCTTTAGAGTTATATTGAGCTGGTCTTAAGTGTGTCTTTATGTAGCCATTTTGTCAAACACTTGGCACAGCTAACCTATTTTAAGAGCAAACCAAACTTAACCACAGCTGAAGTAGTGAAATGAAACTTCACCAGAAGTCTAGGAAACTGAATTCTGGTCTTCCAGTGGCCACTTCTACAAATGCGGGGCTCACACTAACCTGTAGGATGGAGCTGCACCCTGCACAGGGCTGGTACATGCCCTGGATCACACAAGTGAACAGGGACATCAGTAGGGACACATAATACAACCATGTGGAAGAAGACGTTAAGGTCAAAACGCATTTACAGTATACAATTTATCATCAACAGAGGACAGATACTTAGATACTATTAAATACTTTTAAAAACATCCTTTATATACTTTTCTTTATATACAGTGGTATGATATCTAGTCAGTGCAGTCAGTGTTAAAAGTTTTTGTGTTCCTATTACAAATATTCAGCTTTACCAGATGTCAAATAGGTTTTCTTCGAACAGTAAAATAGGATATGGACCACAGACTATTTTCAGGCACCAGTTGCGGGGTCTGGTGGTTTGTCTTAAGCAGAAACAAACCACTGGGGCCAGAGCCGGGTAGGGCAGCTGCTCCTCATCCTCCGGTGAGACCCAGTTTGTGTTGTTATCCCCTTGTTCTAGTGCGGGGGGCACCACGTCACACTGTTCCCCAAAATCAGGCTTGGTGACGTTCAATGACATATTCTGGAGTGAGGGCAAAAAGAGGTAGAAAGGGTTAAAAAATACAGTAATTAAACTGACATATAGACAATACTAGATGTAACTGAGTATTGAATGTATCAATAGTTACAGTCCCCAGAAAAACACGTCCATCTGGACTTTTTACATTATCTGTATTTTTGAGTGAAATACACCACTGTCCACTGTGGCATTTTTAACACATCAAGGTTAAAATGCACTTTAAGACAACACAGTATAAGTAATAGGGTAAACATCAGAATCAGAATCAGAATTCTTTTGTTGTCATTGTCCAGAAAAAAGCACAATGAAATCTGAATAGCAGCTGTCATAAACAGTGCAAAAGACATAAATATTAAAATACTGTACAGTTCACTAAAAAAAATTAAACAAGAATTATCCTAAAAATCATAAATACAAGGGCCTATACATATTTTTTTAAACCATTGTATGCATTTAGGCAATTTTTTTTGTATGACAAGTTTTCAGAAATGTTATGGCTTCAATATGCAAATGAAGTATTAACTCACTAAAAATGTACAAATTTGCATTCATTTCAAGAACAATAATTTGAAAATTGGATAAAGTTCGAAATCCTTGTTTCATTACGTTGACATATTACACTCAGAGATATTTACAGAGGGTCAACAGTCACAAAAGACAACATGTCTACCATGTTTTCAGGAGTGAAATGTTCCACATGACTTAAATATGAACAAACTCCTCAGCAAAAAACTTAAAAGAGAATATAGAGAGAATAAAACTAAAAAGTCTGGCATATGAAAATTCTAGCTCATGGTACTAGAAATAAAATGTTTTGTCAAGCTTCTTATATTTTCTAACAACTGGAAACAAAAATTTAACTAACAGGTACCACAATTAAACTTCCCCAGTTTGTTGTTCACTATATATTACTATTTTTCACTATTTTTAATGCACTATTTTTGTTTTTAGGTGCTATCAGTTAATTCTATCATCATATTATTTAACTGCTGCTGTTTATCTCTAAGTAAACAGAGTTGATCAACAGGATGTACCATGTACAGTGCATAATCACTGATGCTTGACGTTCACTAAGGTGGACAGGTGGAGATAGCAAATATAAATAGAGACAAAGATCATCCACTGCTGGTTTGTAGAATTATGATGAAGAACTTAGCTTTTTAATAGTTTGAATAACCATTCACTGTAGTGGATGTACAAAAATATACAAAAAGAGTAAGACTGCAAAACAGAAAACTTGACTGGCTAAGCACTAGCAGTTTTTAAAGCGTTTTTTGTCCATTGTCCCTGTTGTCTTTTACTAACCATCTATTTACACTTGATCTACTGGCAGAATAAAGTCTGTGGTTTTAGTTGAAGCACTGCAGAGAATGAGCTAAAGACACTG
The DNA here is from genome assembly GCA_024666655.1 of Dascyllus trimaculatus. NCBI lineage: Eukaryota > Metazoa > Chordata > Actinopteri > Pomacentridae > Dascyllus > Dascyllus trimaculatus. The sequence goes on along the minus strand of CM045447.1, from coordinate 7,274,804 downwards.
TTAGCTAGAATCCTACGATGCTACATGCTAACTTTAGCCTTTGCTGTGTCACATACAGTACAAGCATGGCTCAAGCTGATAAACAAAAACTGTTTTAAAAACAAAATAAAAATCATTAACTCAAACTGTTATTCACGTATGAATGTTTGTTCAGGTTAATGTTATCTGTGTTGGTGAAAACACCTTTAGCATTAGCTCGCTAACTGAGTAGCCAAGTGTTTCAAAAGAAAACTTGTGCTGCCATGGAAGGTCAGCTAACATTTGACTGTAAACAGCTGCTAGCATGGAGAAATGAGTATTCAGTGGTAAAACAGGCATTGAAGACAAACTATTTTTATTAACTTTAACCTTTCAGACTCTGGCACACTAAAGATTAGCCTGCGTTAATTAACCTGAAACAGAGAAGTGTGACCTCTCTGACAGGCAAAGTGTTCATTAGTCTACAAGAGCTAAATTAGCCAAACATGCTATCACTGCTATGCATCAATATGACAACATGACAACATGTATGGGTTGTTTTTGTAATGAAGGGTGTCCAAATTAACTCAGCTCGAATGCTGTGCATAGCTATAGCCAGTGTTAAATAATCTTAGTTAGTCTAACAGCACATCAATGTGATTATTGTTGGTAACCCAACAGAGAAAGCAACATTTCAGTTCCAACAACCTTTTTGGCAGGAGCACTTACCAGACAAACCCAGCCAGTGAACTTGTTGTCCACTTGTAAATGTCTCTTCAGTCTTCTCACTTATTCCACAGAGGTGAGAGTTTCTCTGTAACTGACTCACATCTGAATGTTTGAAAGTAAACAGCAGCTTCTCCTGATACATTCTGTCAGTCAAAAATAAACACCTGATAAAAACTTTGACAGATTTTCAGGAGCTTTACATGAGTTGTAAATTTATAATTTTTTATCTTTAAATATTGCACATGGTGTTAGTGCATTAGTGATGTTGATTAATATGATAATTGACTTTTGTGATTCAGTCGCTTGTTGACAAGTAACAGCTGATGGAGATCTGTATCGATAAAAACATTTTTTAAGAGCATTTATTCCATAAATCCTCAGATTCAGTATTTTATATACAAATCAGTTATATCTTTGAAATCACTTTATATTAAAGGTAATAAAGTCAATTAACAACAAGCTGAGTGACCAACCAATAAAACATATGAATATGAAACATGTTGGGGCAAAGCCAAAAAGCTGCAGTCAAGTCAGAAATTTCCCAGCAGCCTTCAGTCCAGGAAGTTCCAGACACTGTCAGGTCCTATTAGACATGATTTTGATTTAACAGGATGTTATCAGATCCATAATGCTATCCTATACATAGACGATGCTCCTAATGTGAGGTGAAAAAGGTGTATTTTGTTACAGAGTGAGTATGTGAGTTACCTGCTTGCTTATTCTTCCATAAATTACATGGAGTGTACTGAAATAACGACTCAATAATTCAGTTATTTTTACAGATCATAGTTTACGTCGTAGAACAGTTACCAGGTTTTTAGTATTGTAACACAGTATTTTTAAAAATAAAAATATAGTGTTGCTACATGTTATGTTCAACACTTATAACCATAAGCGTTGAACACTTATAAGCAAAGGAAACAGCCTTGTACAAGACTAAAATGGTAAAGTGCCTTTGTTAAACACCAACTGCTGATAATCATTTGGGCTCACTGAGATGATTCTGCCAGCAACATCCACGGTGCACATGTATCAGAGGACACCAACAGATCAATATTCACACCTATAAAGAGGGGGAAATATAGCAAATTAATGACTAATTAACAGTTATTGGATAGTCACCATCACTTCATTGGATAGTCACGATCACTCCTGTGAATTGTGCTTTTGTGTTCACTTATTCTTTGTTTCAGTTGTCTGGAGGTTTTCCAGAAAACTATTCATAAAGGATGGGACCAGACACTGGATAAAAATGTTTTATGTGGGTTTTATTCCCTCACTGAACATATCAGGTATTCATTTAATCATTTTAAGAAAGGCAGGTGACCTCAGGACAAAACAGAATGGCTTTCCTAATGCACTTCTCTGAATTTGTACCATACTGTAAAGTCTCTGGTCTTAGTTAGACAGCTGAGTAATACGGTACACAACAGTGTCCAGCATAGTAGCTGAGAGTAGCATTGTAAACATCGGTAGTTCCTCAGTTTCTGAACAAAGAAAATAAAAATACAATGCAAGTAAGCACATCTGTTAGGCCACAAAATTTGCAAAATCACTTTACATTAAAAGTGCATAAACTCAGTAGAATGTGTAATGAACAAAACACCTGAGACCTAATACTGCACATTTCCCCTCTACACAAGGCAGAAGCATAGCAGAATAAAAACACTTTCACAGAATTTTCATTACTCACCACCATGAGCTGATTCTCTCCTCAAATGTATTTTTCCCAAGCAACATTGAAGAGACGTGTCAGTCAAGACAGTCCAACAATGTCTAGAGCCTTCAGCATCTCAGGGCAAATCTCATCCACACCTTGTGCCTTGCCACCGAGGAGCTTCTTAACTACCTCAGCAACCTCTACCACTGATATGGATGAAGATTCCCTGAGTCCTCAGGCTCTGCCTCCTCCGCAGAGGACATGTTTATCAGGTTCTGGAGTTCCTCGAAGTGCTCTTTCCACCGCCTAACAATGTTCCCAGGACAGGTCAGCAGTTCTCCCCCTCAACTGTACACAGCCTGGACAAATCCCTGCATTCCCTTCCTGAGGCGTCGAACGGTTTGCCAGAACTTCCTCGAGGCCAACCAAAAGTCCTTCTCCATAGCCTCTCCGAACTCATTCCATTTGGTCAGCCAGTACTTGTCTGCTGATTCGGAGACCCCTAAGCCAGCCAGGCCCAAAAAGCCTCCTTCTTCAGCATGACGGCTGCCTTCACTGCTGGTGTCCACCAGCAGGTTTTTGGATTGCCGCCAAGGCAGGCATCAGTGACTTTCTGGCCACAGCTCCTAACAGCTGCTTCTGAAACAGAGGCTTTGAACATGGACCATTCCGATTTCACGTCCCCATAACCCCCTCGGGATGCAGGAGAAACTCTTCCGGAAGTAGGAGTTGAAAACCCCACAGACAGGGGCCTCCACCAGACGTTCCCAGCTTACCCTCACTACAAGCTTGGGTTTACCAGGTCTACCTGGCAGTCATCCCCACCATCAGATCCAACTTATCCTTGCCTCTCTCTGTCTCCTTGTGATCAGTTGACAGCTCTGCTCCTCTCTTCATCAGTGTCCAAGACATAAGGCCACAGGTCTGACAATATGACTACAAAGGTGATCATCGACCTTTGGCCTAAGGCACTCTGGTTCCAGATACAATTATGAGCCATCTTATGCTTGAACATGGTGTTATGGCCAATCTATGACTAGCACAAAAGTCCAATAACAAAGGACCACTCAGGTTCAGATCGGGCAGGCTGTTCCTCCCAGTCAACCCCCTACAGGTTTCTCCATCATTTCCCATGTGAGCATTGATGTTGCCCAGGAGAACTGTGGAGTCCACAGGCAGCACCCCTTCCAGGACATCACCCAGAGACTCTAAGAGGGCTGAATACTCTGAAGTGCTGTTTGGTGCTTAAGCACAAACAACAGTCAGAATTTTTTCCCTCCACGACACGCAGTTGCAAAGAGGCAACCCTCTCTGCAACTGGTTCTCCGGGCAGAACTCCAACAAAGTGACGCTCAGCTGGGGGCTCATGAATATCCACACACCCGCCCAGCACCTCTCACCATGGGCAACTCCAAAAAAGAAGAGAGTCCAACCCTTCTTTTGTTATACTTTGTCATTAGTTATTTGGGTTACCGTAATAACTGTATTGTATTTATAGATGCATGTGATTAAGTAATCAGCAAAGAACAGTAAAAAGAAATACTTCTTCTTTGGCAAAATATTTCACAATTATAATATATTCAGAATTAGCCAGTTTATAATGAGTAATGACAGATTTCTCTCCTGTTCAAACTTTTCAGTATTGATATCTGATCCTGGCATTAGGCCACTTGACTCAAATCCAGATTTTAGCATCTGCTCCTGTTTAATGTCTATCTGCAAACCATTCCAGCTCTCATTAAAGTTGAAGTTTTAAAGTGTTAAAACTAGATTTTGCACCGTCTACAAGACCAGGTCCAAGATTATATAATGATTTAAGAAATCCTTAAAATTCTATAGCAGATTCACAGTTAAATAATGCTCTCCATGTGAAACTGGAGCTTTTTCAAGCCCACATTACCACCAAACTCCATGGCTGGGGTCATGGGCCTCCCTGCAGGTGTATGAGAAGCTCCAACTCAGATGTCTCAAGATGCCAGCAGAACTATACCAGGATACTGTAGGTACTGTGGGCTTTTGGGTGACCTGCTTCTTGTTCCTGTTTGTGGTTCAACTGTCACCTGTTCAGCCATTTTGAATGGTTTCTGGAGGATGGATCTATACCATGTACAGATTCATCTAGGGTCCAATCACTTGAAAGCACAGTGTGAAATGAAACTATAAGTGCGTTACCGAACTGCAATTTTTTCGATTATTTGCATTTTAAGACAGTATTTATACAAAACACAATCAATAAAAAATATGAGGTATTATGACCGATAAATTAACCCGGTAATACACACTTTAGTTAAAATGAGCTCCATCTTTACTTTGCTTTAGGTGTGTTTGATGCTGCAATTTACTTTTGCTTCCATAAAATTTGGAAACCAGGACTTTTACTTGAGTAATCTGATCTGTGTTCTTCTTCAGTGGTTCCCAACCCTTCAGACTTGTGGTTTCTTTACAGCGGTGCCTCCAGGGTGTAGGTGTGTGGGAACACTGTGTACTTTTATTCACCTCAGCCACTGAGCTGTCACAAGGAGTCACAGTATTTCTGCCCTGTTTTTTTAAACTGTTGCATTTCCTCCTTTTAAGTTTTATATTGTTATGTTTTTAAGTTTGCTATTCCTACTTGTAAGGTGTCCTTGAGCTATAAATAAAATGTATCGTTACAGCTTATCAGCTGCAGGTAAATCATTTGTAGAACAGCTGAGTCCTGAGCTCCTTCATTGCTGGATATAATTTTACTGTAAAGTCTGATCTGTTTAATGAAGGCAGAATATTTTCTGTCATATCAGGTGTTTGTTTTTGTTTTATTATGGCTATTTCCCATTTCACAGCAGGATATTTGCAGCAGTCACATCATTGTGTACTGTCTAATCATTAAAGTAACTGACAAGGTAGCCTTGTAACCAATAAAACGCACTTTATTGTGCCATAAGTTGTTTTAGTCAGATAAACTATCATCACACATGGGTAGAATTTCAACATTAATATCTCAGTATGAATAAAACTATGGATATGAGTGATCTCTTTCCCCTTAAATACTCCTGCAGCATCTGTCCTCCTAGACTATTTTGAGCCATGTCACTCAAATAACTACAATGATAACCGTACCTTTATAATTTGTGCACATCTGATAATTAGCAACATTTACAGCGTAAGAAACCAACACATGCGATTCATTAACTCTTATATTGACATAGTTCTTAACCAGCCTGTACAGTACAAGAGCATAACAGAATACCTGTAATTCACTTATGGCTTCTGGTTTCTTTGCACCAACCAAATATTTTCAGTTTTTCTGTCTGGCAAAGTAATGTTTACTTGTGCCCTCTTTTCACTTATTACATGATTTATCTCAGTGATCCAATAGAAAAATATGTTGCTAATAATATAAAAGAAGAAAAAAGAGGAAGGCGCAGACCAAAGTCTGATAAATACAGATAATAAAATAAGTTGAACTTTGCCTAGTGTAATGCACTTCTTGTTTTTGCCTTCCTCTCCTGTTAGACATCTTGTGATCCCTCTTATTGCCTTTTGTGGAGATCCTGGTCCCCTGATGTGCTTATTTTAGGTCTTTATGCTTGGGGGTTTTCTTGAACCTGTGCAATGTCAAGAGACAGGAGAGGAGAAAAACAGAAACACAAATCATATTTCTTTTTCTTGTTTTCAGAAGACTTTTGCCTTTCTTCTCTTATGAAATGAAATCTCTGAGCACTTCTTGTGATCGCACAGCTCAACACTAGATGGCCTCATGTTCTGAGAGCAGACATAGTCGGAGACACCAGCATCACATTCGTCTGTGAGCTGTTTTTAAAGTGGGAGAAGCAGAAGAGGACCAGGGTAAAGACAAGACCACAAGTTGACTTTGGCCTATCAGTGGCTGGGTAATTGATGAAAAATGAGTATGTGAAAGTTTCCTTCCAGGAGATTTTAATTGACACAGGTCTCTGGTAGAAACAACGTCAGACCCCTCTCACATTTATTGGACACTAAAGTACTACACATTAAATCGACTCACTAAGTGACACATCATCAGTGTGAAGAGCACGACTCGTTTCCCAGAGCTAAGATTAGTTCAAAGCTGAACTTTGCTCTGCTGGTTAGTCCTGCTCTGCATGTTTGCACTCTAGGTTTGACGTGTGAATCAATAATGCCCAGGGTTTTCTTTTGATTAATATTGTTTTGTGTCGATGCCGACTGAAGCCACTACCTGCATGTTCTCATACTATGCATTTAGGAAGCATTGATTTTCATCCTGCTCGTATGACTTACAGCATCTAATATGTAAAAACCTTTCCCTGTAAAGGTAAATACACTGAACACTTCCTGCATTATGTAACTCATGTCTTTGCCACAATAACCTGCTACATGGCCTCTATGTGAAAATGAGCTGCTGAATCCATGTTACAGTTTATGTAAAATTTAAAGGAAATAAGAAATATAAAATAAACTGCACTCACCTTATTATGTGGTCTAATACTTATTTTAGGTGTCCATGTTTCTAGACAAATTTTCAACCAAATTTAGCATTTGATGTAGAGTTATTGAGTGGGCTTCCATACTCTTGACAGTCACCTGACTTGTCCAGTTGGTAAAAATCATCACCAAAAACTTGCAACTGAAAGTCATTTTGCTAAGCAGAAGGCTCAGGTGTCATCTTCCAGAAGGGTTGAGAAAACATACAATGGATGTTAATTTGAATGTTACCTAATTAGACTCCAAACACATGTGTCCCCTGTGATTAATGAGAGAATTTATGAGACTCTTCTTTTATCATGGTAACAAGGAACAAGTCACAAACAAAAAGCTACAGCTGGTTGTCCAAACACACACACACACACACACACACACACACACACAATAGTGAGAGAGTAAGTGGGAGAGATGGAGAGAGACAGAGAACAGAGAGGAAGCGCTAGTAGTGAACTTTCATAATAAAAACATATGTCATTAGTGTAATTAGTGTAGTGTACCTTGAGAGTTTCTCAAACGAGGCAAAAGAACATCATATCCTGCATATAATACAGTTAGGTGATATACATATATAAAAAATAGGTTGAAATAAATAAACAGAGTGTGATGCTGTTTAAGATGTGCCAAGGTTGGTCGCCATATAGTTCACAGAGTTAGAGTGTCACCATGTAGGCGCACGTTGCCAGTGGTCGTGAGTTCTCTCTCCCTATCATTAAAATAAATTTTTAAAAAAGATTTGTATTTAAATCTGTTACAGTTTTAACTTCTGTTAGTTATAGGGAACTTCTGTTAGTTATAGGGAACTTCTGTTAGTTAGGTTACAGCAAATGTGATGCCTTAGAAACCTGAATCACTCACTTTGTGCTGTGTGGATGTGTTTTGGTTTAATTTCTAGTTCACATCTTTCTTCCCCCTCACATTATATATAGTGTTGTGCATAATGTGGCATATTGTTCCACCTATAAATTTTCATGTTTACACTGAGTTAAAAACTCAAATTCAATTTTCCATGCAGCATCAGCAAATGAATGACAATCTGTAACTAGTTAATGGAACTTTTTTTTCTATTAAACAAACAATTTACATGCATTACTGACAACTGCTTACATTTTTAAATGATCAGAGATTTTTACCTAATATCCTGAAAAATGATAGAAGATAGACTGAAGATTTTTTTTTCTATAATTAACTTTAGCACCATGATTATGGAATATATATCATAATTTCAAAAGCAAAACTGCACTAGTTTAGTGTCTATGACATAGAACCCTAGACACAAGCATTGGTATCCAGAATGTGTCATCTGTTTTCTGATAATTCCCTGGAGAAAACTTTAAAAAGTGAATTTTGGGTAAACTTTGAAGGGTCAAATCAGCATGTGGGAGAGGTATTTAGTCAAAAGAAGTTTGAGCTTATGGGTAGTCTCATTTTTAACTACACATTGAAACCAGGTTCATCTCCCAGACATAATTCCCTTGGTGTCCAAAAGTTTTAAATATAGTGATATTTTGACTAGCTAAACTATCCTTATTGTGCATTAAATTTGTTAAATATGAGAATGTTAGATGGAAGCCTTTTTCAGATTTGGTTGGTTTTAAATGAAACCTAAATTCACGACTCGACTTTGAAAGGCAAGCACTGACGGTAGTAGTTTTATTTTGAAAAGCTCCTCCCTCACAGACGAACAGAGACTCGCTGAGTTTGATTTGTTCAGACCTCTGCTGATAAAAACTCGTTCAGCTGCTGCTCGACTCTCAACCAGCTACCGCATTTTTGTGGTCAAAGACACTTAACAGCGTCAGCTACGGAAACAAAGAACTTCGGACTATGAAACTGTCTAAAGTCGACCAGTAACTTTGGTAAGTTTATTGTTTGACGCGTAGCTTTTCTTCCTTCGTGTTACCAACGTTAAACTGTGCCCTTCACAATCCACATTATACTAAATAACAGGCTAATAAGCTAACAAATGAGCTACTTTTTTAGTTGAAATAACTGCAAAACGTTCACCAGCTAACAGCTAGTGAAATAACGTTTTAATTCCAACTTTAGCTGACCTAACATGTCTTCAATGTAAACATTCAACATTAGCTGAAAGTTGTAAACAGCTAAACTCGTTAGTTTTTCCTCTCAGAAGTGCCACAGAGCTTAAATGTGTTCGTTAATGTTTTGGAGTGTAATATCAGACCTTTGTCTTCTTAAGGTAACCTAATGTATAAAGTTTAATGCTTGTCTTTGTCTCAAGTTACACTATAATACCTCAAAACTGTCAGGTTTCAGTATTTCCTTTAAATGTGTGTCATACTGAATTATGAATTTTATTCACCTTAGAGGATCATAAATACTACTCCAAACCCTTAGATTGTAGTGCGTATATATACTTTATACTATATATTATTTTAAACACATCTGTCTTCTTTAATGTATGGTATTAAAATTTTTATTTTGTTATTTACACAGCATATTTATATATAATGATTCCTGTACTTGTGCATGAATAGTTGAGTGTGTATGTTGTCTGTTGTCCTAAGGCAAATCTCTCTCAGTGGTTGTGTTTGACACACTGGTCTGTCCAGTCCATGTAGCCCAGCTGGCCTCCTTTGTTCCGGCCACGCAAACTGATTAGCATGCACCATCCTACCAGAGCATCTGTCCAGGCAGACGCTGCTTTTGTTCCCCATTTAAAATGTGAAACTTTGCCCGTTTTGTCCAACTGTCTTCTCGTATTAAAAGCCTGTAGACATGTCAGCCCCTCTCCACACGCAAATGTTGACCTAAAACCCGGAGAAAGTTTAGTCTGTGTGGACAAAATCAAGAGCTGCAGCAGAGGGTGGAGCGATGGTTTAAGCTGTCTGATATCTGCCACATATCTGAAAATCATAGGCTGGATGGTATAGCTGAAATCAGTACAACAATATTAAGGTATGATTTTCTGCAGTTTTTTAAAGTGGAAGTGCCCTTTAAAGTAGGTGGTGATCAGGCAGGGATCCAGCAGGGTGCATATCTGGTAGGGGCTGAGGCTGGTTCTGTCCTGCCCTTTAATGAAATGTAACACTCTAGCTGGTGACAAAAGGAACAGAGCAACTATTTTTCATAGAACTACAGTCATTAATTATAATGTGGCTAAGGTTTAGGCCATCACTTACCAAGGACATAAATCTCAAGATGAGATACATCTGAATTTGAGCAACTTGTGACCTAGGCTGAACAATTTCTTAAGAAAAACCCTGATCATGATTGCGAAATGTCTCTCACTGTGACACATGTACAACCCTCCCAACGCAACTCAAAGACTGATGTCTAATCCATCTTTTTTAATCGGGTTCTGTGTCCTAAATGTAATGTTGACATGTGAAATAACCTGGTTAAATTGTTTAAAGGGTGCCATAATAGCTTAATCTGCTCCTGACTGAATTTTGAGTGTGTATGTAAGCCAGTGTTAATTTTGGCACCGAAATGTGTCTTAGTTTTTTTTGTCAGCTTTGATTTTTGTTAATTTTAATGTAGTTTGAGTCAACAAAAACTGAGGACATTTTAATTTAGTTTTCATCAGTTATATTTTAGTCTTCTTTATACATTTTGAGCCTACCTCTCACGCTGTGTTTTCATGCGGTCACTGTGGTTACAGATGTTATTTTCATCTATTGCAAGGTTAGTGGAAAAGACACTGTTTACTTGTTGACACACAGGTGCTGCAGGCCACTGAATAATGGCAATCCTAGTAGCTTAAGGATTTTGTTTCATAGTTTTCATTGGGAAAAGTAATACAGATGTAAACAAAACACACACAAACATGCTCCCTTTGCCATAGTCATAGTTTGATGTGTTTGATGGGCTACTCACTGACATTTTGCAGCTACGGACTTTTCGTCTCTTATCTGTTGCCATGGTGAACTGTGTTAGTTTTGTGTCTGTGTGTGGTCTGGGAGGTATTTCCTCTTCTGTGCTGGTGTGAGATCAGCCCTGGGTGGTGGAGCTGGCATGGTCTGGCTTGGCAGGGTGGAGAACTGTTAGCTGGTCTTGTAGATAAGTGACTAAATTCTTCAGCAAGACAGTTAAATGAGCCTACGGTGTGATTTATACACAAATAAACTATCAGCATGTTTATTTTAACACACTTATAATCACTATTAACTAATACACCTCTTTCAAAATGGACTTTTCAAGAGCTTTAATGGAGTTAAAAGTAGGATTGGCTACTGGTGCTGGTAATGATTATTATACCTTCTTTTTTTTAACCAATCCATTTTTCCTTCTTCATTTCTTTCCTGTTCAACATCCTTAATATTACTGAACATAAAAACACAGGACTCTGACATGCTATGGCCTCCACTTTTAATTATTTCACCTGAGAAATGATGTGTCTTCTATTTTGGTATGGCAGAAGGATCAAAATACTACAGTGTGTAATGCAACAGGCATAAACCACATGCAAATTTAGGGGTTACTGACTTAGAGCCGCTTGTACAGCTATGTACCGCTACTATTTTACTGAATGGCTAGTACTGACTGTTAGTATAGAAGATATTAATAGACTTGACTGGAATTTAATCTGTCCGCTTGCAGATGTCAAATGATACCTTTGGGTGAAACCTGGCAGTTACTCTAAGTTTACGTTTTGTTAGACTGGTCGAAACAGCTGGTTTGGAGAGAAAAAAAACTGCTTTGGAGTTCCCAAACTATGCTGTATAGGGTGTGAATATTTGAATATTCAACATTAATTGGACCTGAATACCCAGAGCACAGAAATTGCTATTTGAACCAGCCCTACTAGAGAGAAGGTAGAAACAAAACCAGTTGTTGACAAGCTGCTAAAATCCTTAAAGAGTAACTAACACAAAGACCTTACTGCCTATGAGAGAAAAACAGATAGAAGTCTTCAGGAACTGGCTTAAATCAGAAAGTTGTAATTATTATGTAAGACTCGATGTGCCCATGATAGACCTCAGAGACCTAGACAGGTGATTGTAATTATTTTGGCTGATTGAAAATCTAACAAAGACTGTGTGGGCATGAGCAGACTGTCCTAAGCTCACCTCTAAGGTTTCTTGCTCTTCTTTTGGTGGCCATATCAGCATTGTAAGTGACTGTGCAGCTGAGTAGAGGTTTCACCAGCCAGAATAACTGGACACATCTGTGAGTTGGGTAAGAATACACCTGTGAAGTTGGATACTCTATAGTGATCCACTGACGTCAAGCATTGTACACTTTAACTGGCCAAGGAAGCACAGAGGCCAACAGCGGAGGACTGGGGCCTATTAACAGGATGCTGTGTAAATGTAATGCAAAGGTGATCTCAAAACACAAAGTCTTAAAAGAGGCTGATAAGTGTTAGGTGATAGTGGCGGTTTTATTGTTTCAGGCAGGGGCCCTGTAGGTTCAGCTTAGTCAGCCTCTCTTGTGGTTTCATGGCCTCTTGACACTTTTTTATGAGCCTGACATGAGTCATTCTTGAAGCCCGGTATCACAGAGATTGTTATCAGCTGGTTCCCTTAACCTGGGTTTTCCAATCCTGTGTCAGGCGCCTTTATGTGAGAGTTGTAGAGTTTTTCCATTACATGTGACATAATCAGGAATCATGAAAAAAGCTAGAGTTGTTAGAAGCTGGTTACAACCAGGGATCTTAATTAATTATTGTCACCATCCTCCCAGAACTGTCCAGAAATACAATCTAAGCTGTCCTGAAATGAATGTGGACCTTTCTGGATTTTAAAAGGGACATGAAACAGCATAACTTAATTTGAGTTTTTTACAGAATTAATACTGCGTGACTGGATTGGTGAGTTTGAAAATCGGCCCAGAAAGAAAGTAGTCATGGTTGAGATCACAGGTGAACATTTCAAGTGGCCATACACAAGATTTGTTTGAACAGTGTGGGAGCATGTTTGCAACCCTGTATATTGTAAACTAAAAATGTAAAATCATGTCATAATATAACATTTCAGCATTATGTTACAACTGCATTCATTATTCTAGGCATATTGATGGAGAGCAGCATTTCCCATTGTCAAGCCATATGATAGACTGTTTATGAGCCAGAGAGGGAGAATGCTTTGGGTTTGTTAAAGCAACTAAACTCTGTGGGTTTTTTTGTGTGCTTCCATGGCAGTTTGCATCTAATGCATTTAAGTGAAAATTTTGTACATTCTGTTGGACAGTTTTCTTACTGCTATTGATGAGGTACCCGTCACTGATACATATCGCTATTACTTTACCTTCCAAGCCTATCAATACAGTGGTTAAAAGAAAGCAGGACCTGTGATATTGGAAAACCTGAATTAAGGCCAAAGAAAGGTAACTCACTACTCTCTCTTTGGTGATGATGGACCTGCTGTAATGTTTACTGCCTCTGTGGCTAAATAATTCAGAAGATGAAATCCACCACCATTCACCTTCTGTCAGGTTAGCTGTCTCTGTCCTAAACCAAACCTTTTCTAAATATTTTTTTATTTGCAGCTTTTATATCATAATCTGTGCTAAACAGGATGGAATTAAATGAGTGTTAATAGGTTTTAAAAGGCAGAGTATGTGCAGGGAAGTGTGCTGACACATTTACTGTTGTAAGCTGATGTTTTCTCAGTTGCATTGGATGGTCTGAATGATTAAGGAAGCAGGACTAAACAAGAAAGTAGTTCCTTTGGTGCAGACACAAGTCAATGTCTAATATCTCCAATCAGATTGTGTTTTCAGAGCTATCGTTACTTTACTTAGATAAAGAATACATCACTTACATAAGTAGGGATGCACAATAATGCCAATTTAAACCGAAACTGAAAATTGATAATTTTATACTTCTTGCAGCCGATAACTGATAATGTCAACCGATATTTCTTTAATAATGAACTATAATTTGAATACAAATCCACTTCCTACTATAATTCTGACCCATACAAATAAATAGAACCACTGAGTAGAGCATAAACTGCCAGTGAAATGTATGGCTAGTCCAAATAGCAATATCTGTGTTCTGGATCCAAAAATCACCAAATATTCGAATAATCAGTCAGGAGAGGGAGCAAGAGTGAAAGGGAGTGAGGGGTGATACTGGAGCGTGACACCGGAGCTAGCAGGTCCGCATACTACAACCACGGCGGTGTACTAGAGCCATGGCGACGCTTGGCAGCGCTCGGCAACGATCGGCGGCGCTGGGCAGCGTACTACAGTCTCAGCAATGCTCGGCGGTGGCGCGCACGACTATTCGAATATCAAAATTATTATCCGAATACCACCTCAACGAACGAATATTCGGATATTTAAATATTTGGGACCAGCCCTAGTGAAATGTCTTCTTCTGGCACGGTAAAGAAAGTCCACACTGGTCAGTGCCACGCCATGCTGCTTGTTTTTCTCTGCCCGCGCAGTCTTATGACATCACACACATGCGACAGTACCGTCGGGGAGGGAAGGGGTTGAAGAGCCAGGCAGGAGGACAAACCACAACACACAGACCAATGGCAAAAATGAAGTCTTCATTATTATCGGGTCATTTTATTAGCTGATTTTTTTTATTATTGACATGATGTCATAATTGCCAATATTGACCGATAATTATCGGACGCCGATATTATCTTGCATCCCTATACATAAGAAAGTAAACAGTATTACAGTGCAAAAAAAGTAAACCGATTGTTAAGCAGATGCAGAGTAGGGGGACACAATAAATACACTCACACATATATATAAGACATAAATATTTTATGAGGCTTATGGAAATAAAACTTTAAAATAACAATTTGGCACTTCCGTCAAGTTATGTCAATGTAAGGGTTGAACTGTCACCATGGTGATGTTGACCAGCTGTAGTGAAAAAATAGGTTGTGTGGCAAGCTGTTGCTCCATGTAGTTTTATGATGTTTAGGCTGATAAGAAAGTGTGGTATCTGAGTCACAAGCAGGGGATAAAATCAGCTTTGAGCTGTGGTGTGAACAGAGCAACATGTGATTCCCCTCTGTGTCAGACTGGGGGGAGGAGGGGTGCGCTACGTCACCGTCACGAGAGGAAAGAGATGCACAAAAGAGCGGTTGTTGTAAAGGAGTGAAGTCACTTTAGAAGTCGTCCTTTATGTCTGGTGTCCAGTTACAGGCAGTGAATGGATCTCTGTCACCCTGCAGTTCACTGGCTGTATTCATGTCCACTGAAATACGCTGTGGTCATGATGGAAGGGTGCTGCTGGTCAAGGGGGCATCTGTTTTCATGATACATGTAACTATAAATGCCTTTCACCCACTGATCAGATTTCCTGGTCAACATTTTCAGCAAGGCTGCAGGGTTTCCTTCAGGAAATTAGTTTCGGAGGTGGTCAGCGTCAGTTGACATTAATGCTGAACTACAATATTATAGAATTTGGAAAACTCAGAAGTGTTTTTAGTCGATTCTGCCTATACTCAGGGATCTGAGGTTTCAGTCGTAGACCATGACATTGCCTACTGGTCTGTTTAGTTTTGTTTTGGAGCCTTGATCTTTACATTGCCATGAAGGTCTTATACCAAATGAGCGGTGGGTCTGACTGAACAACCCAAGAACACTGTGCATGGTGATGTGACGGGGACCTCTCGATCAAAAGTTACCCCTGCGCTTAAGCATTCCCTAACCTAATTTACTCTGAATAGCACCGTAATGTACAAAAAGAACATTATGCTTTATTCAAAAAGTCTTGAAACTGGGGATTGGTTTACTCATTAGGAAAGTGTTTATTGAGTGAGAAGTAGGGTCATTTTCTGATAGACTTCTGAACAATTAGACTTGTTTTTGCAACCAGAGGACTTGCGCCTGCTGACTGTCAGAAAGGCTGCAGTGTTGTAATGTTTAAGGCACCTCCAAGTTGTCTTCACTTTTCTGACCCAGAAGCTATCTCCATTTTTTTATATACTGTCTTTGAGCATAACATGGGCTCCTAAAGAACATGACACTTTAATTACTGAACATCATGATGGGGGACATTTCTGGATCCAGATTTTTGACTGGAGTTGATTTTCACACAGAAAACACATAGTTTCTGGGTGAAACATGAGTTGAAGTGGAAGATTTGAAGGGAAGCAAGAACCAGCACTGATCCTTTCAGCAGCGTTGCTTCTCAGCTCATGGTACCACAGAATGATCATTATCACCATGATCATCTCTTCATCGTGTAGCACGCCTATGTCACATCCAACACTTTTTTTTTTTTAATTCTCAGCTATTTAGTTTGATATTAGTAGCTCTGCATCTTTGTTTCCTGTCACACAGCTCAGTCATGATTTTATCTGCAGTGTTTAGAGAAAACCTGCTGTAAAGCAGCTTCAGAGTCAGTCCAGTAGTTTTGTTTTAACCTTTGCTATTTATTGCGTTTTGATAATGTAGGCCAAATTTAATGTCTTTATGTCTGTTCTGTTGTGTTTTGGGGCTTTTATTCACTGACAGAGCATGGTACCTGAACATTAACTGTGTAAAGCAGAATTTTACAGAAATGCTAAAGAGGTCTGAAAAGATTTCATAAGCTGAAAAGGTCAACAAGTCAACTTACCGAGAGCTTGACATACTTGAAAATGTTAAAACAGACGATTCCAGTTGATTTCCCACTATGGTATCAAGGACTTGAATTTGAAACTGAAGTTGGAGCTAATGAATATCATCAGTAGGAGAATGAAGGTTTTGACCTGTATTTAAATTGCAATAATCATGATAATGGACATCAAAACGAGACTACACTGGTTGTTTCCTAGCATAATATTATGCTATAGCCACTACCCACTAATGGCCTTTCAACCTGCAATACTTAATACCCAAAAGAGGAATTAAGTAAACCAAGATAAAGGGCCTATTTAAACTGGATGCTTAAATGGTGTATGTACTCAGAGAACAAGCTGCAGAATATTTTGAATCTAAAACAATAAAGAACCAGGCATGAAAAGAATATATGTTTGGGAACTGCCTCTGTTGACATACACTGGCTCCAAAAAACTGAAAGATTATGTGTAGCGACACTTGAGAACAAACTCAGAAAGACTGAACAAACCTGAAATTCTCTCTGGTTATAAAGTCAACATCACTGAAAAACAATCATCATAACAAGTTGTGTAACTAGCAGATTTATGATGACATTGTGTCCTCTTTGGCCTTTTGACATCAGAGTCGGGCTTCTGAATGAATGCTCAGCTTGTTTTTTTTTTTCATCGTACAATGGATTATAACATCAATTCGAGTGTGCTGCTAAATGAGTCACCCCGTCATGGATGCAAATGGCCCCTGTTTTACACCTAACAACCCCACTCAGTGTACTGGAGTGAATACATTTATTGTCTGCCTCTGTTGCTACCAGATCCCAGCACAAAGACAGTGTGGGTGTATTGTAGCAATGAATGGTGTTGTGTTGAAGCCTTTGTGTGTGTTTATGTGAATCTCTGAAGAGGGGTTTTGCAGAAAAATTATTTGCTTCCACGTATAGTCAATGATTTTTCAGTCACCAGAATCATCAAAAAGTACTTATTAAGAGTTACTTAGCTTCTTGTGATTTTGTCTGCAGGTGATGTGTTGTGTGCTTGCACTGATGGAGAAGCTCTGACGGTGACAAAGGAATTTCAACCAGTGGGAAAGTCCTCACCCTTCTTCCCTCAAAGGCTGCACTGATGTTTTCGCTGGGTCAAGAAAACATCCCCACCTCCCCTGCGTCCACCAAAGGACCAGTCAAATATGGAGAGCTCATTGTGCTGGGGTAAGATCTTCGCTCATGAGGTTTTATGTACAGTATGTGGTGAGCTTTTATGCCATCAAGGCTCAACTTGACCAGACCAAACTGGTGCTTGGGCTAGACGCTTAAACATGTTTAAGTGGCTGTTGACCATGAAGAACACCATTAGTTTTTACATTAAATTTTTGCTTACCGGGCAGTACAGAGAATTACATAATTTCACCACAGGCACTTCAAACTAGATAATTAATCAACCACAGTGTAAAAACTGTGAAATATACCCTATGTTTACTCATGGAAACTTAGTTTTTATAGTGCGGTGCTTCAGTTGTGACCAAGGACTGCCCTCAAAGTCAGTAATTGGGATTCAGCTGGTAGAAAGCATGCAGAACCATTGCACTCATAAGACTCATGCTGTCCCAATGCCAAACCCAAAAGACACACAGTAACCCAAAACTGGTCAATAAACAGCATGCATTGCCTACATGTAAATAGGTTTTTGCAGCAGTCTCTGAAATGTTGATACCATGAATGCAGCAACAGTAGAGACAGTTTATACCAGAGTCTCACTCTTAGCTACTTGGTGTTTTTTCTTCTGCTGTTGTTTGCATTCCTGCTTCTTCTTCTTCTTCTTCTTCTTCTTCTTCTTCTTGCCAGAAGTTGCACAAATTTAAATTACATAATTGTATTTTTACGAAATAAATACAGAGGAAAAATTATGCTTTTGCAAAAACTGTCGTATCGCCAAGAATATACTGAAATACCGACTTCCTCATTCATACATGCAACAGGGGTGCCACCACAGAAGATTCCAGCACAAAAACAGGCAGTACATCCAAATATGTGTATTAGTTTTATGGCTGCCTTGACATCCGAAGTTCTGCATTCTCCTTAATTTGAGTGTGAACTACTGTGTGATAGGGCTGGATATTTGAGAATCTTAAATAATATACCAGCTTATTGGTAGTTTGAGAAATATGAAACAGGTTTTTCATTCCGTAAAAAAGTTATTTTGTGTTGAATGTCTGAATGCAAGCAACCGCATAAGAACTTTGACTATATGAACACCATTAGAAATTGTGAATCATGTATTACACGGTCAAACAGGTAGTTGTTTTGGACATATTGTGGTTGGTACCAAGAACACACTAAAGTTCAGAAGCACATTGAAGTCGCAGAAAGGCCGCACCACTGCAGAACTGGCATTTTTTTTGCTATACTGCTGTTTTTGTTCTGAAAACTCCCATGTCTTTCTCAAAGTAACCCTCTTCAGTTAAGAATTTTTAAAACCTTAAGTTTACCCAGATAATAAGAAACAAATCCCTTTATTAAGCTCAAAATGCCTTGCAGCATATTTATGTACAGTGTTCAGTTTTGTCCGTTGGCTTTTGTTTGGGTGCTGCATAACTCAGCATAAATCCAGTTAATTGTGTTGAGAAACTCAACCACAGCAAAGAATGCAGCTGACTTCCTGACTGAAGGCCATTCACTGTGGACACAAGAGCGAGCCTGTGGTTCAAGGAGGTTGAGGGACGTCAGGAAAGCTGTGGCTGCCGTGGTTTCAGACCTTTTGTTTGCTTTTGTATTATAGTGTCCACATGTGGAATTAAACAGTCTGGAAGACCGTGCAACTGGTAATTACACTGGTCATAAGGTTTAATTTTAAAGAGCCACATAGTTTGTGAAAACAGAGGTTTGTGTTATGTGTCATACAGCGGAGCCACTGTGGAGTTGGGGTGGTCTGAGTTTGTCTAAGAAAGGAGGTGGGTGTTACTTTATCTGAACTGCAGGAAGTTTGCATTATCCAGAGAAAGAATGGCTCGACTCTTAACTGAACTCAAATGTTTACTTGACCTGCGGCTAGCGGCAGTCTGGATCTAAAGATAATCTCCAGCTAAAATGACTTTTAATTAAAGGTCCCATAACACTGAGCTTTAAGGATTGTCTTCTCAAATGTTATATCATTTGTCGTGGTGTTTTTCAAATAAATGTAGTCCAGTTAAAGTTGTATTTAATGGGCGTGCTGATGGCTTGAGCGGATAAATTGTAAACTACATAACCACAGCATCCTGCTTTTGATTCTGGACAGACCACTGTTGTTCTTCAATTTTCTCTCTGCTTCCTATGTCCAGAGAAAGCTGTAAAAGAAATGTTAGGGAAATATCATTGTTTGCCTTTTTACCTGCACTATAGAGATAGGCAGAGGATTTGTTTTGCCAAGCTCAGCACAAAGACTAGCACCTAGCAACAGATCCAAAACTGTGTGGCTTACATGTTGTGTGTATTGAATAAACTACAATGTTGGAGTTATTTGAATATCAGCAAATGCTTGATCAGCTGTAATGAAACTGGAACTAAGGCAGCATCATTCACTGACATTGTTGGATAGTAGGTGTTGCAGAGTATAACATAACAAAGAAGAGACATTGCCATGGTACTGTTTATGAACAGTGTAAATGTTTTCTGAGTTGGTGTTAATCTGCAGTTTGGGAAATGCCCTAATAACCTGTACAGAGCTTTTGTGATTTTTATGTGGGCATTTCTCATCTTTTGTGTTAAGGTGTAATGGGTCTCTGCCCAACGGTGACAAGGGGAGGCGGAAAAGTCGTTTCGCGCTCTGCCGCAGAAACAAGGCCAACGGTGTGAAACCCAGCACTGTCCACACATCCTGCACTCCGCAGGCTGCCAAGGTGAGAGCTCAATACACGAGTTAAAGTGGCCGAGTCACTTTAAGTCTGTGAGTGGCTCCTGTTTTACTGTAAACATATTTGTGTGAAGGATCTACAATGCATGGAAATGCTTTATCCTATGTATGTTTAATTCTTTTCATTCAGTTCTGTTTCTAAAATAACACCAGGAGAGATGGGAACATTTGTATAGAATGTAAAGTGACTAGTATTTAACTACATGAAATGGAAGTGATGTCTTGGTCTTGCTCCAATTTACACACATTATATCACATTATTAATAAAATACCTAATTATTAACAGAGCGTCTCTCCTTTGTTTCTATAGGCTATCAGCAACAAGGAGCAACACAGTATATCATACACTCTCTCTCGGGCACAGACAGTGGTGGTGGAGTATACTCATGACAGCAATACAGACATGTTCCAGGTGTGTATAAATATGTTCAGTTTTCACTGAGATTCAGCACCATCAATAAAAGATTGAGAAGACTTATATCCAGCTGAGTGTTTATCATTGTTGGTTGAAATCTTGGATTTAAAAAATGCCAGATCATAATTTGTTTATATAGCACCAAAGCATAGGCTAAGTCATCTCAGTCCACTTTACATAGTCATACCTATTTAGATAGGTCAAGATCTTACAGCATTAGAGAGAAAACCCCGACAATTCCCACCGCAATTCGCACTTTGTGAATGTGGGGAGATAAAAATCACTCTCAATGGGAAAAAACTTCTGACAGAACCAGACTTGGGGAGGATGCCCATCTGTCTCGACTGGTTGAGGTGAGAGGACAGCAGACAGAGAAAGATGAGAACAACACCAAACAATACACAGTGGACAGGTAGAGAGAGGAAAAGCACAAACTGCAAATAAAAGGAGTTCGAAAGCAAGTAAACGGAGGGAAAAATAAAGTCAATCAACGGTAAATGAGGAATTTAAAAAAAAAGAACAACACAGATGAGCAGTGGGTCACTTAAATACTTGTAACAATGTCCCAACATGTGTTCCAAAAGTAATTCAAGTCTGCAGGCGTCACACTGAAATATCAAAACGTGAAATCTCACATTTTTTTGTATACAATTACAGATTGGTCGTTCTACAGAGAATCCCATTGACTTTGTGGTGACAGACACGATGCCTGGTGGTCAGAGCCACACTGACGGTCAGACAATTCAGAGCACCATCTCCCGCTTTGCCTGCCGCATCATCTGCCAAAGAAACCCACCTTATTCTGCACGGATCTACGCTGCGGGTTTTGACTCCTCCAAGAACATCTTCCTCGGGGTAGGAAGTATTAACTGGTGATGCTATAAGTGGACAGTGTCACATTCCCTGTGATTAAAGGGAATGAATCAGTGTTCAGTGGATATATGCTAAAAGTGGATTTCTTATCTCTTCACAGGAAAAGGCAGCCAAGTGGAGGATGCAGGATGGTCAGATGGACGCACTGACCACAAATGGTGTTCTGGTGATGCATCCTCGCCACGGCTTCAGCCAGGACTCAAAACCTGGTTTGTGGAGGGAAATCTCAGTCTGCGGAAATGTGTTTACGCTGCGGGAGACCAGATCAGCTCAGCAGAGAGGCAAGATGGTAGGTGACTCTCATTCACGCACAGAAACACTCACTGAGCATGTACATAAACTAGCAATAGCTAACCTTCTGTGATACAGTGGATAGTGGCCCTGGATATTAGGGTGGATTAACTCTCCAATGCAGGCATCAGGTCATTACCGACCAGACTCTATATTGCACTCTGTGTAGCTAATAATTCATTTTTTTTGTTATTCCCTAACAATATTTTTTTAGATATTTGATATCAAAAATGACAAAAAAAGCATTTTAAAAAATAATCTAGATGCTCTAAAAGTTGTTAATTTTTCCAGAGTCCTTATCACTTCAGCTAAAATTTAATTAAGCTTAAACTTCACCAAATTGACAAAATGAGGCCTGTCAAAAGTAATTCTAATACACCTTCTTACTAGGAATGCATGATATCAGCCTTTGACTTCTTATTTTTGATTTGATTTTTTATTTTGTCACTGATCTTGGATGATTGTCAATACCATTATATGTGCATATTTTTTCCACATAACTGCAGACAACGCCAGGTCTTTCCTATTGTGGAATTAACACTATTTTTGAAAATCAATAGTTAGTTAACTTTATTTTGCCTATTATTATCATGATGACCCACTGGCAGGTGCAAACATAAAATCCAATGTTCTTTAAATGTACACTTTCACTGGGAAGAATAAGAAAAGTACCTCAATTGACTTGTTAAACATGTCATTTTTATTTTTATGTGACATTTTCATGCAAAACTTAAAATTTCATTCTACATTAACAGGCTTAGATAATTCTCTCCCAATGCTGACAGTCTCCATGTGTGCACCCTTGAGCCGAGGGAATTAGCCAGTGTCACCTTATCTTCCTGCCAATGTTCATTTTGAGCCAACAGCAATATTTTATACCAAACCCTTCACTTACCAATACTGATGATGTGCTGATAGCATGGTGCTTCTGACCTTTATGTAAAGAAAATGCTATAAATACAGAAGATAGTGAAGATGAGGACAATGTAAAGCAGTTCTGATATGCTACATGGGCACTATTTAAATTAAAATCAAGAAAGATTCAAGTTCTAATATCAAGGTCAGCTCTAGATTGCAATTTATCTTAGAATATGGATAGTAAACCTCCGGAATATGTGCCACTTTTTCACTTAATGGGTTGACTGGATTGAGTTACGGTAGCCTGTGGAACAGAGTCTGAACAGGATGTAACATGAGCTCAAAGGCTGTGTCAATAATCTTAAACAAAGATGTATTGAAGCAGAACAATGTGATATAAATATGTGGTGTGAATGACTTCGTCTCACTTCAGGTGGACTCTGAGTCTAATGAGCTGGTGGACGGCTCCCTCATCGACCTGTGTGGTGCCACTCTGCTGTGGCGGACGGCTGAGGGACTGGCACAAACCCCCACTGTCAAGCACCTGGAGGCGCTGCGGCAGGAGCTGAACGCCGGTCGGCCACAGTGCCCTGTGGGCTTCAACACACTGGCTTTTCCCAGCTTGCGCCGCAAGGACGTGCTGGATGAAAAACAGCCCTGGGCCTACATGCGCTGTGGCCATGTACATGGCTACCACGGCTGGGGAGGGCGGCGTGACCCAGAGGTCGAAGCGGAGTGTCAGGAGAGGGAGTGCCCTATGTGCCGGGCGAGGGGCCCCTATGTGCCGCTGTGGCTCGGCTGTGAGGCGGGCTTCTATGTAGATGCGGAGCCCCCAACCCACGCCTTTGTCCCTTGCGGTCACGTGTGCTCAGAGAAGACAGCGGCGTACTGGAGTCAGATCCCGCTGCCGCACGGCACACACGCCTTCCACGCCGCCTGCCCATTCTGCATCCAGCCACTGACGGGAGAAACCGGCTGTGTCAGACTTATCTTCCAAAGCCCACTGGACTAAAACCACTTAGACTCTTTATCTAAAGCCTTAACCAACAGAGGGGGACAAAACAGTATGCAGGTTGGGAGTTTCATAACTCACTTTAACTCAGTTTTGTCCAATCTAAGTGCATTTATTGGGTTGATTCCGGCCTTTGTTTTGAATATCATATATGGTTCAGGCAGTGCTATCCTTTAAAGAGGTGAAAGTTCTTCCTTGGACACAAGCTGGGATGATGTTTGATGCCTTACACTTTCTTATTTATTCTTCTACCTTTTTAGTAATGTTGTTTTGTAAATCAGTGCAGAATTTAACAGCAGTAATGTTTCCCAGAATGTCCCTACAGCTGACTACTGCCTCACATTGCCTGATAAAAAAGCTGTTAAAGTTGGGAAGCGGGGCTTTTACATATTCATGAACGTCTTTAACATCCAAGCCCTTACCAAACAAGTTCACAAAATGCTGATTAAACTTATGAACACCAAGTAAATCTCTCTCTCTGTATTTCACAGTATACCAGAGTTTTAAATCTGGTTTCTGTGGCAACACTCCTGTGCTGTCGCGCTGGTAGTGACTTCTGTAGTGTTTTACATCACCTAGCAATAATTGGTTTGCCAGAGCTGAGGAGGGCAGCAACCAAAACAACAGAGACAGAGTAGGCCACATGTGGAAAAAACTAGAAAGAGCCCATGAAAAATATCTGATACCCCAAATAAACAGAAATTTGGCATTTGGAGGAAGGATTACAGTCTTAGAAAGAAGGTGATCAACAATAGTGTTTGTGCGATTACTGTCACTGCCTGCAGGAGACAAAAGTTCCACACTGCAAGTTTGCCACTAATGCATGATTTTAACTTTGGTTTATGAGAGTTTGTGTCCCTGTGTGGCCCAAATATTACTTTGGAACATTTTCTCTGGGAAGCACTGGAATCTTATGCAGGAAAATATAAATTAAATATTGAATTGCGGCACAAACTTCAGGGTAAAAAGATGTTTTTTTGTTTTTCTGTGAAATCAAGTGACCTTCTTCCTAATGCTCTTTGAATACAGAATAATTGTATGTTCATAATCATGATCCTGATGCAAGCTCTGCACCAGAGCCTAACGAATGAACCTGGGAAATGTTTAAGCTGCTGTCTTGTGACTTGAAACACATCTACACTTAATATTTGTATTTTTCCAACGAAATAAAAGTGTACTGCAGACACGAATGACTTTGAATCAGTGATTCTCATTTACTATACAAGCAATAACAACATAATAAACACTGTCCAATATCCAATCCAATATTCCGTTCTAGAGTGAGATACCTCAACAGCTTTATTCTGAGCTTTACTACAGCGCCACCATGAGGCCAAATGTCCCACTTTAATTCCATCACGCTCTGTCCTTTAAAATACCCTGTTTAAATGCTGTCATAAGAAAGAACTGTTTTGATTTTGATGACCCCAGGATCTCTTGTACCAGCTGCATTTTTATTCTTTTTCAGCACCTGTTCTGGCAAGGTTCTAAAAATATCAAAATATGCTGGCCTTTACTTTGGGACAACATAAGCTGTAAACATTTGATGTCATCATTAGATGAAACCTGCAGGTGGAGGATAAGTGTACTGAAAGTATGAAAACAAATGCCGACCAGTTCACTGACCCACACTGACTCATTCACAGTGGTCTTCACCATTATTTTGTCACCAGTCTGTTGTTTCTTGCCTTCACAGCTATGCAGTTATGCTACACTGACTGTTTTGTACCAACTGAAATAAAAACACTACTGATGTTTGTGTGGCTGTCTTGGTTTGGTTTTATGGGCCCTGTTTTTCATTTATACGCAGTTTTGAGAAAAAATGTAGAGACACTTGTAAAGGCAAGAGTCTTGAGTTTCCAATTACTCTTAAAACTTTTAATTTTTTTATGATGGAATCAGTGAAACACATGTCTTTGTCCCAAAAACAATCATGCATTTAGGTTATTTTATATATGTTTTAATGGTCTTTTGGATCATGCCAAAGTTTGCAGAGAAACTCTGAAGAGTAATAGTAGTTTTTGGAAACATGAGTGCCATTCCCAACTCCCAACTATCTTGGCATTGATCCATCTAAAATATCAAATGGTAACTTACAGGCTTATTTCAGTGTTAAGATTAGTTCTGCCAGTAAAAAAATACTGCAGATATAATTGCATTTAATCAGCAAAGCTGAAACTGATCTGTAATAATCCACGTGATATGCCCAGAATTAAAATACCAAAAGAAAAGGACAAATGCTTAAAGTAATACTGGATGGACAGCTCAGGAGGTACGGATTCATCCTGAAATCAGATGTTAAGCACATTAAATGATGTGGCACGGCTGTGGTCAGCAGGTGGCAGCAGTGAGCTTTATTGTGAAAGTCCAAATAATGCAGAAGAAAGGCCCGCCGCTGCCCCTCCTCTGGCATTGCATGATGGTCTCTGTACCGGTGCTACCTGCTGATTTGTGTCCTGTTGTTTTCCTCCCGGCTCCTCCAGTGTTCCTGTGATGGTGAAGAGAAGAAACACCGGCAGCCGTCCTTCACACGACAGGTACGGCAGCGGCTGAAGCCCTGCGGTCGCTTAACCTCCCGGAGTTTGTGTCATGTCTGAGCTCGCCTGTTATGGAGCTGCTAACCAGCTAGCATTAGCCAGTCTACGTGTAACCGTCGCTGACAACATTAGCTTTAGCATTAGCTTTTGGCTCAGGCCATGGATAATTTGCACCACGCCATCCCCTGACATACAACGTGCAACTAATTTTGCGTGTCTTGTGATGCTAGTTAGTGTTGACTTCACTGTCAGCTCGGTGGCTGTAATGCTAAAAGCCACAGGCAATGAATGTGTCGGAGCTAAGCTAAAGCTAGCTGACTAGCCTCTGTCACAGCTGCCTGTCCTGATAGGAGGCTGAGCAATCATTGACAGTTTAAGTAAGCAAATTCAAAACATCTTAGAAAGACAGCGTTTAACCTGTAACATTTGAATATTACTACTACCCAGTTACTTTAGGACACTCGGGGTAAAACGGCACATTTTAATTCTTACGTTTGACATTTGATGTCAAACATATATATATATTTAACCAGTAAACATCAAGTTTGTTTTAGTCAGTTGATGGACTTAAATGATGCATTTGTATCGGTGACCATTAATAATATACATAAAGGCCATGTTTATGTCATATCACAGTTGAGACGTGATTTGTTTTAGTTGCTGATCTGCAGACAGTGTTCATGGCAGACAAACAGACATGCCAGTCCAAGTCCGTCATTCACAGTGATTATTAGTTCAGAGTATAGTGGATATAAAGCTTTTTTTGTTAATTCACGCTAGTTAATCCTTCTACAGCCAACTCTTCAGGTGGACAACTATCCGGAGTTGTCCAGCAGAAATCACATTGTCGAAATCACAAGTCGTAAACATGGACTGGAGTCCACCTTTAAGCTGCTTGTGTGTGCAGGAGAATATAGTATATTTGTATTTCTTCATTTTCTATTCATATTTAAGATGCCGTCACATTACATTTTTATTTCAACATCAGAATGGTCGAAAAATGTGAACAGTCTAGTTTATACAGTAAAACAAGACAAAGTAGTAAAACATGCTAGAGTAAGGCTTTTTCATGTTACTTCACAGTGAATTTGTGTTTCAACGGCCAGCTGTGCACATCTGCACTCTCAAAGTTACTCTGACCTGTAAGTCTGCTGGAGCTGGCAGGAAATTGAATTGAAACCGGGCAGCTTTAATTCTTCTGCTTAAGTTGCACATGCTTTAGTTGATTAGAAGACACTGGTTACAAGCAGAAGGTTTGATCTTGGTGTTTTCCTGGTTGCATTATTGGAAATGAGAGATGAAAAGTCAGAATATCTCCTCCCCAGTCTGTGTGTTGTGATTTCCTCAAACTTCTTGGTCATTAAGCTTTGGGTGTTTGTAAGGCTACACCTTTCATAAGAAAGTGTTATATTTTCTACTTTGGTGTTGCTGAACCATGTGACCAACTGTAAATGGTTTTACTCTTATTGTTTTCTTTTCTACTGGAGCACAGGTAGACTAAACTGTAAACCCATGTACTCATAATAAACCCATGACCCAGAAAAACAGTAGCATACTTTTCTGTAGCAAATCACTCGAGCTTATACTTGATATTTAGTGCAAATTGTGCATGATCGCTGGGGCAAAAGTGCAGATGTAGGAACTGAATGAGGATTTGTAGGAATCTGCAGTC
Organism: Dascyllus trimaculatus; assembly: GCA_024666655.1. NCBI lineage: Eukaryota > Metazoa > Chordata > Actinopteri > Pomacentridae > Dascyllus > Dascyllus trimaculatus. The sequence goes on along the minus strand of CM045447.1, from coordinate 7,246,974 downwards.
ATTTCTTGTTATACTTTTACTTTACCGTTAATTTAAATTAACGGTAAATCATTTTCAGAACTAAAAAAAGAGACTAAACCCTGGGCAGAAATGTAATAGGGTGTACTGATCACAGCAGGATTAGCTCTGTGTTGTCATTTCTTTTCTGCTGTTTGTCTGTCATCAACGTGTTCCATTTCTGTCATGTTAGAATTATTCTCTTGCGGCTAGAAAAAATGAACCAGAGCAGGACGTGCTTTAAAGCTTTTTTCTTGTTTTGCCTGGGGCTTAGATTCTCTATTCAGCACCTTGCTCTGCAACTGCAATATATATTTGTCTGTGTTGCCTGTGGGCCAGTGTCTGTATGCAAACAATGGGAAAAGTGGAACTAAACACAAAATGGCAAAGCACTGACCTTCTAGATTCTGTTCTTTCTCTGTCTTTGTAATGGATAATGGATGAAGTCAAGACCTGAAGTTATTGCAGAAATAAAATAACTCGAATCATGATGATGTGTGAGGGTCGACAGCTTACTGCAATTTGAAGCACCTAAACCTTCAAAGAAGCACACCTTTCCAAAATTATAAATCGGCCAGTTCTTTCTATTTTTACCTCACAGAGGTCTCAGTAGGTGGGAGAAAGAGACTGCTAAGCTGGTTGTGAGAGCTGGATTCTGACAAGTCGGAAGTTTTATACTTTAAGATGCTTATTCAGGCCATTTTCATGTGAAGACAGAAGGAGCTAAAAACAGTGGCGGGAGTAATGGTGAGGTTGTAAACGTTTCCACTAATCCTCTCATCAGTGTGATGGGATTAACAGCAGAGGGTCTTACACCTCCACAGTCTGAGCAGTCAGATTAGAACTGACTGTCAGCACAACACATTGCTGCTTCACGTCGTGAGCTGCTCAGGCAGACTGCACAAAATTCAGTTGACAAGCAACTTATTTCTTTGGAATTAGGATTTTTAATTGTATTTGGTAAAGAGAGGTGATATTAATGAAGTACTACACAGTTATTCAAATGAAACTACATAAAAGCCTCTGCATCTCTGGAACATTTTTTAATTTACAAAGTAAGCCAAGCAACAACAATGAATATTGTATACTAAAAATGTATTTATAATGTGAAAGTTGTTGCTTGTGGTAATTGTCACCCGGCTATACAGAGCTATGCAGCATCTCTCAGCTCTAATTGTTTTATGGCTCATTTACTGTATGGTTAAATCTCTGTGATTCAAGGAGCAGCAAACAAGGTCTGAAAAACCAGCTGCACCCTATCTGCCCAGCACCACACAGTAGACTGGTGCAATTAGAGACTAGCTGATGAAGAAGGTGGAGGATTTAGCAGCTGTAGAGAAAGAAAAAATAATGGACTTCCTCATCTATTAAATGGATTAATGGATGCGGGGCTTTGTGCCAGCTGGATGTAGAAGGAGGCAGTTGTTTGCTTACTTGTTGGACATATCGGTCTAACTAGGTAGTAATATGTTAATGTTGTGTTTACAGCTTGACAAGCTTCCTGCCAGTAGCCAGAAATGTAACTTCACTAGTATGTGAACATAAGCAACTATAAAATAGCTTAAATACGTGGAAAAGTCATGATTTACATCATAAAATGAAGCAAGACTTGACAAAGAATTCATTCTTACCGGATATTTTTAGTATCTGGCACTCAATGCTGTGGCCTCTTTTTCAGTTTATATATACAAGTGACTTTGCTGTTTGAAAGTTGTAAGGTTGGGGATTTTGTAAGATATTTACACTGTTTTCTTATTAATGATACTGGCATCTAACATTTTAGAAGTGTTCAGCAGGATCTGATGGACGAAGCTGAGCAAGCTGTAACGATGTGACACAGACTGTGAATTGTGGTTGAACTCGAAATCAGTTGGTATTGCACTTAAAACCTGCACTTTAAGTTCAGGTTTGCAGCTGCTTGAAGACAAACATGAACAGGTGTTACTTCCTGTCCATAAACATTTTCTGTTAGTGACAAATCTGTCAGCAGAAATGATGTAGAGCAAGCAGTTAATCTGTCAGCATGAAGCAGATAGTTTTATGTGTTGCTGTTAATGATTTAGACTAAAATCAGTGAATTGAACTGATACATCTGGTTATTTTCTGGATTTTTCTTATTGTCAACAAACCCCATGCAAAGACCCACTGTGTGAGTATATGAAAGCCTCCTCACTGTGTGTGCATGAAGGCCTGATGTGGCCTATTCCTCTGTGCTGTAGAGCTCTGTTGTTATCCAAAAGCTATTAGTGAGGCACACTGTTCCACTGTCAGAGATGTACTTTCATTACCATGAAACACATTGTAGTCTATTTTTACTCCATCTCACAAACACCATCCTGCTGTTAAATATACTAGAGCACCAAATGTGGATCCATTCATCAGTTAAAATAGTCCTGAGCAAATGCTAAATGTTAAAGAAACGTCCACATGGGTTTACCTTTAGAGCATTGCGCTTTAATGAGATGTCATACACTTAGCCTAGCAGTGCTTTTAATGTTGTACTTGATCAGTGTATGTTTGTGAGGTGTTTTCAGAGATTCATGTCTTCAAGAGGAAAGTGTGGGCTTTCAACTGAGAGGCATAAACAAGATAGGAAAGCTGATGTATTAAAAGAGGTCAACACATTGTTGGTTTGGTATTTTTCATTTGATTTGTTGAAAAGACGAGGAAAAAATATATTTTGCAACCCTAGCTTTAGCTTTAAGGTTTTGATTTCTCTTCCTCAATCTAATACTAGCTCTATTTGTGTGTTTCCAGCTAGCCTCCTGGGAGGCGAGTCCCAATGCCATGGCCTCCAGCCACAGCTCCTCCCCAGTGCCTCGTCCTGGCAGTGGAGGCCGAGATGGGATCTACCGTAAGGACCGAGATCCCTCCCCCCCTCGCTGTCGGACAATCCGCTCCCTGCCTGATGTCTGCCCCAAGGAGCCCACCGGTGGGAAAGAATACAGTCTACATCACTTTCAACACTAAAAACAAAGCAAAAATGTATTTTTTTCTTTTAAACCTTTGTCCTCTGAAAGGTCAGAATGTCGTGAAAAAATTCTCAGACGTGTCCAGGGTGACATTTTCTTTTGTCTTGTTTTGTCCTGAAAATTAAAAACCTTTGGTTTATAATGACACAAAGTTGAGGAAAGCAGTAAATCCTCACATTTTAGAAGCTTGAGCCATTTAATATTTGTTATGTAGTGGTTGGACAGTAGTTTTCTATTTAAATGTGGTGACTTTGAACATGCTGACCTGCTCTCCATGTTACACTTTTGCTGTTCCACACACTGAAAAAAAACATCATGCTACTTCATTTTCTCTTTAATTAGAAAAGAAGGAAGTGAGACCTGGGAAAAAATCACTTCTGAGCTTCTCAAAAAATATGGCAATGCAGCATTTTGCTGTGCTTCCAAGCTACAGAGGGCAAAAATGAGCTCACTCCTGGAAATGTGGTATAATATTGAAAAATACCAACATTGCCCAAAAAATTGCTGGTAAATGTATGTTTTAGCATATTTGCCAAGGCTCACACTGGTGGTTGATGTGTACCATTGTAGCAAAACACACATTTAATATTAAAACATACATCTTTGCAGTTCCTATCCAAATATGACCTACTTTGTTAACTGTGGTGCTTTTGATGCTACGTATCAGTTGTTGCATTCCCCAGAAGTGTGGGAACAAAAATAAATTCCACAAATACATCTTTAGTTACAGGTTTTTAAGTCCCTGTCATGGAAAAATAATGCAAAAAGTCAGTTAAACTTCTCCCTGAAACTGTGAAAAGGACTGACTCATTATCCTCTGTGATCCTGCAGGTGAGGGGCGCGGCCTGTGCAATGGACCATCCGTCGTGGCGGAGCACGACCGGTGGACGGTGTACAGCTCGAAAGTCAACCTCCCAGCTGCACTGAACGACCCGCGGCTCGCTAAACGAGAGTCTGACTTTTTTACCAAAACATGGGGGCTGGACTTTGCAGAGACCGAGGTGATGCCCTCCTTCTACCTCCCCAACATCACCAGGGAAAACTTCGGGCCCTACCTGCAGGAGATGGCTCAGGTAACACGTGTTCTAAATTATTCAGAGCATTTCTGATTGGTGGAGGACTGATTCACTGGGCATCACTGCAGTTCAGACCTCAGCAGACTGAGTGCTGATGATGCTGATCAAGCCTTTGTGCTACTGAAGGCAGAGTTTATGCTAAGATTTCCTGATGTTCCTGTTGTGGGTGTGTCAGGAATCCTGTTGAGGCAGTTTCAGCTCCTACGTTTTCTTTTTTCATGAGCTCAGTGCAGCAGCTTTTCCAGCCTTTTTTTATTTATAAGATGCTGTTTTTCTGGAAATGTTTTGCATTTCCATCTCTGTGTTTTATCTTCAGATTCAGCATACATATAGCTGTGGGGCTGTGTTGGATTTTTATCTTTTTATTCTGTGCTGTTGAAATAAAACCTTTTTGGCTTTCCGGATAGGTAGATTTGCACCACATGGTCATTATTATAAGCTTGTATTACATGGTGGTTGAGTGGTTTAAAACCAAATACACATCATGTGACTGTGATGTTCCTGGTTCTGAATTTGGAGCTGCTGTAACATGTTCCTTCCTTTGTCCCTGTCTCTGTGTTTCATGTCTCTCTATACTATCAAATAAAACCAAAATGACTGTTAAAATCCTTATAAAATACAGAAAGCATGCATTATACAAGAAAAGACCAAAATCTAATGGGAAAATTCAATCCTGTGAGAATAGTCTGAATAGAAAATAGTTTTACATTGCTAGTTACTTCAGGAAATCAAAAATCAAACCTTTTAAAGTTTGCAGGTTTTGACTGTTGGAGAGGAGTTTAGAAAATTAAATAGTTTTGGCACGAGGAGGAGCGCTCTGAATGAATAATCCACAAGCTAGGCATGATTCTCAGCTGTTTTTCTTGGCTATGAACTTGGCAGATTCTTTGACATGACTACTCGTTCGGTATGTGTTTTCCTTTGGGGTGGCATGTTTTTCCATTTAGCTACATTCAGCTCCGGATCATTTTCACCAACTCACGGGACTGGTACAGCTTATTTTTTCTGTCTCACTGCCTCTGTTTCTCCAGCACTGGGCGGATTCTTGCTGTCTCTGTCTCTCTTTGTTGAATCACATTTGTTAAAACTGGTAGCTGCTAGCTAGAAGGTGGGGCGTGCCAACTGTGTCTGTGTGCAGGTGTGAAGATAAATATGGCAAGCACATGCTAGCTGACAGTGATTGGCTGCTTGTTCGTAAGGTGTTTTTTTTATTTGTTGGAGATGTTATATGCAGGTAAAGGCAGCTCCACAGCCTTTTGGACAGACTGACTGCCCTATGTGAAAGAATTATTCAATGTATTGACATGACTAGAACTGGTTTGGCTAGAATGCCATAATGTTCCACCAACTCTCACAGCTCTACTTAAAGAATAGCTTTAGGTTTTGCCATATCTATCTTATTGCAATACTCACACACCTATATGCATTGGTCACTATAATTACTGCACCTTTCTGTACTGGCAATAAATGAACACTGTCTTAACGTGTTTATGATTGGAGATGTAGGGATCTAATCAGACACTTCTCAGTCCACGTACCCATGGATGTAGAGACAGCCTTCAGTGGATTACCGTACTTTGATACTGAAGAAAATTCCTCTTTCTTCTGGAGTTATAAGGAGTGTTTTTTTTCCTTCAGTAAATTTGGAGCTGATTTTTGGACATTTAATCATAGATATTATATGCATATAAGCCACACTGGGTTTTAAAATATGTGTATCAAATGTCTGGATTCAGATAAGGGATTTACAATTGATTGATTGCAAATTAAATAATTGATTTTTAAATTGAAATTGCGATTACATACAATGCATTTAGCAATTTTGCAAGGGCTCTAATGTAGAATGTACGCCATGCAGAGTGTCTGACCCAAGCTTTAAACTGTTGTTTTACAAATGCATTTCATCCTCCTCCCACTTTTAATGGTGTCTCATGGGGTACCATGTCTTCCATCACATGTTTTAAATCTGTTACAGAGGAAAGACTGAACTGAAGCTTGATTTGTAAAACAGTACCTTGCAAATTACAATTGCAGTCCGTCAGAAAATTGCAATTAGATGGTTTCCCCAAATTGTTCATCCTTCCTTCGGATATGGCTGTAATATGACTCGGGACAAAGAAAATGGCAGTCAGGTATGGCTGAACTGAGATGCTTTTTTCAGGACTAATACCAGTTATTAATAATTAACTGATATTTGGAATTGATCTAGATTTACAGTTAACAAACAAGTGTGAGCACAACCTCCAGTACAAAACTTTGTTAAAATGCCTTGAATTATTTATGTTTTCTATGTTTATTTAAAAGAGAACTTTTCAACATTGATCCTTCAGTGTTAATGGACCATTACTTCTACCTACCTAATCAATCAGATAATACAGTGGGCGGGACATTGCTTGAGACCACAGAGTGATGACAGACAAAGAAAGATAGCTGCATCAGAGTAGCACATTCAAATTTAATTTATGTTATCTGAAACTATCCATCCATCCATTGTCTATACACTGCTTAGTCCTGTGTAGGGTCCCGGGGGACTGGAGTCTATCCCAGCCAACTCGGGTGAAGGCAGGATACACCCTGGACAGGTCACCAGTCTATCACAGAGCTACACATAGAGAGAGACGAAAAATTTAGAATCACCAGTTAACCTCGGCATGTTTTTGGACCGTGGGAGGAAGCCGGAGAACCTGGTGAAAACCTACACATGCACAGGGAGAACATGCAAACTCCACACAGACGTCCTAACCGGGACATGAACTGGGGATCTTCTAGCTGTGAGGCGCTGGTGCTAACAACTGAGCCACCATGCAGTCCTATCTGAAACTAGCTACAAAAACACATCAATACCAGTAATAGGAAAAATGCTGAATATCTTATTGAATCATTGGCCGAACAATTAGTCAACCACTGCAATCAAGTGTTCACGGTTTTAAAGTACTACTCGATCCTCCGTATGCTGTGTGTCACCATCACTGCTATGCAGGTCAACCTGTTGACTGTGTGAAAAGTTGAGGACATGATTGAATTAAAACTATGATTACTGATGTCCCGTTTTGTTTAAAAACATGGCACGCACCAGAAAAGCCAGGGATCAAATTGCTCTCTACTAATATCTGTTACAGAGTTATGTTTCTACTTGTGTACATTTAGTTTAGCTCTTTAGGTCGATTATGATTTTGTTGCAGATATGAAGCTGTAGTGATGCAACACAGATGGGCATATGAATGGGAAACAGTAAAACATAGAAGAGCTGCTAACAATTGAGTGTTCTGTGTTTTCTTTCAACTGAATATTTTGGCAGTTTCCGGGCATATTATTTACTAAATCATTAATAATGCTGGAAGAGAAATGAGCCTCTGTATTGTACTATAATACTCAGAAATACAGCGGCATCTACGGGAGAGGGAGTAAATGAAATATTTTCTGTTGTTACAGCTACTTATGTTGTCATTTATTTGTTATTATAGTCAGTTTTCTTAAGTGTACTCAAATATGCATCACCTGTGTGTTATAGTTTGTTAGATATTTATATTTAGGGTTTTAATTACTTGTTTTCAGTTTCATGTAGCTGTAAAATGAGATAGTTTTGAACTTCAGACGCTACACCTAAGTCTGGATTCTTTTTATTTTCTTTAGACTTTGAACTGGAACGGCTTCTTTCTGTTCCTGTTCTACTTGTCTCGTTTTCAGAAATGTCACCATCGACTTGTCATTGTAGTGTTGTTTTCATTTCCTCAAGTGTCAGAATGACGACTAAAACAGTGACTAAGACAAAAGAGCAGCTGTCAGACATTCCTGTAATGCTTTCTTTTTCACCTGCTTTATCCTTCTCATTTGACTAATAGTTGTGATCCTTGGAAGCATTTAGTTTCCTTTTAGTTCATGCCACCTTCTGGCCAAACATTCCTTTTTTTAACCCATTTGAAGTAAAAATATAAGGAGGCAGTTTGGTTTCTCCTGTCTAATGATCATTGCACCCTCAGAAGGTTAGTGCTGCGGCTAAGGACTTGAGGTTTTGAGAAAACTCATTAATCTTTTTGTCTTTTCATGTTTTTATTTTTAGAGGGAACGAATCCACGAACGCTGCAAGACGATCTGTCCTAACAAAGACGATGTGGACGCCGTCTCAAGTATCACCACCAACCACGGTATGAATTATTAACCAGCTAATGCTCCAGGACTCTCCCTGCCGGCGTCCTCTTTTGTCCATAAAATGACCAGTGAAAACACACCTTGCTTCCAGACACACATACAAACAGGGCACCAGAGTGCAACCAGACATTTTCATTGGTTGCACCAGTGCGACCAATGACGTCTAATCTTACATTTAGCAGGACTGTCTGTGTGTCTCTGTGGGTGAGGCGCATTTGTAGATATAATCACTTAATTTTAACTTGGGGAAACCTGACATTGCAGCATCCAATTTCATTTTTTCAAGTAATTTTTGGTCACACACCTGTCTGAGTTGTTGCCCGGCCGTAACTAAGTGAAGACTAGAGACTTGGCTAACTAGTTTCTACCAGTGTCTGTGAGGCATTAATGGAACATCTATAAATTATAGAGTCCACAGATGTTTGTGGGGCATTTGTAGCATCAACCAATGCATGGAAGGTATTGAGGGAATACTGGTAAATTGTTGCATCTACCAATAGCCTGCATGTTAGACATTTTGGAGACATCAGTAAATTGTAGCATCAGAAAAACAACCTGGCCTATACTCACTGCCTGCAAACTACATGAGTCAGTGGTCACACTGCACCACCCACCACCACAAGTAAATTCTCAATCTGGGGGAAACACACAGACTGGATAAAACAGCCAACATTAGGCATTACATTAATTGCAAAGAGTGGCTGGGAACAGAGCTTTAGCTATCGGTGCATCGACATTCCAAATAGAAATGTTTGAAAAGCAAAACGTCTCCAAAAGCTCATCCTGTGTCATGACAGACTCCTGGCTGGCAGATCAGCTCTCCTCCACGCAGTGTTGTAGTACCAGGCAGCAGCAAACCTAAGCAGTGAGGGGTCAGTAGTGACAGTGAAATATTCCACTGCTTATAATACAGCCAAAGAGAAGCGACCTTTTACCTTCCTCCACTGAAAAAGGACAGTTTATATGCTCAAAGCATCTGTCTGAACTTTTATTCCTGGTTACATGATGTGTTAAGAAATTACCAATGTATGCATACTGTTTATGTTCTTTTTATTTGCACTCAAAGCATCTTGTAGACATTGTACAGCCATGAGTATAAAATACATGGAAATACAGCTAATCGAACAGTGACAGGTGACTGATCCAGAGCTTTTGCTGCTTCTTTCAGACAAATCCAGAGCTGAGCTGGAACAAGTCCCGAAGGTACAAACACTTCCACTCTTACACTGGACGTGAACTTGTTGTATAAAATATGTCTGCTTTTTAAATTCACCCTGAAGTTTCTCTTTGAATTAATCAGTGTTACAAGTGCACTCACATAACTTCACCTCTGCTTCCATCGCTCACATGGAGGTTTTCTGCTCATCTCAAATCCAGGACAGACACAAGCATAAGTCAAAAATATATCATAAAAAATGAATTTAAGCTTGGCTATTTTGGAAGTATGGCTCACTGATTTCTATTGTATGTGTTAGAAAACTGATAGATGTTTAGTGGTAGAAACTGACTTATTTGTCCATTTCAGTTTTGGTCTGACTTTGGAATTGACTTATTTCAAATGTGAAAATACATCTCTTTTTTCATGTAGTCTGTATGCTGTTATTTTCCCTGTCTGTAGTATTTTGTCCTGCACAAGCATTTTTGCAAAAAGCAGATTGAAAACTCACTTATGTAGGCAGAGAAATCTGCAATGTCAAGGAAAAATCTACTTGAGGAAATCAAGTTCCTCTAATGCCACTAGCTTAAACAGTAACAAAATGAGTTTACTGATTGAAGCTGACTGCAGCACCAACTTACTTATTTACTCACATACATGCATACGTCTACCAGAGAGCATTGGCAGGTTTATTTCTCAAGTGTGAAGCTCTTTGAAAGATAAATTTAGAAGGTGTGTTTTTATTTTTGATCTTTTTTATGTTTGAAAACTGACATCGACATTTAATTTACCTCTCCAGTGTCAGTACTGGTCTTTTAAACTCGGTGTCAGATGCACTGTAGCCTGAATTTTAATGTGACTGTTTGGTAGGTGTCATTTTGAGTCATACAGTTTTCACAACTTTGTTCCACCAGCGACTTGAAAACTCTCAAGTCTCCATTTCCAGCTTCCTTGTCCACAAGCATGTTAATTGAAACATATTCAGAATTAATCTGTCTAATATATTTAGTTTAATCAGGTCAGTGAGCTAGCCTTGGCCCCCTGGGTTACAACAGGTGCATCTGTCTCCACCCTGACTTTTGTCTGTGTCTTGAATTTTCAGATTTTTATGAAGCCGGACTTTGCCCTGGAGGACCCAGCCACCTTCAACAACGTCCTGCCCTGGTCACACTTTAACAGTGCCGGTGGAAAGAGCAGCAGAGATGTGGCTTCCTCCAAACTGCTACAGGAAAAGGTGAACTCTCGGCAAAGCACACAGATCACTCAGAGTAGGCTTTTATCTGAATGTGAAACATTTTTAGAACAGAGAGGCCCAGTGGGGAATCAAGAGACCAATCCCATTGGTTGCATGATAGTCATACTCCACATGAACTTTTTGTAATGTCATCCAGCCTCAGTAGACTTTTGTTCTAAAATGTCTCCTACGTAACCAGGAGCAGATGAACAACTTGTGACACTGATTTTCTGAAATGACATTAAAAAGATCAGCTTGCCCCTTTCATCCATGCCTTATTGAAATGTTTTCTTTTTTGATAATTGTGAGTTGCTTTGAGGTTCACTAATTTAGTTCTATCAAAGTGAAACTGTTGCTTTATGAAGGATCGCAGTCGTTTGGTTTTTGTAGACGAGCTTCTAAGCTAAAATACTGGTGATTGAAACATGGTATATAATGTGACTTATGGACATCACATTTAGTGCTGGACAACAGAAAATTAATCAACATCAATGCTGGTAATTAGTTGCTCCCTTAAACAAGCAAGAACTTCAACCATGAAGACAATGGAAGGGTTTGCTGCCTTTCTGTCGTTGAAAATCAAGTATTGGTTGGTATTTGGGCTGTTAGTTGGTCAAAACAAGGAATTTACAGTCACATGAATGGAGTGGAGCATATCAAAGGATATATCCCAACCAATTTCACATTTTATGATAGAAACCATCCACCTTCTAAAGACATTCAGTTTGCTGTCAAATGAATGTAGAAATGTAGGATAATGTAACAGTTGAAAAGTTGAAACTATTTTAAATTTCTGTGATTACTAGATTAATTCCAAAGCAGTGACTGATTATCATTGTACCTGCTGATCTGTTTATCAGCGGGTCATTTCAGCTCTACCTTTTAACAATTCTTAACAAAAGACCCTTAGGAAAAATTTTCTGGGAGGTCTTACCAGAAAAATAAATTAATTTGTAGCACTGTTGCATTAGCAAAGGAAAGCATCTGAAAGTGCACTTTTTGTATGCAAATATTAATCACATTTTGCATCTGTTCTTTCCTCCAGTTGAGCCACTACCTGGATGTGGTTGAGGTGAGCATTGCTCGACAGATCTCACTGCGCTCCGAGGCCTTTTTTCATGCTATGTCCTCGCAGCATGAGTTACAGGACCGGCTGCAGGAGACGCAGCGAGCTGTGGCTGTCCTGCGGGGCCGGACAGCGGCCATGGACCGGGTCATGTGCCAGGGGCCTCTCCAGGCCCTCCGCACAGCAATGACTCGCAACAACTGCGTGAAGCTGCACAATAAGCTGAAGCTGATGGCGGCGGTGCATCAGACACAGCCCACTGTGCAGTTGTTGCTCTCTACCTCTGAGTTTGTTGGAGCACTGGAGCTCATCGCCACCACCAAGGAGGTGCTGCAGCAGGAGCTGCAGGGAATACACAGCTTCAGGTCAGGAGGGGCTCTGTGGGTCTGTCGGTGTCTTACTGGCACAAATGTGTCCTCTGGGTTGGTTTGCTTATGCTTTCTGACTGTATTCTTTGCAAACGGGCAATTTAGCAGTTGTACATCGTGTGTGTGTGTGTGTGTGTGTGTGTGTGTGTATGTGTGCGTGTGTGCGTGTGTGCGTGTGTGTGTGTGTGTGTGTTGGACATAATTCAGTAGAAATGTAAATTTTTAGGTCTCTTCACTCAAGATGAACATGTAGCTGTTTGACTCCACATAACTGACCCTTATAGCCAGACAGTCACACCCTGTGTCCAAACTCACATCCCTTCATCTTTTAAAGGGCCGAGTAGCTCTCAAATATTTATTGCAGAGTTGTAGCACATACGAAATGAAGCGACTGCACTCAACCTTTCCAACAATGCTAGCTGAAAAAAGCATCGTACTCACTGTGTTAAAGGTACCATGAAATGTCTGCATTGCTTGCCCTTTAGAAAATAAGAGCTTAATCTTATGTGTAAAGCAACAGGATCAGTTATGGAGAATGGAGAATTTTTGATTATGCCTACTAATGCAACATAAAGTCACTGCTGAAAATACACCGTTTGATTTAATTGTTTTTACCTCTTCATCTCTTCAGGATGTTACCCTTGTTTTAATTCGCTGTGTTCATTTGGCCATGTCTTAAAAAAAGATCAAACCACAGATGAGGGTAATTTACACAAGTTAGGTTACGCAATTTCATTAAATCTTTTAAACCTCCGTACAGAAAGTACAGCTGAAAATGTCACTGTCAGAGTGAACACCACAGATACTTCAGCTGCTGTACCACATTACAGGTAAAAGCCCACTAACATCAGCTGTTTGTCTGTCTGTCTTTGTGTCCCTCAGACATCTGGGCTCCCAGCTGTGTGAACTGGAGAAGCTGATCGATAAGATGATGGTGGAGGACTTCAGTATGTATTCCCGCAGCGACCTGAGCAGAAGTCTAAAGGACGAGCCACAGGTCCTGGAGAAGGTATGAACAAACTCCTCAGTCACACTGCTGAGACCTACTGTCAAATTACAATACATGCATTTACTAAACAGCTTCACTGTTTTCCAAGGCATTTATTCATCCTGTGTGTTTACTTTATCAAAGCAAAAGCCTCTTCAAGCAGTGATTACATTAATTCCAAACTTGGCTCTGCATCAGGTAAAAGAAATGAAGTGAGCCGAGTCATCTTGTGATGTATTAAATATTCATTTTACTTTAATGTTCCTGTAGCCATAACCTTGAATTAATTTGATGCTGTTATCCTGCGACCTGTCAACTACAAGCCGAAATCTCTTCTGTTTTGCAAAAAACTAAATTCTGTGTCTTCATCACTTCATAAGTATTTTTACTGCGACCACTTTTCTTTGTGGCTGAAGCAGTACCCGTACAAGTAGTTGGCTGCATTCAGAAACTTGGATAAGTATATATACATGCACAGCAGTATCAGGTTCCACTGCTCCAGGTAAATTATGTTTATATGTACAGAAATGTGTATGTGCTCAGAGTAGAAAAGGTTTTGCCTGTTGATTTTTCTGCAGCACATTTTATGGAAATTAATTTGAATATGTTATCATGTTACTAAAATATATGGATTTTGAAGGCATCTGTTTGAGAGATGAGGCGAGAAAAGTGGCATTTGGAATCTTTAAATTGACCATTTTAACCTTCTGAAAGTCAAATTAGACTATTTCAGTAGAATTTAGGGGAAAGAATTTCAGTGAAAGAAATATGGTGACATCAGCTGTTTTGTTTATTCAATTAAATTGTACTCTTTTGGCTAAATTCTGTCAGTCTCAAACAAATGATTGAAATCTTTCATTTAGAATTCACAGATTTGGAAAAGCTGCAGTGAGCCTCTGCTTGTTGCCTCTGTTTTGTGTCACACTTCCTTTCTTTAAATCTCTGCAGTGGAGGTGCAGATTGCCAAGTTAGCATGACGAAGAGAGCGCAGTATCCACATTAATGGGAAAATGTGCTGGGTTCAGATATAATGGACTTATCTTTTAAGGGGTTTAGGCGCACTATGGTTTGAGAAGCATGGCTTTTGTCTTCCAAAACATACCAGTTTATTAGGTTTTGTTTTATTTCGTTTTCATCTTCATTGACTTTCATTTGAGCAGGAAACTCACAATCGTCTAGACACACTTCACCACACTGATGTGTATTAAAGTGTATATAACAGATGGTTTGCCCATCACAGGTCCACAAACCAAATGCAGACTCACAAAAGGTGGGCTTGACTCACACACACATACACAGACAGACATGCACACACACACGCTGCTGATACACATGAAAATCACATCAAATCGATGAAATCACCTACTGCTGGAATCGGGCTCAGGGAGTGGATCAGTGTTCAGTGTTTGTTTTAACGTGCTTGGAGTACCAGATGGGTGGAGTCTATGGTTTTAGGAAAATTCAGGTGGCGTCAGGTAGGTTGTAGAGAGAGCGTAGTCAAACATCCACTGGTGTCCAAACATTAATTTTTGAAAATGCTGTGAATCCACTTGGTATCCAAGCAGCTAAAAAAGAACACTTCAAATACGGTGTAAATATGCTTTCTGTGATTGATGCTGAATAATCTGTGTAGTTGGATTTCAGGTTGGGAGGATTTATCATTAATTGTGTTGTATGGCAAAAAAATATTCTGACTTCATGTATCGATATGGATGTGCAACTCTATTTAGACTTCAGGAACTGAACATTGGTTTTGTAGTTTGCATGTGATTTTCAGCTCTTACTAATGATGAATTTGATCATCCCTGATTGATTTCTTGTGCTGATGTGCCTTTTAAATCTCAGCATGTGAACTGAATCTCAATTTAATTTTTATGCTACTTTGAATCTGCATTTGCCGAAAACCCTGCTGCCTGTGGAGTTTGTCTTTCAAAAAACGTGATTTCAGCTCAGTGTTGCTTTCGTGTGCGTATTTTAGGAGCGTCTGGAGTCGCTGGTGTTCGGTCTGTTGAGACAGAGGAAGCTGGACTTTCTGGATATTTACAGCGATGAGATGATCCTGGCTGCTAAGGTCATCGTCACACAGGTATGACTCCTGACACTGACTGCATTAACAGAACAGATGTGGCATGCTTGAAAACAGAACACTATAAACCTCAAATCCAAAATGGAATGTTTAGTTCTTATGTAATGGAAACCTGTTTGCATTGCAGTGTGTGGCAGAAAGTGTTGTGCACATTGAAGAAATTGACACTGAAGTCGTCATTAAGTAAGTAGAAGTTAAGCTTCCTTGGAAGAACACAGCTGTGGTTCTTCACCTAGATTGTACTGTTTATACTGCTGTAGCTGTATGTTAATTTCTCTAGTTGTACAAGGTCATTGTAGATAATGCTTTAAAGAAATAAATAGGCAGACTGTACTGTGACTACTGTGGATTCTTAAATAAATGCAATCTGACTTAGATCGCCTAAAATACACAATATATTTTGTTTTGCTCTTTCCATTCAGTCAGTTCAACATGGCAAAAGTGAAAAAGAAAATGATTAGGGACACGTCATAAGCACTCGACAGTGTGTGTGTGATTATTTTCACCACCAGAAGAGGGAGCAAAGGTCTCCTGGCTGCCCCTCCATACTGTTTAGCTCCATACTATTGCTTCAGTGTCTGATGACTGAAGACATCGGCTGGGAGTATAGAGAGAGACAGGAACTACATATTCAGTAACCGATGATTTTAACACTGTAATTCAAAGGCAGTGTTTTGTACTTTAAAAGTTGTGTTTCTGGGCTTTTGACAGAAAATAGCTGATCTCAGAACCTGCTAGATGGCCCCATGTACTAACTTATCCACACATCAAAATGCATCAACAATGTGCAAAAATTAAAGGTGTTTTATGTGAAGAAAATGATTCCACTGGACAGCTGGAAGAATTTATCTGAGCAATGCAATGATGGTACACTTTATAGAATGCTGTGCTATTAAATCACTCATAATATAACATGAATCCATTACCAGGGATATCCAGCTGCTTAAAGAAACACAGATTTAAGCTGCGGTTTAACTGTATGAAAAATGACTGTGTTTCTGCAGGCAAGCTGACCAGATGCGTCTGATGACGTTCCCTCAGTGGTTTGAGCTACTGAAAAACGTCTTTGAGAGTTTCCTTCTCTTCCTGCAGAGAATCAAGGTGAGGCAAAAGTCTCAGCTACAGTTTCAGCGAAACAATCCAACATGACTGGACCAGAGTGCCTATTTTTAGTTGGTTACATTTCAGAAGAAATCATCAAACATTCAGTTCGGAAAAAAGACAAAAGCAATGTTCTGCCTGCAAGAAAAGTTTGAATTTCAGTCCATGCATATACAGTGTAAAAAAGTCTGAAAAATATATCAGATTGCAGGCTTTATTGCCCTTCTGTCTGTTTTCCAGGCCACTCTGAACATCATCAAAAATGTGGTTCTGGAGGTTCTGAACTCAAACCAGAAGAACAGGCTCTTGGAGGAGGCCAATTCAGGGACATCAGGTCAAGAGGCTTCACAGAGCCCGTCGGTCCTGCAGGGGGAAGCTGAGCTCGCCTACCTTACCCACGAGGGTCTGTTCATCAGTGACGCCCTGAACGAGGCCCAGCAGCAGGCAGTGCTGGCGGCCCAGGATCACAGCTCTACAGTGGGCTCCAGGATCCAGCAGGGCCGGTCGGAGACTGCAGGCAGTGACATGACCTCTGGAACTTCAGAGATGTCTGCCAGCAGGGAGCAGAGCATTATGTATGTCACTCAAGATGTTTCCTCGTTTCCTTAATTTTCCCTCCTTACAACAAAATTGCATTATCATGACATCATCACCAGTAGACTCATGACTTGGCCTGTTGGTTGGTTGAACAGCTGATTAGATGCCATCATTTCCAAAGTTAACTTTCTGAAGCCCAAGCAATTTCTGGGTGTTTTTAGTTCCTGTCCCATTTTTAGTCATTGTACTTAAGAGGAATTATAAATACTTATTAACATGGGTCAGTAAGAACTCTTGATGGCAGGGGAAGCGTATTTTCTCAGTTGTCTGTTGACAGTGAGTGTTTGTTTTCAGGTCTGGTGAGAACATGATGCCTACTGAACTGGAGCTGAACCGTGTGGTCAATAACATCCAGGAGCTGCTGTACACAGCCTCCGACATCAGCCACGACCGCTGCGTCAAAGTGCTCACAGCCAGAGCCAAGGTATGATGGACAGCACTGAACTTTTTTTTTAATCATCTGTCCATTAACTGTACCTGCTTTATGCTGTAGACAGTAATATTAACTTTTGTTAAAATGTATGGTTGTTTTCAACAGGACGGCTCTCTGGAGCGGCTGACCTCGGCCGAGTTTGTGTGTCTGTCGCAGGCAGTGGAGGGTTTCGTCAGGGATACAGAGGAGCTGTGTGGCAGGCGAAGTGTCTCCTTGAGGGGAGCGCTGCAGAGCCAGGCCAACCGCTTCGTCCACCGCTTCCATGAAGAACGCAAGACTAAACTCAGGTAACCTGCAGCACAGTACTATGTACACTATTGTATTCATTTTGACTCATGCCCAAATATGCATTTGTTTGTGGCAGCAGTAGGTGGTTTGAAGGACATAATGTGAATAAATAAGCTAACTAAGGTTAGCCTGTTTGTTTTCTCAGCTTTAATTTTTTATGAACTGCTATGCTGCTTGTATATTGTGAGTGACATCATGTGACTTGTCAAAGTTTTTATTTGTTTTACAAGTGGAGAAATATAAGTTGACACCATCAGTCCTGGTTTCATGATGTTGGATTTGATTTGTGTAACTTGCTCTGATTCTCTGCTTTGAACTGCACCACACTGTGAACTGTTGAGGGGGACTGCAGCAGCAGTGTCGTTTGGGTTTGTGTTTTCTAACGCTTCTGTTTGTTTTGCGTCCCTACAGCCTCCTCCTGGATAACGAGCGCTGGAAGCAGGCAGAGGTTCCTGCAGAGTTTCAGGATCTGGTGAACTCCATCGCTGATGGAAAAATAACACTACCAGAACGCAAAACCCCAGGTACCAGTTAGCTCCAAGTATTAGCTATCACCTTCTCAAAAGCCTCTGCTGTTTGTTGCAGAGGTTTGTATTTATTGACTACTTGTTTATGACCCATATTTTTTTCTTTTACTGTATACTTGAAACAGATGTATTACATACATACACATAGTCTAGTGTATCCACATGCATGTTGGATTTACACTGTACCTTGCATCTTCCAAGAAGTCCCAGAATGTAAAACCTCAAAATAAGAAATAACAGAAACGATAAAAAGTTGATCAGTAAATAAAAAAAACGTAAGATTTCTGCAGAAGGGCTTTCACCTCCTTCAGAGAACAACATGTGGACATATATGACTTGGTGCTGTACTTTCTTTTTATTAATGTTTCCATACAGAATATATCAAGAACAATATGAAGCCATTCAATATAGTCAGGAGAATGTGAATAAAATAAAATGTGTCGCGTTGTTGGGTTGAGTGATGACAAAGAATCATTATTCATTAGGAAGCTGTAAAATACCATATATATTCTATGTAAAGTAAATTTGAACTCCCACAGCTGGAAAGTAGCAGTGTTGTCATTCTTGCAAATATTGGTGAGGAGAGATTAAGTATGTTTTTCAGAAGGATCCCTACTTGGAGAAAAATACAATCTAAGAATGAGTTTACAATCTGTTGATTTAAGACCGGAATCATTGTTCAAATTGGTTTAGTCGGTTTGCCAGTCAACGTTTCCGTTGCTACTCCAAAAGTCCCAAATATTGTTAGGGCACAAGTTGATTTTAATAAATGGAATACAAATACATTCAATCACATACATTCTCAGTACTGAATAAAGAAGCTTTACTTCTCAGAGCAAACAGAACACCCTTAATATGTGTGAGGTTTAGACTTAAGCTCTGATGTATGTGGTTTCTTTCTGCAGGTCCAGATGACAAGAAACCTGCTGAGTTTCTGCTCGTGAACGGGCAGAAATATGCAGTTGTTGGGTAGGTTTCCTGCTCCACTGAGGAGTCACACAGTGCTAACGTAACAGTTAAACTAATCACACACTTACAAGTATTTCAGCAAGTTAATGAAAGCCTCACATGTCCCATATTTCAGGACGGTTCTGCTGCTGATCCGGATCTTCCTGGAATACTGTCAGTGTGTCAACGACATCCCATCCATTGCCACTGACATGCTCACACGTCTGTCGGACCTCCTCAAGGTCGGAAACGCAACACAGCACTCAAACCACAATCAAATTCACCTTGATTAGTTTAAAAACACCTTGGGTCTTCTGTTTTGATCTGACAAATTGTGCTGTTTGCCGGTCCTTGTTGATCATTGATTTTAATGTTAGTAAAAAATTAAACAGTAGATTATTTCAACTAATCATTACGAGAAACCATAAACTGAAAAACCAGAATTGCACTTGACAGTTTTCTGCTTTGAGTGCCCCCATGAGGTCAGGCTCAATCATTTCTTGTGTTGTGTTTCTGCAGCACTTCAACTCTCGGAGCTGCCAGTTGGTTCTGGGAGCCGGAGCTCTGCAGGTTGTCGGACTCAAGACCATCACCACCAAAAACCTCGGTATGTAACAGCAGCTGCACAAAACCGGTCCCAAGTCAGTTTAAGGACGGGTGACTTTCATTAACATGTAAATGGGATTTTAATGTATCTGTTTATCCGATGCTGAAGATGCAAATTTTGTCACATAACCTTGAACACAAGTGTTGACTACCTGTGTAGAAAGCCACTGTGCTGTAATATTCTCACTCTGTATGTGTTTGTAGCGTTAGCTTCCCGCTGTCTGCAGCTGGTGGTTCACTACATTCCCATCATCAGAGCTCATTTCGAGACCAAACTGCAGGCCAAACAGTTCAGCGTGCTCCGACACTTTGATCACATCACCAAGGTAACACAACACACACACTCTACCCAGGTGTGCTTTATATTTACTTGTGTTGTTTGAAAAAAAACATATTCTCATCCAAAAATATAAACATGACTTAAATCAAGAATCCTGACCTCAACAATCTTTTTTTGTGTATATTTTGTGAAATCCTAACGACTCCTACCTTGTAAGTTTTGCCACTGAGTGTGTTTCTTGTTTTGCAGGACTACAATGATCACATAGCAGAGATCTCTGCTAAGCTGGTGGCCATTATGGACAGCCTGTTTGAGAAGGTTTTATCAAAGGTAAAATCAGCGTTGGTATTTTTAAAAGTTACAAAAAAAATTTGCTAGGACTCGTACTAAACTTAATGTAATGATATCAGTAACCTGTATTTGTAGAAAGCACTTCTTCAAAACACTTCTTGCTTCAAACTGCATGAAATAAAGTCAAAATCATTTATTATAGGAGAGAGATAAAACCAGTTCTACTGGTGCAAGATAAAAATACAAAACAGTTTAAAGTGGCATAAAGACAAATAAAATAATAACATAAGAACTCAGTACTTCACAGTCATTGTGCTCAGTATTGTCTATGCTTGAATATGTTATAGCATGCAACCTACCCAAGCTCATATAAGATACTTTCCCTTTTTGAGATTTTATTTATAGATATCTTT
Organism: Dascyllus trimaculatus; assembly: GCA_024666655.1. Lineage (NCBI taxonomy): Eukaryota > Metazoa > Chordata > Actinopteri > Pomacentridae > Dascyllus > Dascyllus trimaculatus. The sequence goes on along the minus strand of CM045447.1, from coordinate 7,226,398 downwards.
TGTGTGTGTCTGGAAGGATAAAGTAACTGTTTTCCGTGAGAAGTCTCTGTTGATTTTTATGAAGTGATTATGTTATTTAAACATACAAAAGACAAGCCAAAACATTGTCAGGAAAAAATATGTCACAACAACAATTCCTACCTGCTGAGGCGTGGGCAAAACATCAGCAGCCAATCCAACTCCAATCAGAGGCTTTTTACAGCAGAACACTGCCCAGGTACATGGTGCGCATGTACATGCAATGGGGGAAAAAAACCCTCACTGGACCGAGTGGCCTTCTGTCGGTGCTCCAAGGTCCAGTTCTGTAGCTCACACCTATTATAAGCAGTCAGCACAGTGACTGAGCATTTTCTACTACTTCCAGGGTTTCATCCTAAACAACCCTAAGGACTGATCCTGTCAGCTGACAGGGTGGAGAGCTTTCTGTATCGTTCTTTAGAATGGAGCATGTATAGCAGAATTACTCCAATATTACACACCTTGATGTGCATCTTTGTCACCAGATAATCAGCACTATTCACTAATTTCTGAACGCTTGTTTTGGCTCATCTGTGTATGTTTAATTGCTTCCCACTGGATCCTGTTGTGTTCCACATGTGTGTTGTTTCTGCTCTTTCCTCAGTATGAAGTGAAGGCTCCGATGCCCTCGGCCTGCTTCAGAAATGTCTGTAAGCAGATGGCAAAGATGCACGAAGCCATTTATGAACTTTTACCTGAAGAACAAACGCAGGTGAGGTCTCGCAGACATCACTGCATTTATCCCACATGTTTATCCTTCAGAGATGTGGTTTACTTGAGAATCTGAACGGTTTCGCAGAAAAGCACAGTTTGGCATTAAGACACGGATGTTTTTTTCCGCACAGATGTTGTTTCTAAGGATCAACGCCAGTTTTAAAATGCACCTGAAGAGGCAGCTGGCTCGGCTTGGGGTCATTAATGACGGAGGACCACAGCACGGGTAACTGCACCACACAATGGAGCAGTTTTTCAGACGGTAGCAAAGCATTTTGCGTTTCACTCAGATCACATCTAAACTGATGTTTCTAAAAAAGGAATCCCGCTTGATGACACGGTGCCCTCATTGTAGACCCTGTCTGCTGCTTTCACCACACACTGCTGTTTGTGGTTATTTGACATTTGACTTCATAAGGTCGGAGGAGACAAACACGCTTTATAATAGTTGATGTGGAAAAAAAGAGTCTTGGTCTATTCTAAATTATTTAAAATACGTTTTTGCTCACATCACAGCAAGCTTTTATATTGAACTGTTCCTCCATTTCTCTACTGATTTATTTTTTAATTTAGTTTGTTTTGACTTGTGTTTAATTTTTCAGACTTTTTTTTTCTAACATTTTTACTAGTGCTGTCAATCGATTAAAATTTTTAATCGCGATTAATCGCATGAATGTCATAGTGAACTCGTGAGTAATCGCACATTTTTTATCTATTCTAAATGTCCCTTGAATTATCATTTTATACGAGGAGGAGGCGGAGAATTCGCGTCAGCTGTGTTTGGCCATCAAGTGATATTACAGACTGGATATGCTACGATTATAACTCAGTTCACTCTGATAACACACAGATAACTTTGGTCTTGTCAATCATCATGTGCATCCCAGGCCGCCGTCACCTGACGGAGCATCTGCATCAGCGGCACACGGTTCGGGACGCAGAAAAGGAACCGACAGAAAGGCGAGCGAGAATATTGCTGCTGTACCACCACCAGCAGGAGATCCTGTCTGACTCCGACGGCGAACACCTCGCCAACCATGCCCCCGCCCGCGTTAATCTCGCGATAAAAAAATTGACGCCGTTAAAATTGATTTGCGTTAACGCGTTAATAACGCGATATTTTTGACAGCACTAATTTTTACTAAAGATGTTTCATCCAAGATTTTTCATACCTGTTGATGTTGTAAATTTAAACAAAAAAGCAGCCCCTATACCAAAACACATGCTTCTGGTCATTTCTACCAAGTCTCGAGTGTTTGTAATTCACTATAAATTGAGAATAGCAAAAGCAAGAGTTCTTAAATCAGTCACTAGTCAATTACAAGTCATAGCTACAACTAAAGAGCTTAGTGAATTAGTGTTAGGGTCCATTACTAAGAGAGACACTCAGACGCTAAAGCGGTAACCTGTGGCTGTTTGCAGGCTGGTGGTGGTGGACGTGGCGTTCTACACGGAGAACGTCCAGGCGCTGAAGAGCCTTGAGCGACTCGACCTGAACATGGCCGAGATCTGGGAGCAGAAGAGGTGATGCAGGACGGAGTCTGGATGTCCAGGACTGACTGACCCGGCGATGGGGGCAAACCTCAGGGGCCGACGGCGGCCAGCTGACAGTGGAGGAGGCCCAGAGGGACCAAAAACACAAAACTGGGAGAAGAAGAAGAGCAGCAGCAGCATGCCGGAGCTCCAACAGCTTCAAAGACTTGATAGAGTACCACACAGAGCCTCCTTAAAAACTGCTGCCACCTCATCTCACTGTGTGCAATCCAACAGAAATACTAGTAAATTATTAGACAGTTTTAGTGGGAGCACACTGCAGGGTGTGGATAATGTTTGAGAAATGGAGGGGTTATTTATTTTTCTGACTCATGGAAAGCATTCTATACTGTGGCGGACTTTTCCTTGGAGCTGGGATGTGGAAGCTGAAGGGAATTTTATCACCAACACTGACAACGACCTTTTATGTCGCTGATTTCATGGACTTTTGGGAAAACTTCGCAGCTGGAGGTTCAAGGTTCAGGGGATAAAATGATTAAGTCTGGAAAGAATGGTTTCCTCCTTACTGCTCTGAAAGACCTACAGGGTTCCTGCGTACTGTTTTCCTGATCACTTCGATCAGCTGCACAGAACACTGGCGTTTTTCTAGTCAGAACAAGGATTTTTTCCAGACTTGTGTCGGGGCCTGGAGGAACCCTGGTGGAGCAGAAGCTGGGAGAAATGTCTCCTGAAGAGTTGAATTTCTTGAAAATTAGAAATAAACGAGCTCTTACCTACATCCTGACGTTACCAAAGTGAAACGGTTTCTCATTTAGGAATTCAACTCTTCACATCCATTTTCCCTCTTAAACAGTCAATCATGCATTAGGTCCTCTTCAGCTCAGTGATTTTCAGGCCCGGTCATTGTGATGATCAGACTATTTTTTATATAAGTGTAGTTAACTGATGCAGAGTGTTTGCAGAATGTGAAGCATGAAGATCAGCTGTTAATTCAAAATCTTGTTGACCCTGTCTCTTCTGCTGTAGTTTGATTTCACCCGCATGAGCTTTTAGTTTCGTCCAAGGCTGGAACAACAGAGTGAAACAGAAAATCTGGTTTATTTCTATTTAATTCATGTCCAAATTGAATAATTCTAGTACATGTGAACAAAAAAAAAACAGCAGGGATTAAACATCCACTCAGTGCTGGCAGGCTAAATGCGCCAGCTCAACTCAAAAATCAAGTGTAAAAACCTGCACTGCTTCACTTCTTGAGGCCCTTCCATGCTTGAGCTAGTATGACTAGCATGCTACCAACCGACGTCTACAAAATTGTGAATTATAAAGCTTTTATTAAACCTTTTACCTTTTGTTAACCCTCTGAACCCCCAAACCCACCGGCAGGTTTGAAAGCCATGTTATATTTTTAAAAACTGACTCTTTAGAGACTGTTGAAACAAAGAGAGTCATCAGATTTTCAATTTTCCGACGGCCCTTGAACATATACCTTAATGTTCCCCAATATAAGCTTAACACACATCTCATTCGGAAGTTTGCCAAAAATAGACTTGCTTCAGATCCTGTAAAAAACTAAAGATCTTTGTTCCACAGCGCAACTGAGAAACCATCAGTGACTCGGCTGCATCCAACACTTATGTGACAAAAGTTCTGAGGATTTTCAGGAGAGACGACGAGAGACTGAGGAAAATAAAACGATCAATTAATTAAATGCAGAGTGGCTCAAAAACGGTATACAGAGGAGCAAGCTGTTGGAGGATGCATTCAGCATGGTGAAACACCTTCCTACAGCTGATGAGCAGACTAGTGCTGAGGTTGTCATCATTTTTTTCCTTTATCGTAACACTTGTGAGCACTTGGGGGAAATGTACATGTTGATTCCTGGTTTCTGCAATTTTTCCAAAACAAATAATCACAAAAATTCAACATACATTTATTTCGTTTTTATGATCGACACAACTTTGTAAATTTGCACGAAAGACGTTTTTGAATTCACGCTACTTCTAGCCATGGTTTGCTGTTTCCATGGAGGTGCAGGACTTGATGAAATGAGCCACAGTAAAACTAAAAACTCACCCTTAAACTGTTTGGAGTTCAGAGGGTTAACCTGCTTCCCTTCCTCTCTGCTGCTTCTATTACGGCCCGTGCAATTATACAACTACAGTAGACATCAGCTCCTCTTTCTCTATCGATTGGGAATCGTTCTGCCACATGTGGCACCAAAATGCAGTTTTTCATTCTGCCGCTCTTCAAGCATTAAATTTTCTCTTCTGACCTGAAGTTCAACCGCTCTGAACTCAGGCGGTGAGGTGGTTGTATTGAAGCATTAGACTCCCAAAAAGACAAGACTACAGACTCTCCTCACACCTGACAGCTGCTCTCCTGGTCTCTGTTTGACTTTTGTACTACAGAGATTATAACCAGAAAATGACCGCTTGGTTTTTTCATGATAATGATTCTGTTATTATGAAGAACTGCTGCATCAGCCCGAGTTAGATAAGTCTAGCATCCAGGCGTAACGGATAAATCTAATGACTGCAGCCACAGCCGTTCGGTGAACAAGTCAGTAGTGTGTGTAGGGCCAGAAACGGTGTGTGACCGCAGCTGTCAGTTTATGAGAACAAAAAGTATTAACTATCATCACTGTCTGCTTCAGAAGTGCCTACTTTTGATCGACTGTCAGAGACGACACATCTGAGCTCTCCACTACAGTGTGCCTACCATACCACTGTGTGTGTGTGTGTGTGTGAGAGAGAGAGAGTGTGAGTGGGTGTGAATGAGCTCTGATGGGTTTGGATGAGTCGGGCAGTGTGTGTGTGAGCGTCCAGAATATCTTGAATCCTTCAAACCTGCTGTGAATAAAACAGGATGATGGAGGGACTTGTTGTCTATCAGTCTGTTTGTCTACTGTTTCTTCTTCTATTCCATTTTTACCATAAAATGTCACAACATTATGGTTTATACTCTTCCTCAGTAACCAGTGGGAAGGCCTTTATTTGTCAACACAGCAGTTCTTGTAACAGACTACATGTCTCCACTGGGATTTTGAACCGCTCCTTGTGACGATTTCAACGAACAGTATCACTGTCAGAGTCCGGAGCTGAATCTGTGGAGGAGCTGAAGACCAGAGTGACGGCGAGGAAGCTTTCAAACTCAAAGAGCTGGAGATTATGACAAAAGTGGAGCCAAATTTAAGTGGAAGCATGAAGAAACATTGTTAGCAACTAAAAGACCTGTTTGTTTGATTCATGTGAAGGCAAATGAAAGCTTTGAATACTTTTTAATTTAAAAAAAAAAACAGCAATGAGAGGAAACCTACTGGGCAACTAATGATTTGATATAAACAAAAATTCCACATGAATATGAATAATCTGTGGCTTGGGGCTGCATGGGACCGTTTCATAGCTCAGGACACTAGTAACAATGCATTAGCACAAGGTGGATTAAGTCTTATGTCAAGACAATATTGCTTGTAACCTTTTCAGAGCATAATAATAAGAAATACACAAAGAATATTTTAGTTGTATTCAGAATTCAGCATACGTAACATGAATGATGATGTTTCCTAGAGGAGTGTTTCTGAGCTCTTCTAGTTTCGATGCAGCTGAGGGAACCGTTTTGCTCAGACCTGATTTCTCTGTGATGCTAAATGAACACGTAAACTCACATTGTCGGATTGTCATCTTCATTCTCTGGCTTCAGAATTCAGACTGACAGTTGCTTATATAACTAACCTGAAGAACTGATCCTGTCAGCCTGCAGGGTGGAGCTTTCTCTATCGCTATTCTGCAGAATTAGTTGTAGGACTAAATTACTACAACTTGCTGCTGTAAAGTGCGGAATCATTTTCAGGTATTGCACAGAGTTGGAGGTGAGCTGGGAGATGGGGACTTCATAGATCTGCACATTCTAGATCTGTGTAGAGTTACTTTAAGGACATGAAGGGATTATTTCCATGGGGGAAAAAAGTATATTTGAATATGTGTTTTGAAACACAAATGAGTTTCTAGTTGTTTATCAGTGGCTGGAGAGGGTCTTTAAATGATCTGATTCATAAGTGGGACAAATCGATTCTTCATCAGCAGCAGCCGCTGGTACATCTTCAGGCTGCCCTCAATAAAACCCTCCTGTAATGTTACTGTGACAGAAAACCAAACAGACACCTCTGTGTCATTGATGAGCAACAGACAACAAATCACTGCTTCAATTTATACTGAACATAAAGGAAACACAGCATGTCAGATTTAAAAAAAATCCCATCCATTCTAGTGAACTCGGGGGAAAATGTTTGTTGTTCCGACACGTCTCAGAATCAACGTCATCAACAACCAAATGCTGGATCATTCCTTGAAAAATCAATCAGTACCTCCTTACCAGGAATATCTTCAGAGGCACACACCCTTGATTATCCAGGTGAATGAGACGTATAACTGGCAGTGATCAGCACAGCAGCGGTAGGAACCAGAGGTGATTTGGTGAATAATGTGACCAACAGAAACTGGACAGGATGCGTCCGAGGACTGAGCCCTGAGGGACCCCACAGGACATGAGGACAGATGAAGATCAAAAACTGACGACTGCCACTTTGAAAACTCCATCAAGTTGGTTAAAGTAGTTCCACCGAAGCCAACCTGGTTCCTGAACCTGTTTAGGAGTGTTTTGTGATCCACTGTGTTGAATGCTGCTCTCAGGTCCAGCAGAATTCTAGCTGGGAGACTATCAGAGTCTGTGTTCATCAGGATGTCATTGGTGACTCTTAGCAGGGATGTTTCTGTGCTGTGGTTTTTCTCTAAAGCCAGACTGAAACTAGGTAGATGTGATATTATTTTCAATTACTTCTGACTCTAGATTTGATTTCTTGAGGATAGGATGGACACTTGCCTGTTTAAAACAGTCCGGCTGTACCAGATAAAAGAGATGCTCTGGTGTTAGAAAGAAGATGAGGGGCGACAACTGTGAAAACCCGTTCAAACAACCTGGGAGGGACGATGTTTGTAGAGGTACAGGTAATTTGTTGGATCCTACAAAATATAACCATTGATTTGACTTGAAGGCAGAACATTCAGCGTTTATATATGATAATGGAACGATCGTATCAAGCCAGCAAGACACTGAAGACGAAGTTGCTCATTTTAAAGTGTTCTGAGTAGCGTTAAGGTCGAAAAGAGTTGTATAACTGTGGGTTTCAAACAGCATGAATGCTTTAACTAAAATGTTTAATTTTACAATTTTACATTAAAAAGAACAAAAAAAAAAACTGAGAATCAGTCGTTCAGCGGTATAACTGAAGTTCAACTTAACTTCACCCTCATGAGTCAGTATTTATGTATATTAATAAATATCAAGTATAATGTACTGCAGAATGGGCAGCCAGGCGAAACTAGCATTAGTATAAACAGACTGGTAGAAAGCTGCGGTTACTCACTGTGACCACTAGATGGCGCTGATACATAACACTCTATTATTAGTCTTCCATTTCACTTTTAGAATAGAATAGAACAGAATAGAATGCTTTATTGTCATCATACATGGAGTATGACGAAATTTAAGATAGCTGCCATATTGAGGTGCACTGAGAATATAAACGTAATCATAAAAACAATATACAAGAATATAAACATAATAATAAAAACAATATACAGGTGAATATGGTAAAAGAAGCAGTAAACCAGTATAATGTTATAAAGCAAGAGCAATTCCAGAAGACCGATATTGCTCATGAGACGGATATTGCACAGAATGATAAATAGGTAAATAAATAAATATAGAGGGTGGGCACTGAGGTAGCAGTCTGTGTGAGTGAAGCAGCATTGTGCCTTTATGCTGCGTTCAGGAGCCTGATGGCCCATGGATAAAAACTGGTTTTTAGTCTATTGGTCCTGCCTTTGTGTGATCTAAATCTCCTCCCTGATGGCCGCAGGTTGAACAAGGGCTGTCCAGGGTGACATCTGTCTGCCAGTGCTGAGGCAGCATGAGCTGGCGACGTTCTCTAAAGGGGGGCAGAGGGCAGCCGATGATCTTCTCTGCAGTTCTGGTCCCCCTCTGCAGGGCCCTCCGGTCTGCAGCAGAACAAGCAGCAAACCAAACAGTCACAAAGTACATCAGCACTGGTTCTATGGTGGCTCGGTTAAAGGACACCTGCAGCTTCTCCTCTAGATGGTTTCTTTGTTGCACAGGGAGGATATATTCAGATGAAGACATTCAAAGACTTTTCACAGAAACTGAAGCAGCTGCAACTCAGTTACTGACTCCTTCTAAATCATGTCTATATCTTCTTACCTGGACAGGTGTAACACATGGGAGTGTGCTCGTCCACATTTGACCTGCAGCTGCTCGAAGGAAATGATTCATTTGTCTTTGCTGACTGTCCGATATTCCAGTATTTCCTACATGATGAAGTCATTCTTCATCCTGATGGACACACAAGCTGTGTCTCAATTCAGGGGCTGCATCCTTCTAGGCTGCATTATTCGGCCGCATACGTCACAGCAGTGCGACTAAGGCCATCCCATTTCATTAAAACTTCAAGACTCCTTCAAATGCGGCCGACGAATGCGTCCTTTTCCACAGATTTGAAGGATGCACGATGTATCCTTCGTAGCCCCAGATATCCCAAGATTCACTGCTGACAGTTCGATCAACAGCTGGAGTTTTAACTGCTGACGGCTGACAGAGAAGATGGATGGAGGATTCTAGTTTTAAATATTAGTATTATGTTACAGTTCACTCTGATAGTACAAGTGTTGAACACATTAAAATTTGTTTTAAAAAACGATTAAGTTACGTTATTGATGTCAGCCGCTGCAGTTTAAAACATTTACTTTCCAGTTGTTCAGCTTCAGTGTTTAAGTTTTATTTTAACGAGACTGTGGCGATTTTTTCTGACTGTGGTCAAAACGACTTATTCATTCATAAATATTCACAATATAACAATATAACTCATCAATATAACAATCATTATATTTGGTTTCTGTTCGGACAGCAGGTATTTAGTGATCCTCATCAGAAACACTCAGCCCAGAGATTGTGGAGATTTATAATATTTGAAGTTCATATCAGTGGATGTTAACAGATTTAAACCAGCTGTGGACGCTTCTTGTTTCTCAGACAGTTTAGTCCCGAACCATCGTACAGTAGAAGACCCTCAAGTCTTCAAGGATATAAAACATATTAAAAACAAAAATTACAATTTCGGGATCAAATCTAGTCAAAAATTAGGTAAAATTACAACGTCGTCTTATCCTGATCATCGGGATGAAAATTTGTTTGTCAGGGTTGCTAGGCAACAAAGAGCGGCGCTACAAGACGTCATGACGCAAGCAGGAAGTTCATCGTAGGCTAGACCATCTCATTTAACAAACGCATGTAGCCTTCTCATGCAGCCTACCTGTCCTTAGAAGGACCCAGCCTTCGAAGGACGGGTAGGCTGGGTCCTTTGAAGGATGCAGCCCCTGAATTGGAGAGGCGGAAGCGGCCTCACAGTGGAGGTCTGCAGCCAGGTACTCTTGGGCTGAATTGGGACACAGCTACAGTCAATAAACCTCCACATCCTGCACGGAGTGGCTGAAGAATATTGTTCCATCCTTTCTGTCTGCATTCATGTGGACATTAACAGCATCCAGCTCACTTTAAAGCAGTATTTCACTCAGTTTGACTGAATCAAACCGTCTGTGACAGAGAACAGAGCTTGTTCCAGCTGTTTGTTCACACAGTGAAGCTGAATGGAATCAAAGTGAAACACTTCATGTTTCTGATTCTATCAAAATCAGACAAAATACGCTTATATGACGTCAGACATGTTCACTTTTAAGCTGACACCTAAACAAGTAAAATAAAAGGTATAAACTGATCCTAATGAGGTTATTGAAAAGGTCAACAGTTCTGTTAAATGAGTGGACATAAAGAATGGTTAAGTCCAATGGTCCAATAGTGGTCTTTCTTCGTCCTAATGTGAGTCTGGTATTTATTGTGGTATGGGCAGTGGGAGTGAAATCCTTTTGATGTTGTTCATTAGATTTTGACCACTACTTTCCAGCTGGATCAGAAGTGGGTCAGTGTTTCTGGCTGCCACTTAGTCCCATGTAGGCCTGATAGGGACTGGTTTGAGTCCATCACTTGGCGAAGCTGGGCCCAGTATGGATCCTGGGTGTCTCCTTGTCTGGATGTGTTGTGGAATCTGCTGAAGGTCTGCTTTCTCGTGGCCTCCTCCTGATGACACAAACTTCACACCATCCTGTCAGATCTGGAACGTTTAATACTGAACATCTGCCGGGGTGCCTTGCTGTCTCTGCTCGGTTGATCACAGTGGACCCTGTCTCCAGCCTGTGACTGAAAATGGATGAAAAACTGCTCGTTCTCTGTTTTAAATCTGATTATGGCTGGTTGATGCTACATAAATTAAAGTTTTATGCACTGACTTTGTAGATTTGGTCAAACTGGGATCTTGTCTGACTTTCTGCTGACAGATTTGTTCTTAAATGACTCAACACTAATGCTGTGCTCCCTATTTGTCTAAATGGGGAAAAAGTCTCTTCAGCTTATTTAGGAACATTTACAATATTGTCCAAGACATTTTTCTTATGTTTGGCGAAAAACATAACAACAACAACATCAACAACCTGTTCAAAGGTTCAAAGGTGTTTCTTCTTATTTTCTTCAGTTCATTCTGAGAAGCAGCGATCACTGAAACAGTCTGGTGAAATCTTCGTGTTAGGAGAAAGAGCTGTTTATTAATAGAACAGAAACGTTAATGATCCTTTACAGGAAGTTAGAAAAAAATGTCACGGCAGCTTCAACACCAAGGATATAACACACAAAAACACAGAACAACAACAACAATAACTCTGTACCCACCACCAAATGGCAAAGTTAGCAATCAAAAACTAAAAACTAAGCAAATAGCAGAGTTAAGAGGAATAAACATGTATAACTGATGGAACTACCGCTATTGCTTATTGAAGAGTCTTATAGCAGCTGACAGGAAAGACTTACTGCATCTTGGTGCCAACAGTCTGTTGCTGTAAGTGTTGCTCTTTATCACCCCCAGAGCATGGAGTGGATGTTCATGACTGACCACAGTTTAGCCAGCATTCTCCTCTGCACTGGATCAAGCACAGAGCCAACAGCAGAGCCTGCCCTCTTAATAAGCCTCACCTTAAACCTCTTATAAGTTTGTCATTTCATAATTAGAATTTGATTGTTTGGTTACTTTACATGATTGTTCATTTGATTAGGATATTTTCATTTGCTAGTTATCCATTCAGTTTCATTTCTTCTGATTCGTTTCTTGTTGCTTGTATTTATGTGGTCAGTGGACCGTAGTGTATGAGTAGGTGGGCAGGTATCGGACCAGCATGCACCGGGGAGGGTCGACGGTTTTTTACCAGATCAAGAGACGAGATTCTTTGTTCTGTTGTTTGCATCGGATAAATAAACCAATAGGCCTTTGAGGACTGAACTGGATTTACCTTCAGTCTGTCGCCTCCACATGATGAGATCAGAATGACTCCAGCGTACTTTATTAAACTCTCTCTGGGCACCAAGGCTTCAGCTGACATGTTTTCAGGACACTTTGCTCTCATCCACTGAATGTGTTGCAGGTAGAGAAGCTGAACAACTTTGACTGCAGCTGGAAGTAGAAAGTAAACTGAACTATAATCCTGCACTGACAGAAACATCCTGGAACTTCCTGACACTCTGCACATGCAGGCTGTCCTCTGAACCTGACATCAACCTCCAATGGATCATGTCAACATTAACTGCAGTTCTCCATCATCCACAGTGTGGAGCTGCAGCACTAAACTACACAGTGATAACAACACGCTTTACACTGGTTCCCAGTCCACCTCCCAGTAACATGGACCAGTCAGAGTCTCTACACACAAACTGTTGCTGCTTCAACCTCTGGATCATCAGGACACAGTTCATCCTCTCAGCACAAACACCGTCCTGATCAGCATCACTTCCATCTGCAGAGAGAAGAAGAAAGAGCAGAGGAGATCAATGAGTTTGATCAGCTGATCATCAGTATAAAGAGCAGCAGGACTTCAGTCCTGTTCAGAGCAGCAGCTTCATGTTAACGTGTTGGAATGAACACACTGAGCTCCAAGCTCACACACCTGCACACACTGTCAGCATCAGGTGTGTTTCTCTGCACATTTCACTGCAGTCCACAGTGGAAACAAACTGCTGACAGTCATCAAGCTTCATCACTGCACAAACTCTTCACTCATGGATTTACTGCTGCTCCATTTAAACCAACAGTCTCTGTGAGTCCATCAACATCTCATCTGTTCTCTTAACATCAGCTGACAAACTAACATGGAGGCTGTCAGTCAACACATCTGGATCAAAGCACACACAAGGACACACATCCAGATGTGACAAGTCTGTCACCATTCTGCTCTCAGCTCCACTAAGAAGCTGCAGGTTTACAAGAGACACTGGATCTTTGCTTTGATACTGACTGTGTTTAGTAGAAAACCGACTGACTGGAACCTTCTACTGACCTCAGAGTCTGCAGGCTGCAGTCTGGACTCTCCATAAGATCATTCAGATGTTTCACAGCTGAATCCTGCAGGTCGTTGTTACTCAGATCCAGATGTTTCAGATGGGAGGGGTTGGATTTCAGAGCTGAGACCAGAGAATCACAGCTGATCTCTGACAAACTACAGTTCATCAGTCTGAATAAAGAATAAAAGACATATATCAAATCATTGATGACCCATCAAAAGTGTTCAGGTTCTAAATGTGCAGCTCAATATTACTTTGTCCTCATTTCTATACAACAAGCAGAGTGACTTTAGCCTTCTGTTATTGTAGATCATCATCATGTCAGCCTTCTACACACATCATCCAATTGTCAGCTCAACATTCATCCACCTATTCATGTCCACACATCAATAACATCAGCTGACCTCAGTCCACTCACTCATTACAGGATCAATAATAATACTAATACTTTAAACAGCTGAAAATATGTGTGTATGTCTCTCTCTCTCTCTCTCTCTCTCTCGAAGAAGAAGAAGAAGAAGAAGAAGAAGAAGAAGAAGAAGAAGAAGAAGAAGAAGAAGAAGAAGAAGAAGAAGAAGAAGAAGAAGAAGAAGAAGAAGAATTAACAATCTCCACTTAATTTAGCATCAGCTTGAAAACAAAGCTCAAATAATAATTTTTTTTAAATATAGTTGTAAATAAATTCAAGCGTTAAGGGGTTAAGCTATATTCTATTGGAGGAACAGCTGAAGGAAACCAGATCCTCACTGACTGCTGGACACTCTACAGACAGAACATCAGCAGCACCATCTGTGGACCTTCAGCAGCATCTGGACCAGCATGATGGTGTTAATGGAAACTGGCCAATCAGCTCCACTAAAGAACACCAGGAGGAGGAGAGGCATACAGTTTTTCATCTGTGTTAAGAGACTGTAGTCCTTTTACAAAATGAAATCTCTTAAATCAAATGACATAATTTAATGTCTTTTCAACTGTATTCTAAATATGAATTGTCTGAAATGAATTGTTGAAGCCAGAATTAATGGGTGGACGTCTGAGGACTAACAGCAGGTATATCTGTAGAATGAAGGCTAATCTATTGTAGTAATGTTAATATTAAAACATTAAACCCCATCCATCTCTGTTTGTGAGGTGTATTCAGACAAAACACATTTGGTCCTACAAAATAGTCCTGTATTACATGGTGTCCTCAGTAAGGTTTAGTCATTCTACTTTTTAAAGTTTTTTAGAAGTTTTTGTTGATCTGAGAATAAGACGGTTTAATTCATTGTATCACAAACTACAGCTGTCAACAAAACATTAAAAATAAAGTTTGTATAATGATATTACAAACCTCAAAATATATAAGTCTTACTTGTTATTATATCAAAACATAAAGAGGCAGGTCTATGTTATCATATCTTATTCCATTTCATTGTTTTTCACAGTAAAAATAATTCAAGCAGATAAGCTGAGGTGGTGACCTCATCAAGTTCGCTGCTGTTCCAACTGCACGTTTACTGAGATGTGTCCTCCAGCCCTCGGGAGTACTTGCGAATCCGTACTACCAAGTCCGCAAGTACATACTTAACACACTTGGGTTAGGGTTAGAAATGGGAGAAATGGCCGCTACAGGCAGAATACTTTCCGGTTCAAAAGCCAAATGGCGCCGTCCAGTCACCGATGTCTCATGTTGCCCACTGGTACATACCTCTTCCGGTTTGGTTAATTTTGTAATGTTTTGCACTCTAGGGCCACTGGTAAGTAATGTTGTTGTGTTTTTTTGAATTTGTTGTTGTGTTTTTGAATTTGTTGTTGTGTTTAGTGATTTGTTGATGTAGTTTGCACTTCAGAGCCACCATAGGATCCAGATGTGACTCTTCAGCACAAATTGCAAACATTCATTTACTTTAACAACTAACACTCAGCATTTTCTACAGTTTCTGCTACAAACACTCAACTTTTGTTACAACAAACTGAAAATTTGAACCAGAGCAGATTTACAGCTTCATGGATGGAAGTTCTGTTTGAACATAAATGAGCTTCAGATGCCATTAAACATATCAGTCTAAAATAGTAACAGACAATCAGTGAACTGACCTCAGAGTCTGCAGGCTGCAGTGTGGACTCTCCAGAAAACCACACAGATGTTTGACTCCTGAATCCTGCAGGTTGTTCCTGCTCAGGTCCAGACGTTTCAGATGGGAGGGGTTGGACTTCAGAGCTGAGACCAGATAATCACAGCTGATCTCTGACAAACTGCAGCAAATCAAACTGAAAAAGAATAAAAAATGTAAGTTCAGGAGACAAAGTTTCTGCTTGAAGTCATTCAGAGTTTCATCATGTGTTCAGACTGACGAAGGTTGAGAAAACAAGGTGACCTCTTCAAACGGTTTTCTGTAACACAAACATCTACACTTTCAAACAACACAAACCAGAGAAAAGAAGAAAATCAGTAGAAACTGAAGCAGACGATGTTTGTCATGACTGATTTAATTGGAGCTCAAACAATCAGTCTACCATATGATGAGTCCATGGACAAAAGATCCAAAACATTGCTATGATGGTTCGAGTCATTTATGCAGTAAAACACCAAACTGGTTCACTCGCCTGATGCCAGCCATCACCGATCCTCACCAAAACACTTATTTCTTTTGCCTTGCCTACACTACCACAAACAGCACTGCCATCAACTACCCCAGCCTCTCACCAACTGCCCAATAAAAGCAGGGTGGGGATACAAACCCTGGTTCGGGTAGGGGACAGAAGTAGAAGAGGTAGAGTTAAAGATGAAAGCAGGGATGGGATACAGTCCCTGGTTTGGGTGTGGGGTAGTGAAAGTATAGAGGGTGCTGAAGGTGGAGGCAGCATAAAATGAACTAGCAGATTCAGCAAACAAACTCACCTAAGTAGTCATACAACCAAAAAGAGACTGTACAACCCAACTCATCTGGAGTAACTGCATGGTTCAAACAGGCTCAACAGGCCACACCCTCCACTTAAATAGACATGCTCTTCCTGGTTTTTCTTCCTTGTTACTCCTAAGAATCTGTCTAGCCTAACTGCTCCCCTGCTGGGCCCCCAGCTAATATCAGCTAATATTATTCCTCCTGATCTAAATCCATTGACTTGATCTCACTGCCCATCTGACATTTCCTTCGCTATTTTCCTCACAGTCTGTCCCCTTTCCTCCCAACTCCCTCAACAAAGAGACAACAGATCTTGCAATAAATCCTCTACACCCAACCTCCACCAGACAAATCCTAGCTCTCCATCCTCGCTGCTCCACTTCAAGTACTAACTCTGTATATCTAAGCTTTTTCCTTTCATATTGTTCTTCGACTGAATTCTCCCAAGGAACAGTCAGCTCCATAAAACCAACTCTCCTTCTACTACTAGACCATAACACTATATCAGGCCTTAGATTGGTACAGACAATTTCCTGGGGAACAACAACCTTTCCTCCTAAATCTACCTGCATTTCCCAATCACAAGCACCCTCTAAGCTGCCTTGCCTCTTTATTGCCTTATTACCTTTCTCCCTCTCACAAACACACTGGATTGCTCCCCTCTTTGTCTTAGACCCTCCTAAATTTGCCTACCTTCGGATATCTTCAGTGTCTGCAGCTAAGCTCTTAATACTTGATTATGCCGCCATTATGTTGTATACAGGCCATGTGACAGACTAACTTTACAGCCTGACAAAATATGCCCTAAGGTTGCAGTACCTGAACATAAAGGGAATAACAGGTCTCCATTTACCCAGAGTTTTAGGTTCTGGGGAATTGGCAATACATAGTATGTTGCGCCTATCAAAAATCTAACGCGACTTTCCTCCATACTCCACAGATGGGTTAGGAACCACCTTACTAACTACCACATCTTAAATCCCAGATAATAAGAGCTCTGTCTTGACTTTAGTACATTTAAATTCCTCTACTAGACTAAATACTGGGAGTTGAAGTATCCCTCTCACATACAGTGCCACACTACTTACACATCCAGGAACACTTAACCCTTTCCTAATGTAACAGCTAACTAATCTTTCCATTCTCTCTGAGGCAGATACTGGAATCTTGCATACAGACAGTGGCCACATCGACCCAGGAAATAATCCAAACTGCTCAGCTTGATTTTCATATTAGCCCACTTTAGAGTCTTGTTAAGCCTCCCAAGTAATCCCTTCATACATGGTACTGTTGTAGTCACCAATGTCATATCGTCCATGTATGCCCTAATTGGTGTAAAACGTATCCCATCCTGCCGTCTCTCACCACCTACAACCCACTTAAAAGCTGTAATAATTACTTCCATTGCCATTGTAAATGCTAAAGGGGAAATCGTACACCCTGTCATGACACCTATCTCTAGCCTCTGCCAACCTGTTGTAAAACCTGCCGTACTTAAGCACTGCCCAATAACTTGGAAATATGTTTTTACTACATTCATAACTACTCTTGGCACTCTAAAATAATCAAAAGCACTCCAAATAAGGCTATGTGGCACTGAACCAAATGCATTTGCCAAATCTAAAAACATTATATGCAAGTCTCTTTTGGCAGCCTTGGCTCTCTGAATCTGATGCCAAATCATACTACTGTGCTGTAAACATCCTGCGAAACCTGGTATTCCTGAGCTTTGAAATGTGCAGCTCAACATTTCTCTGCCACAGTCAAAGGACTAAACAGAGAAGAAGAAAACAGATGTTACCATGAAGATCCTCAGTGTGGATCAGTAGAATATTAGCCTGATGGCTGCAGTTTAGTGTCACCACAACTTTACATCAGATTCATCTCAGCACACAAATAAAACATGATGTCTAACCTCAGATTCTGCAGGCTGCAGTCCGGACTCTCCAGAAAACCACACAGATGTTTCAATCCTGAATCCTGCAGGTTGTTGTTACTCAGGTCCAGATGTTTCAGATGTGAGGGGTTGGACTTCAGAGCTGAGACCAGAGAATCACAGCTGATCTCTGACAAACAGCAGCCCCTTAATCTGAATAAAGATTAAAAGATGTAGATAAAACCACTGATGATCCATCAGATGTGTTCAGGTTCTGAATGTGCAGCTCAACATTACTTTGTCCTCATCAATCAGCTTTTCTCTACAATCAGCAGAGTGACTTTGTCCTTCTGTTATTGTAGATCATCATCACGTCAGCCTTCTACACACATCATCCACATGTCAGCTCAACATCCATCCACCTATTCATGTCCACACATCAATAACATCTGCTGGCCTCAGTCCACTCTTTCATTACAGGATCAACATCAAATCTCTTCCTTCTTGCATTCATTCCATCACCTTCTTCTTCTGCATTTATCAGCTTCGTAGCTTTGTTTCAATAAAATGTTCAAGTGTCTTCAAACAACAGTCACATGTCATCTGTACATTACAGAGGGATTCTGATTCCTGCTGTCCACACTGACTATCAAGTCCTCTCTTCCTAACACAACTCCACTGTAACGAATCACTTCATGAGCTCAGCTCACACTAACATCCAGCTTCAGCTTCTGATTGACACTAATCAAGTTATAGACTATTGAGAACTAAACTCCCTCTTTGTGTTCCTGAGGCTCCACTGCAGCTCAGCACAAACACTGTGGAAACACAAACATCCTGACTGGATCTGTGGAACTCAGACTGCTGAAGCCTCACATCACTTTCACATCAGCTTTACATTCAAGCACACAGCAGGACTGTGGATTCTGTCCTACATGTTGGAACACTGCAGTCAGCTGATCAGGGGATTTACTCACAGTTAAACAATCTGAAATACATCTAGATTTGTTTTCACGCATATCCTAAAAAATGATCAGCCAGAAAAACTTCAACAAAGGACTTCAATTGAACATACTAAAAAACCATCAACAGTCGATGAACTGACCTGAGAGTCTCCAGTTTACAGTTTGGACTACGCAGTCCAGCAGAAAAACGCTTCACTCCTGAATCCTGCAAGTTGTTTCCACTCATGTTCAGTTCTGTCAGATGGGAGGGCTTGGACTTTAGAGCTGAGGCAACGACTTCACAGTGACGCTCACAGAGTCCACAGTTAGAAAGTCTGTCATGACACATAAATGACAAAACATGGTATTATGAAAGAGGACACTGTTCCCTTCATGCATCTGATACCAGAACATTTAGACTCATCCTGTTTGACATTTAGTTCTTCACATCAGTAGTTCAGCTGTTCTTATCTGTATTTAGAACAGAACAGAAAGACTTTACTGAATCCCAAGAAGAAATTCTGCTGTTACAGTAGCAAACAGAAAGAATAAAGTGATCACCACCACAATAGAATAAATAAGTAGAATCTACAGAATGCACAACAAAGTGTAAAATTTACTGATTAAAAAGGTACTAAAGTCAAAAATTAACCACAAAGTGTCAAATTCTAACAATAAGAATATACAGTGAATGAGGAACTCAAAATCTTGTAAGTAGCAGTGCAACATGTGCTAGTAATGTAATGAGTGCTACAGCAGCAGAAAAACAGACAACTGCAAAAACAACACAGCTATAAAGCAGAGGGGGCTGAGAGCTCTCCTGAGCCTTCCTGGTCCATTTGTTCAGTCAGTTGGCATCTCCTGTTCTGATGCTGCTACCCAGCAGACCACTGCAATGTACAAGGCCCTGGCCCTTTTGACATGAAACTGAATTCTCATCAGCCTCTCTCACACCTGCACACTTTGAATCTATGTTTGATTTAATCTGCAGATGAAGAACAGACTGAGTTACATTCTGGCTTCCCTACTGTCCACAGTCTGTTAGTGAGATCTGTTCCCACATCTGACTCCATAAAGGAGAACATCTGGCAACAAAAACATTTTCTGTCCACTGTTTTTACTGAGACTCAGGATGTTGTGACTGAGTTGAGCTCAGTGAACAGTTCCAGTAGAAAGACAACGATGTCTCTGCTGTGGACCTGCTGCTGTCAGCTTCACCTCCATCACTGAACATTTACAGTCTGCTGTCAAACGTAACACAAATGAAAGTGGACAGCATCACACTTGAACATCATTAAATATGAATATCAGGAAATACTCCGATGTGATGACAGACGACTGTGTCAGCTGTTGTCCTCAACGTTCTTTTATGAACTTCTGAAAAACTTGTAATTATTTCCAACATAATGTCACACAAACATGTTATCAGGGTTAGCAGCATTAAAAACACAACTCTGACTTTGTGTGAATCAGATTTCTGGAAACAGTCTGACTTCTACCATTCTGCTCTGATAGATTCACACCTCTGAGCCCTCTGCGTCCTCATGTCCATGTTAACACACTTTAGATAGATACCGTTGGACAAGTGACTGAATCATTTACATAATGCAATACATAAATAATATTTGTCATTTAAAGAAAGAATTATTTAAAAACCAATTCATGATAGTGACAGCATCATTTCCATGACCATGTTCATCACATCTGGACTCACCCAGCCTTTCTGCAGTTCCTCACAGCTGGAATCAGTCTCCGTTTTCCCTCCTCTGATGTTCTGTACTTGTTCAGGTCCAACTCATCCAGAACCTCCTCTGACATCTGCAGCATGTAGGCCAGAGCTGAGCAGTGGATCTCGGAGAGTTCCTTCTCTGACCTGTTCTCTGACTGCAGGAACTCTTGGATCTCCTGATGTACTGAGAGATCCTTCATCTCCACGAGACAGTGGAAGATGTTGATGCTTCTGTCTGGAGAGATTCCACAACTCTTCATCTCCTTCAGGTTGCTGATGACTCTCTGGGTCATTTCTGGACTGTTCTCTGTCCCACCCAGCAGACCTCCTAAGAGTCTCTGGTTGGACTCCAGACAGAGGCCATGAAGGAAGCGAACAAATAGGTCCAGAAGACCATTTTTACTTTTGAGGGATTTCTGCATGACTCTGTTCAGGAACACATCCAGAGTGTCTCTGTTCTTGTCTTTCCAGTCTTTTCCCAGGAAGTCCTCCAGCACCTTCTGGTTCCTGTTGGTGTAACAGTGGAGCATGTAGACTGCAGCCAGAAACTCCTGAACGCTTAGATGGACGAAGCAGAACACCTTGTCCTGGTACAGTCCTCTCTCTTCTTTAAAGATCTGTGTGAACACTCCTGAGTACACTGAGGCTGCTCTCACATCGATGCCACACTCTGTTAGGTCGGACTCATAAAAGATCAAGTTTCCTTTCTGCAGCTGCTCAAAAGCCAGTTTTCCCAGAGACTCAATCATCCTCCTGGTGTCTGGACTCCAGTGTGGATCTGTCTCAGCTCCTCCATCATACTTGACCTTCTTGACTTTGGCCTGAACCACCAGGTAGTGGATGTACATCTCAGTCAGGGTGCTGGGCAGCTCTCCTCCCTCTCTGGTTCCCAGCAGCTCCTCCACAACTGTAGCAGTGATCCAGCAGAACACTGGGATGTGACACATGATGTGGAGGCTTCGTGATGTCTTCATGTGGGAGATGATGCTGCTGGCCTGCTGCTCATCTCTGGATCTCTTCCTGAAGTACTCCTCCTTCTGTGGGTCAGTGAACCCTCTAACCTCCGTCACCATGTCCACACAGTCAGGAGGGATCTGATTGGTTGCTGCTGGTCGTGTGGTTATCCAGAGGCGAGCTGAGGGAAGCAGTTTACCCCTGATCAGGTTTGTCAGCAGCACATCCACTGAGGTGGACTCTGTAACATCAGTCAGGATCTCATTGTTGTGGAAGTCCAGAGGAAGGCGACACTCATCCAGACCATCAAAGATGAACACAACCTGGAAGAGTTCAAACCTGCAGATTCCTGCTTCTTTGGTTTCACTGAAGAAGTGATGAACAAGTTCCACCAAGCTGAACTTTCTCTCTTTCAGCACATTCAGCTCTCTGAAAGTCAGTGGAAACATGAACTGGATGTCCTGGTTGGTTTTTTCTTCAGCCCAGTCCAGAGTGAACTTCTGTGTTAACACTGTCTTCCCGATGCCAGCCACACCCTTTGTCATCATTGTTCTGATTGGTCCATCTCTTCCAAGTGAGCCTTTAAAGATGTCTTCATGTCTGATGCTTGTTTCTGCTCTGTCTGCTTTCCTGGAATCTGCTTCAATCTGTCTGACCTCATGTTCTTCATTGACCTCTGCAGTCCATCCCTCTGTGATGTACAGCTCTGTGTAGATCTCGTTGAGGAGTGTTGGCTGTCCTGCTTTAGCGATGCCCTCAAACACACTCTGGAACTTCTTCTTCAGGCCACCTTTAAGTTTACGTCCACAAACTGAAGCAGCAAGTTCTGAATCAAAACACAAGAAACACTGAAGTAGAAGTAACCTGGATATTAACTCATTGACTGCCATTGACATGTTTTCACGTCAATTAGGTTTTTCAACAGTAGCGGTAGGGGACATTCTGGCGGAGCTCTCCTATAAATTTCAGACTTGTACTGTAGTGTAGTGACCAACTGCAGCCCTGTAGGTGGCAGCAGTGCAACGATCTGGATGAGAGATGAGCCGCTATGGGCATATAGCCGAAAAGAGGTCGAGAGTTGATGAGGGAGAAAATGGCGCAACGAGAAAAGACGGTTAAGTTCAAGCAGCTCACACTGGAGCAGAGCATGTGTGGCACTAAATAGAGTATTGACAGTGCTGTGATCGTGAGAGAAGACGATCACAAACCCGGGCCAAGCAGTGATACTCGGCGCGTTTCACAACGCTGCATTTCTCCACAGCCCAGCTCAGACGAATCTGGATCGGATGAATTCAGAACCTGATCCAGATTCTCCAGATGATCGGCTGCCGTCTGGGTCAACCGGGAGCAGCAGAGCCTCGTTCCAGATTCTCCAGAAGACATGGAGGAGGTGAGAACTAACCTGCTTTATAAATAAAGATCCATTTGATTTGCTAACTTGCTAGCTAGCTAGCTAACTTTTATTGCTATCGTTTTGAGTGTGGTTTGAGAGATAATCGGTCCCGACATCAAAGCGATCCCCCCGGCCCCCTCCTTCAGCCCACGCCATATGAACCCCATTTAGTCCCACTACTTCCTATAGGCTACTGTAAAATCTGTTGCCATTACTGACGTGAAGCAATGTTCAATTTACAGATCGTGCATCCAGCAGAGATCCCACTCCTGTTGGCAGTGCTAAGAAGCAAGGTAAAAAAAAAGCATCTTTCTCCACATCACACTGCAGCAAACGTGTATTTTTATGGTAGTTGTATGTATTTCTATAATTTACAGATCGTCCATCCAGCAGAGGTCGTGAGGAAGACCCCAACCCCACCAGATTCACATCCATAAACACATACCTGGAAATAAGTTCATACATTTTTGTCAGATGTAAAAATTGTCATTGTACATTGTTATACATTTGTGAAATAATAATTTTGCCATCAAAAGCCCTTTCTCAGTGTTGTTTTTATTGTTTGATAGAAGGAACCAATGTTCAGATGTTTGAGGTGTCACTAAAGCTAAAAACATGAGCCTCAAAGTCTCTGTTCTCCTCGACACGTTTCTTTTCACTAAAAGCCTGTTTACTCAGCTTTTTGGTCAGAAACTGGCATTTTGTGTGAAACGTGCCTCTATTCAACTGCTGATTACAGAAGAACGAAACAAACTGGAATCAAACTTTTTTTTTACTGATGAAAGTAGAAAGTCTATTCTTTCAGAATCTGGTTTCAGATTTTACAGGGTCATAGTACAAAATATTCTGTGGGTCTTGAAAAATCAGTCAAAATGCTTGAAAATGGCAGTGAGGGGGGTATGAATTCTGAAAATGGCTGGCAGCCAATGAGTTAAAGCACCAAAGGACCAATGAAGTGAACATGACAGTTTGTCCCCCGAAAGAATGAGTCTGAATCTATCTGGAGAATTTAGTAAATGTTCTGTTGATCTAGCAGCTTCAGTCTCTACAGAAATCCTCTTACTGTTCTGCAGACAGTCAGCCAGCTTCTCCTGCTTCATCCTCCTCAGGAACAACACTGTGATCTGCTGAAACATCTCTCTGCTGCTCTTTTGCTCTTCATCTTCACTCTCCAACTCCTCCTCATCCTCCCTCTGACTCTCTGAGCATTCTGGGTAATCTGGACTCACAACCTTCTGCATCTTCTTCAGCTCTTTCTTCACAAAAGTCACCATGTTGTCCTCCAGCAGCTGGAACACACAAATGTGACAATTAGCCATCAGAGTGAAACCATGGAGCCAAACATCACATCCATGTTGGACACACTGACAGTCCACTGGTCGACAAAGAGCAGCATGGATATGCCTGAACACAGCAGATGGAGAAGAACTTGTTGTTCATGTACGCACCATGAATATGGAGTCCAGGTGATGCTGCTGGACAGACGGAGCTGTGGGAACCTCTGAGCTCTGCTGCTCCACTCTGTGGATCAACATCAACAGTTAGATCTCAGTACGTCTGTCCACACAGAGACAAACAGCAGCTACGACACCATGAACGTCTTCAGGAGACTCTGAAAATGGAACAAGTCTTCTCCATAGTCAAATCTCATCATGTCTCCCCTCTCACTGTAATGTGGATGTTCACAACAGACAGAAACACTTTGGATTTTAGACTAGGTCGGACAACACGTCCTGCAAACTAGTTCTTTTCTAGAATGAGTGACTCTTTCTGACAGTTCCAGCTTACATCTGATCAGCAGATGGACGGAGGTCTTTAAAGAAAATGATGTTGTCCATTGAATGGTCGCTCTTTAAGGACAGACAGCTGGGTTCAGGACAGTCTGGTCTCTGCTGCTGGATCCTGAAACAAAATCAGAACAGATAAAAACTGATGAAAAATATCTTCAAGCTGTTAATAAACACAAAAACCAAATTTGTGTCTAAAACGTCTTTCTGTCAGTTCGACTGTCTCACCTTCCATCTGAAGATCGTCTGAAATAAAGAGGAATATCCATTGACCGGTTACTTTTCATGGACACAAAGCTGGCTCCAGGTCCAGGTCCAGGTCCAGGTCCAGGTCCAGGAGAGTGTGGATGCTGCTGCTCTGGCCTTCAACACACACAGCTGTGAGTGTGAATAATAATAGCAGTGATGTGAGTGCTGAGCTGTGACAGTTACAGACGCTCATCTCACCTCTGAGCTTTGCTCTGGTTCTCATGGTCCCCACTCAGAGACCTTTTAGAGGGAGGGACTCCCTCCTCTCTGTCTTCACACTGATCCATAGCAGACAAACACAACAACCTGCTGGGAGAGTCACACATTAGTTCTCCCATAGACATATATACGTAGACGCCACATTGACTATGGAGGGACGTGCCTAAAGCTCCGCCATCTTGGTACAGGGCTAGCAGAGGGGGGAGTGAATGTAAGTCTATGGAGGTAGACTTACACTCACCCACACCCGCTCCAGGGAGCACATCACCCCCGTCCTCAAAAAGCTTCACTGGCTCCCGGTTCAATACCGCATCCATTTCAAACTCCTTCTCCTCACCTACAAGTCCCTCCATCACCTGGCCCCTCCTTACCTCTCTGACCTCCTCCAAAGACACCGACCCTCCCGTCACCTTCGCTCCGCAGACCTAAACCTCCTGACGCCCATCATCCGCACCAAGCACCGGACTTTGGGGGACCGAGCCTTCGCAGCCGCTGCCCCCCAACTTTGGAACTCACTCCCATCATCCATCAGGAACTGTGACTCACTTTCAACTTTCAAAACCCTTCTCAAAACCCATCTGTTTGACCTGGCATTTGCTTAACCCCCTTTTTTTTTTGTTTGTTTGTTTGTTTATCTTGTCCATTCTGTAAAGCGTCTTTGAGTGACCAAAAAAGCGCTATATAAAATTGATGAATTATTATTATTATTATTATTATTACGAGGTACTCCACAATCTTAAAGTAGAATTATTCACTGAATTTTCAATCGATTTCCAAACGGTTTGGTTTGTTAAAAACGTCACACATCTAGCTATGACACAGGATGCTTGGATGTTTTAGAAATGCCGGTTTTACTACGCAAATACAAATTCTACTTGATGTTTTCAGCAGACAGTCTTCTGACATACACTTAATATAACTGGAAAAGATGCTGGAATTTTGTGCCACTTATGGATGCTCCGACGAGCGGAACATACAGACCAGATCCCGTGGAATCACTTTTCACAGGTAAGGTGTATGTAAGGAATAATATCGTGTAAGCAGGTTGCTAAATAGTGAAGTAAAGTGAAAGTGAAAGTAGCAGAGTGGGCGATTCGCCAGCTCCAATCAGGGCAAGCTCTCAAGGTGTCAGTGGTGGCGCATGCTGTCCGGGAAGAGATTGGCACAGAGGATGTGTTTTTGCTCCGGGAACATATTGAAGAAACACAATTTGGCCTTGATAACCACCATTCAGACCTACTGAGATTAGTAGTGTCTGTGTTTGTCAAAGTTAGGCTGCATCACATTGCAAAAATGGCCTCACTCAGGTACCAGAGTGGCAGCACAAGAAAGAAACTGTGTAAAACAGTTCTCTTTCAGGGGTTTTAGCTCCCACAGGCCTGATTAATGATGGTCTTGTAAATATTTTTCCAGGGTGATTCGTTATGTTCTTGCTCTTCTGTTCTGCTACTCAGCCCTCTGGAACCTATTCTTAATAATTACAACAACAACAATAATAATAAAAAGGTCATGATAATGGCAAAATTAATTATAATAGTAATAATAATAAAACAATAATAGCAATATTAATTATAATAATAGTGATAAATGATAATGATAATATCAATATTAATCACAATAATAATGATGATTAAATGATAATATCAATATTATTTATAATTAAAGTGATAATAAAAATGATAATAGCTGTATTATAATAATAATCTAATAAATGACTATGATAATAGCAAAATTAATAATAATAAAGATGTAATAATAAAATAATGATAACAGCAATATTGATTAGAATAATAGTGATATAATAATAAAATGATAATGGCAATAAAATCAGAATTATAGTTATGATAATTATAATAATACAGTGATAATAGCAACAACAACAATAATAATAACAATCAAGTGCAATATATACCCTAAAAGCAATGCTCTGAATAAAGACCTGAATACACCTGAACGTCTTCTGGATTTGTTTTGTTCAGTTGATGTCTGCCTGTCTGTCCTAAATGTCTGACGTTTGTAACAAACAACCCGCCTGAATATATGTTGACAATTGATCGATTTAAGATCAATTTTATAGCGCAAAACATGTCATTCCTCTATAGACGTAATGCACTGTAGGGGCGAGAGGCACTGTACCAAGATGGCCGCCGCGTAAGCACATAGGCTCCAATCAGCAGCGGCAGTCAACGCGGCGTTACGTATATACGTCTATGAGTTCTCCTCTCGGTCACATGACAAACACACACAGCTCTGACTGGAGGCAACCTATTGAGCTTTGGGACAGCTGCCTCACCTGAACACCTGTACCTTGATGCTGCTGAATTCACATCCACATCAGCTCCAGAGACGTTCTACCTTCATCTGTGGAGGAAACAGAGCAGAGCTGAAACAACAATTTCTACCCACAGGAACAGTAAAGTCTGACCTGACCTTTAATGTTCACACGTTGCTGGGATTCTTAACCACATCTACATCCTAAAACCACACGCAGCCATGTTTGTTCTCGTGTCGCAGTTAGAAAAGAGGAAACGTCGTATTTGCTGGTTTCTTCCTCTTTGGATTAAATCCACTAACAAACTTTTAGACGTCCTGTCAGCTGAACTCACCAGAGTCTGAGTCAGTCGTTGAGGAACAGCAGCTGAATCTTGTTCAGACACAAACTCAGAGATTATTCTAGATGAAATTCTACCGTCGTTCTGCCGTCGCTCCGACAAACTTTCCCTTTCGTTATGACGTATTCTCCTCTCAGTGTAGCCCCGCCCCTCCCCCTGCTGCTGCTTGTCGGGTTGTTTCCACCTTCAGCTTCAGACCAGTCTAACATGCAGGAGGAGTTTCACTGCTTCTATCTCCTTTTTTCTTGCACTTTGATTTTACTGTACTTGAATCTACTTTAATAAAATCTTAATTGAACCTGTGATCTTACCTGACGGTCCTCTGCATTCCTGCCTCAGTCCAAAGCTCAGCTCACTGTTTGCTCTGTAATGTTCAGCTCCTCTCCTGCTTTCCTTTTCTTGTCTTTTTCCTCTCCCTGAATCAGCAGAGGGAGTTGAGCTGTGGGCAGTTCATGTCTTTAACTAAGTGTCCTGACATCTGCCTGACAAAGAGAATAAAGATCATTAGTATTCTTTCACATCATCACCTGCTGTTTTGTCCTAATAACTCCTTCTTTACATTCATTTGTAGTATGACACTTGTACTCTATCTGTAATTCTTCACTGCTTGTTTACAGGTGAGTTTATATCTGTAAAATATCTGTCTCCATTGAATGTGCATCACTACAGTCTTATTGTCTTTTATTCACTGAATCAATCCTCTTTTTATTCTCTACAGGAATCAAAGAATTTCACTCTTTTAGGGGACATGTAATGAATAGATGTTACCACTAGATGGAGATTTTAACCAGTAGAGTCATTTCTACTTCCGTGTTTTTCTGGGTAGGGTGGAGTTCAGACTGATTGTGGATGTTCAGAGCACCACT
Source organism: Dascyllus trimaculatus (assembly GCA_024666655.1). Lineage (NCBI taxonomy): Eukaryota > Metazoa > Chordata > Actinopteri > Pomacentridae > Dascyllus > Dascyllus trimaculatus. Next base: position 7,198,146 of record CM045447.1, on the reverse strand, counting down.
GACAGCTGTTTGTCACATTTAAGACACTGTGGATTTTATTGATCACTTCAAATATCGACTGTAACTACCTGTTTCTGTCACAGATGATAGTTTGGAAGAGTGATCTGAGCAGATGGGTAATACAGTGTCTCTCTTTTAAAAAGCTGTGAGTGTGAATAATAATAGCAGTGATGTTGAGCTGAGCTCTGACAGTTAGAGACGCTCATCTCACTTTTAAGCTTTGCTCTGGTTCTCATGTTCCCTCCACACAGATCTTTCAAAGGGAGGGACTCCCTCCTCTCTGTCCTCACACTGATCCATAGCAGACAAACACAACAACCTGCTGGGAGAGTCACACATTAGTCCTCCTCCTTCCTAAGAGTCACATGACAAACACACACAGCTCTGATTGGAGGAAACCTGTAGAGCTTTGAGACAGCTGCTTCACCTCAACACTAAATCTAAACAACTAAAAAGCTCTTCAACATCTGACATGTTCCTCTTTGTCCAAGTCCACTATATCCAGTCAGAGTGACCAGGTGATGTTCACACAGTCTGTTACCATGGTAATGGGATCCTCTTCCTGGATCAGAAAACTCAAAGTTTCCTTCATCTCAGAGCAACAAACTCAGTTTTCACTATGAAGCTGCTTTCTGGAACAGAGTCCTGCTGTAGATCCTGTTTGCACAAAGTCACACTTTTCTAGAACTATCATTCTGTTCTTTTATTTTTATTTTTACATTTAATGTATGATACAATCGCAAATGATTGGTATCATTGGAAAGTTAACAAATACAGTGATTCTTTTAGTTTTCTACAGTGTCCGGATAATAAATGCTGTAATTCTGGTGAACTTTTAAAACATACACACCTTTCAAACCCACCGGCTGGTTTTGAGGTACAGAGGGTTAAAAGTGCAGTTGCTGCCCACAAAGTCAGAATTTTACGTATTAACACAACAAATAAGTCATGATCAGACACAACACTTATCTAATTCTTCATCAGTGTGTTCAGGCTGCTGCAACACCTTCATCTCCTTGCTGTCAAAGTATGCAGTGTGACTGGCTGGACTGTGTTTCAGTCTGAGTTACCTCCACAGTGTTATTCTGAGCACAAGCTTCCTCATGGCTCCCTCAGACACGTTCAGTTATTCTCATTCTGACTTCACGTCCTCCTCCTCTGTAGTCCACAGAGTCACTCAGCAGGTCAAAGGCCAAAGCACAAAACACTCAGTGAGCTGTTGGATCACAAAGTCAGCAAAGTTGTAGAGCTGCTGAGCCTCTTGAAACCTGTAGAACTGGTGCAACAGGTCTACAGGTGTTTGCTTTCAAAACAAAGCAGCCTTTGTTTTAAAAGCAAAGGCTGCCTACAACCAAATTTTATATGCCTGAGCTTTCTTCTGTTTCCTGCACTTTGTATGAAGCTGTTTGAGTTCAGGAGTTAAAGCTGCAGTCAGGGGGACAGTGCTCAGTTTGGAGGCCTCAGAACTGCTTCTCTGCTCTTTAGACACGACGTGATTCTATTGGATTCATCAGACAGTGACCTTGAACAGGATGTGGAACGGTTTTAGATGAGTGTGAGGCAGCAGGATGAGAGTCAAGACCCTCCATGTTCTTCTTCTTATTCACAGCCAGTCTCGTGGCACTAGATCTTGCTGCAGTGTTTTCCAGTTAATAGTACAGGATCCCAAAGTGTTCCCAGGCCAGAAGAGAGTTTTGGGTCTACAACAGAGCCTCCTGCCAGTTGAAAGCCTCCGAAGGAAGGCACCCAGAAGGATCCTAACCACATGCTGGACCACCTCATCTTCACATCCTTTTGATGTGAAGGAGCAGCAGCTCCCTCTGAATGTCAGAATTCCTCACCTTATAGCCAAGGCAGAGCCCAGACACTAACTCATATCAGCCTCTCATTCCTTCAGTTACTATGCAGAGCTCATGACCATAAATGAGGGTTGGAATGTAGATCGACTGATAAATCGAGAGCTTCGTGATCCGACTCAGCTCTCTCTTCGCCATGATAGTCTGGTACAGCGCCTGCATTTCTGCTGATGCTGCTCCAATCCGCCTGTCCATCTCAGACTCCATTTTCCCATCACTCATGAACAAGATGAGATACTTTCTCATCGGGCAGCAATCTTCCCCAATCCAGATTCCAATTTAGTCTTGCAAAAAATCTTTGAATGTCCTTGGGTTAGTTGTGGAAAAGTTTCAAACTTCCAACACGATGGTAAAATGAGCTCAGGAAAGTCCCTGACTCTCCTAGCACAGGCTGAACGGCCTGAACAGGTCGTTTCTTTTGCTATCTCTCACAGAGGGAAGGATGTATTGCTCTGCTCCATCTTCAACAAAATTGCAGACTGATGTAGACTGTTCTTTTTCTTAGTAGAGTAAAACTCCACTTATCCTCAAGAGTACCTGGCTGCAGACCTCCACTGTGAGGACACCTCCACTGTGAGGACAGGAAGTAACGGGTAAAAAACAGAAAAGTACATTTAAAGCGTCCAGTCGAGTAGGTGGCGGTGACGCATGTGAAGTTGGTTTGGTAACTGCTAATTAAATCAAAAGAAGAAGCAGCCATTTAACGCGAGTGTTTGTGGCTGTTTCTCGATATACGCACTTGTCCACGGTACTACCTTGACTGTGACACAAAATTTAGTTTTGTGGTTGTATAAACATCAAATCTGTGGTCAATTTATCAAGATAAATTCTGCTTAAAAATTTACTCCAACGATGTCGTAGATGTGAGTCTCCCCATTTGACAGCTACTACCAGGCGGTCAGCGCTCACAGCTCCCCGCTGACAGCAGCCTTAGCTCGGCTAGACTTTCTGAAATCTGCCGCTGGCTCTGACGGTTCTGTAGCAGGATATAAGTACTTTTACGGGAATCTAACGGTTACACTTTTGTTATTTAATGTCCCCGGTCGCCGACTTTGTCATTATATTAGTAATTATTGTATTGTCTTCATTACCTGTAGTACGTCTTTGTTCTATTCTTATGACTGTAACTGTGCATTAAAAATAACATTTAAGGATTATTCTGTCAGCAGGCTTAAAAACTCACAATGGGGCTCATTCTCAAAATAATAACAAGTTTAATATATAAATTAAAACAATATATACTATAGACAATGGTCGAGTAGATTTTACGTTGTTTACTACACGATTTTATTTTGTAATGGATCCCGTGCATTTCCTGTCCTCACAGTGGAGGTCTGCAGTCAGGTGCCTCTCCTTATCCTGGGCAAAAGTCAGATCGATCCATCTTCTGCGATGTCCCCGGAGAACTCCATCAATTTTGTCTCTGTCTCTTCTTTTTATACTCTTCTGTATTTCTCAGAGACACAAGCACATTTTTCTCCTCCCAAACACACTTTCTTAACTTTAGCTCATCGTCTCATTTAGCTCAGTAGCATGGTTCATACTTTCTAAAACTTTAGACATTGTCTCATCTTCCTAACCAGCCCAGTTTTTTTTTTTTAACTTCCTCTTTCTGGTTGCTACGCAGTTAGAGGACTGGACTTCCTCATTTGATGTCAGCTGCTCAGAGAAATAAATATTAGGATCATTTCAAATCTCAATTATATTATATGTTTATAATCGTCACACCATCTGAATCAACTGTGAAAACTTTCCAATCACTTGATCATAAAGAATTATTGAAAACTGAAGCACACACACTTGAGCACACACATTTTGCTCCATTTCCTGTTTCTAAACTGCCACACAGCCAGAGGTCTCAGCAGTTCGTCTTTTCAGTCCCTTAGAATTCTGGTTACAAAGAATCATTTTTAATCTTCCCAATAATTATAAACCATTTCACATCATTACTTAACATAAGAATAATTTCAAATCATCATTCAGCCTAAAGCACAATCTATATCATTTTTATTTACCCAGCCTCTGTAAATGGCTGCTCTGGGATCTCAAACCTTGACTCCACTTGACAAGTGACAATCATCTGCTTCTGTGTGAAAGCAGCAAACACCTCCAACAATCACACGTTCACCATCACTGCAGCTGAACCAGACACGTCACTGTGAACTGCAGAAAACCAATCCGAGGTTCACTTACTGAGCTTTCAGCCACGAATCGGCTCTCTTCTGTCCACAGCAGGTTTGTACTCGTCTCCCAGTTAAACTTCTACCGAATGAAGAGAAGCGACACTGCTTCCTGTCTGTTATCACTGGGTTCAGAGCGCCATCACACCTTAATCACTTCATTATCAAAACATGCAGTGTGACTGGTTGAGCTGCGTTCACAGGATCAGGTGTTCTTCTGAACTTCCTCGTGGCTCCCAGTAACACAATAATTTATTGTCATCCTGACTTTACCTTCTTCCTCTTCTGCTGTGTCAAATACAAAGAACAGAATATAAACACAGCCTTTAATCGTTGATGAAACTCTCTCCATTCCTCTTTGTTGTTCAAACACAAAGCGTCTCTACAACAGATAGTTGTGCAGTAGTAACAATATGAACTCTGAGCTCAAAAAGCTGCTTCTGGACCGTTAAAGACTAAACTGGATTTATCTTCAGTCTGTCGCCTCCACATGATGAGATCAGAATGACTCCAATGTGCTTTATTAAACTCTCTCTGGGCACCAAGGCTTCAGCTGACATGTTTTCAGGACACTTTGTTCTCATCACCTGAATGTGTTGCAGGTAGAGAAGATGAATAACTTTGACTGCAGCTGGAAGTAGAAAGTAAACTAAACTATAATCCTACACTGACAGAAACATCCTGGAACTTCCTGACACTCTGCACATGCAGGCTGTCCTCTGAACCTGACATCAACCTCCAACAGATCATGTCAACATTAACTGCAGTTCTCCATCATTCACAGTGTGGAGCTGCTACACTAAACTACACAGTGATAACAACACACTTTACACTGGTTCCCAGTCCACCTCCCAGTAACATGGACCAGTCAGAGTCTCTACACACCAGCTGCTGCTGCTTCAACCTCTGGATCATCAGGACACACTTCATCCTCTCAGCACAAACACCGTCCTGATCAGCATCACTTCCATCTACAGAAAGAAGAATAAAGAGCAGAGGAGATCAATGAGTTTGATCAGCTGCTCATCAGCATAAAGAGCAGCAGGACTTCAGTCCTGTTCAGAGCAGCAGCTTCATGTTAACGTCTTGAAATGAACACACTGAGCTCCAAGCTCACACACCTGCACACACTGTCAGCATCAGGTGTGTTTCTCTGCACATTTGACTGCAGTCCACATGGAAACAAACTGCTGACAGTCATCAGGCTTCATCACTGCACAAACTCTTCCTCATGGATTTACTGCTGCTCCATTTAAACCAACAGTCTCTGTGTGTCCATCAACATCTCATCTGTTCCTCAAACATCAGCTGACAAACCAACATGGAGGCTGTCAGTCAACACATCTGGATCAAAGCAGACACAAGGACACACATCCAGATGTGACTGCTGGACCTGAGCAGAGCCTCTGCTCTGTATAAACACCTCATGGTTCCTAAATGGAATGATGCTGCTGTGAAATAAGAGCCAGAGGTTTGCAGCCTTCAGTCTCATTGATCTCAGAGCTGTGACAAACATCCAACTGATCAGACAATCACTTTATTATTTCACATCAACTCAAACACATGATGACATCAAGCTTCTGGCTCATCTGATTGGCTGACTGCTGTCTCTGTGTTTCTGTCCAATCCTCAAGTCTGTCACCATTCTGCTCTCAGCTTCACTGAAAAGCTGCAGGTTTACAGGAGACACTGGATCTTTGCTTTGATACTGACTGTGTTTAGTAGAAAACTGACTGACTGGAACCTTCTGCTGAGTCTGGACTCTTCACAAGATCATTCAGATGTTTCACTGCTGAATCCTACAGGTTGCTGTAGCTCAGGTCCAGATGTTCTAAACTTAACTCCCTCGCTCAGTACAAACACTGTGGAAACACAAACATACTGACTGATGTGTGGAACTCAGACTGCTGAAGCCTCACTTCACTTTGATCAGATCTTTAATCTGGGTCCGCCTGGCGACGCCTTTCAGGATTTCTTGCTTACTGATGTTGATCTTCATGAGTAATGGACGCCACACAAGGATGTATTCCTCCATCCATTTCTCAGTTTGATCTCATTTTTATGTAAATGTGTAGATATTCACATCAGCTTTACATTCAGACACACAGCAGGACTGTGGATTCTGTCCTCCATCTTGAAGTGACGTGTGGTGAGATTCATGACTGCTGAGACTCGGACTCCTTCACAGTCAGATTTACAAATATATGAACCCAAAAGAGTAACTTAGTCACTATTCATTTGGCAGCATGCACATTGACTACTGGTCATGTTTCATACCTCATCAGCATTCTTTACACACACATAGGTCAGGTACATGTTTTGGCTAAGAAAAAAAATGCTGTTGCAATTTTACAATTCATACTCATTCAAAGCAAATGCAAGTATTGGTAAGAGTGGTGTCCAAAAAACATCAATTTGGGCTGTAATTGAACTATTTATTCAAAGTCAAAATCTATTTTTTAATTTCAGGATTGTTCTTATCTTGGTCTCATCCCATTTTTTTTATAAAATTGAAATGGTTTATGGTCTTGTCTTCATTTGCAAATGAAGTCCATGCGCCTATCCCGCAGATGATTTGTGATGAATTAAAGGTATAACATTTGGTTATTTTGTTAAGGGAACACATTATAGAACGTTCTACAAAACGTTTTCACAATAATAACTAAGGATAAGCAAGAACATTCTCAGTGCAACACTCAGTTTAGAGAACGTTTGGGTACAGTGGTCGAACAATATTAGTTCATTATTCTCCTGTTAAGAAATACACGCCGGAAAGTAAATAAAATGGAAAGTATTAGAAGAACTTTGAAGAACTTTCTCAAAACATTTTTGAAACAGAAAATTTCTCACTGGGATGTTTCACTGTTGCTGCCATGTTTGTCTTCCAGCTGGAGGCCAGACTGAAGGAGAACGGATGGAGTGGAGAGAACAGCCTAATGCAAGTACCCCTGGCTGCAGTGTGCAGTTCAGGGCGGAGCTCAACGCTGCTCAACGTCAGCATGCTATTGGCTGAATCTAACATTTGACTCCGCCTACGGGGACATTGCCTTCATGTAAAAAGAGCATCGTCTTACCTCCGAGCATAGTCACAAACCTGCATTTGGCCCTGTATGTGGTTCCACTCTGAATTACATTAGATATAACACGTTCCTGAAGGGTTAGGATCATGGGCGTAGCGGACGCGGGGTACATGGGGGACATGTCCCCCGCAGTTTCCGTATCTGTGCCCTCCGTCCCCCGCTCTTTTCACAGCCATTAAACCACTTAATTCATTTTAACATGTTGAAACGCGTTTCTCCGAGCCGCCTACAAACGCATCATTAGTCGACCGCCCTAAAAGGCGGCGAACAAACACCGCTGCCCACAGACGTATAACGTAGACGCCGCGTTGACTGCCACTGCCGATTGGAGCCGACGTGCCTACGCGGCGGCCATCTTGGTACAGTGCCACTCGCCCCTACAGTGCATTACGTCTATAGAGGAATGACATGTCTGCACTATAAAAGTGATCATAAATCGATCAGTTGTCAACATATATTGTTTGTTACAAACGTCAGACATGGAGGACGGACAGGCAGACATAAATAGAACAAAAGCCAGCCAGAAAACGTTCAGGTGTGTTCAGGTCTTTATTCAGAGAATTGCTTGTAGGTATATATTGCATTTTTATTATTATTATTATTATTATTGCTATTATAAGTATATTATTAGATCACTAATATTATAATGTTGCTATTATCATTATAATTTTATTATTAGATCACTATTATTATAATTAATATTGTTATTTCATGATCATTTTGTTATTATCACCATTATAATTATTATTGCTACTATCATAATCATGTTATTATTATTGTCAAAATTATTATAATTCTTATTGCTATTATCATTGTCATTTTATTATTATATCACTATTATAATTAATATTGCTATTATCTTTGTCATTTTATCATTATACTACAATAATACTATTAGCATTTTATTCTTATCACTTTAATTATAATTAATATTTATATTATTATCATCATTTAATTATCACTATTATTATAATTGGTATGGCTATTATCATTATCATTTTATTATTATTACTGTTATTGTGATTAATATTGCTATTATCATTTTATTATTTGAGTTGGGGGATTGTATTGCACTTGTTTTTTTTATGGCCATGGCATCCAGCATCAGTGTCCCCCATCCATATTTAGTCTGGTCTTCCTCGCATCTTCTTCCCATCAACCGAAGTCAGCCACCTTTGTAAAATTTTAAAAAGAGTAATTTAACCACTTTAACCCTTATAGAAGAAACTAAAGAGAGAAAATAGCATATCTGAAAGCACAACATGTTTCAGAATGCGTTATATGATGTGATGATTGATGTTAGCTTTTAGATTGGTAATTTTCACTGTCACAAACATTCTCTGCAGGACTAATGTGGTTAATGTATTTAACAATTAGACAACATGAAGAATACCGTTGCAGTGTTTGGGGATGAGGAAGATGTTGAAACTCTCTCCTTCACATTAAGGTTAGATACACAATACATGTACATAAACTTAAACTGAAATACATCCAATATCTATCATTAATCTTCTAACTGGTCAATCACTGCAGTCTAAGGTCTGTTTTTTCCAGACCGGGGACAGTTTATAGATGGAATAACATTGCATTTTTACCAAAATAAGGTCTCAAATTAGTTCTTTCACTAGTGAGCAGCTGTGCAATACATGGGATAACGTAAAGTGAGCTGGTTATATTATGGGAGTGGAGAGATTCAGTCCGTCCTGTCGGGATTTATTTCACTATTTACCAACCTGCTCACTTTGATCTCTTGTACTCTTCATGAAGCTATGATTTGAAATACACTACTTTTTTAGATTTAAGATAAGATAAGATAAGATACTCCTTTATTGATCCCCAGAGGGGAAATTCTGGTGTCGCAGTAATACAGTCAGTGAAACAGACAGAAAAATGAAAAATAGATAACACAGTAAAAGCAAAAATACAACACTACTATATACAAATAAAGTGTCCATATAAGTGTCCAGTAAAGTGACAAAATTGGATAAGTGACATAAGGTAAAAAGAAAAACGAAAAAATTGAAATTAGAGAAATTAGCATAAGGTGCAGTGTGGAGTGCTGTAAGAATAACAAGTCCCTGGTCAGTGTGATGGTAGTCAGTGGCTCTCACTGTTGTTAAAGAGTCTGATGGCAGTGGGCACAAAGGAGCGCCTGAACCGCTCCGTTCTGCACCTGGGTGGGATGAGGCGCTGGCTGAATGAGCTGCCCATCTGCCACAGCTCCTCGTGGAGGGGGTGAGAGGGATTGTCCAAGATGGCATTAATTTTGTCCTTCACCCTCCTCTCAGCCACTGACTCCAGAGTGTCCAGTTCAAGGCCGACCACAGAACAGGCCTTCCTCACCAGTTTGTTTATCCTGTTGGCCTCACCAGTCTTGATACCGCCCCACCAGCACACCACAGCAAAGAACAATGTGCTGGCCACAACAGACTGGTAGAAGGCCTTCAGGAGCCTGCTGCAGACATTGAAGGACCTCAGTCTCCTCAGGAAGAACAGCCTGCTCTGACCCTTCCTGAAGATGGCTTCGGTGTTATGGGACCAGTCCAGTTTGTTGTTGATTTGGACCCCAAGGTACTTGTATGAGTCCACCCTCTCCACTTCCTCCCCCTGGATGGAAACTGGGGCAGGGGACCTCCTGTTCCTCCTATAGTCCACCACCAACTCCTTGGTCTTGCTGATATTGAGCTTCAGGTGGTTGCTGTTGCTCCACGCAATGAAGCTCTCTATCAGACCTCTGTACTCCCCCTCATTGTCATCTGTGATGCAACCAACTATGGAGGAGTCGTCAGAGAATTTTTGGAGGTGGCAGGAACCAGAGTTGAAGCGGAAGTCTGAGGTATAGAGGGTGAAGAGGAAAGGAGCCAGAACAGTACCTTGGGGTACTCCGGTGCTGCATGTCACCACCTCAGAGATACAGCCGTCCACTCTGACATACTGTGGCCGGCCTGTGAGGTAGTCAATAATCCAGGCTGTGGTGTCAGGGTGCAGGTGCATCGCCAGCAGCTTGTCCCTTAAGAGGTAGGGCTGGATGGTGTTAAACGCACTTGAGAAGTCAAAAAACATGACTCTCACAGTGCTACCCTGCTTCTCCAGGTGTGAGAGGGACTTGTGGGTCAGGAAGATGATAGCATCCTCCACACCAATGTGCGGCTGGTATGCGAACTGCAATGGGTCCAGGAAAGCAGTAAGCAGTGTCCTCAGGTGCTGGAGAACCAGCCTCTCAAATGTCTTCATGACATGTGACGTGAGAGCCACAGGTCTGTAGTCATTGAGTTCGCTGGGACGTCCTTTCTTGGGTACTGGGACGATGCAGGAGGTCTTCCACAGGTTGGGCACCACCATCAGCCTCAGGGAGAGGTTGAAGAGATACTGGAATACTCCTGCAAGCTGCCCAGCAGACACATTAGGTGTATTTGCACCAAGTGTCGGTATCGGATTGATACCAGCCTGAATTTTACTCAGCAGAAAGGAAATCAGTGGTATTAAACGTCACGACTGTGCAGGTTGACACAGTCAGAATGACATAAATCATAAGTCATGAAACTTAAAAACCTTGGATCAACAACCTTTTTCCAAGCGCACAAAGGAGTGACCACTACTGGGAGAAGGTGTCTCTACATGGTGTAATTACCAGTGTTACCTGCAGCAGCAGCTCCACCAGTACTGGAGGCGTTTCTGTCCAGTATGAGGTTTCCACAGGAGCTCTTCCCTGATCCAGTCCTCCCAACAAGAACCAGTCTGAGGTCTGGAACAGGAACGCAGAGACACAAACATCAAATCTGGTGGTAGAAACTGAGATCTTTTGTGCTGTTCATGCCAACTTGGTCGACTACTTTGTTGTAGAGATTCAAGGAAAAAAAGGAGGATTAACCTGGACCTCGAGGAAGGATTAAAATGTGCAAAATGACTCAAAGATTTGACCAAAATTATTTAAATATTTTTGCCAGAATACCCCAAAACTTGTCCAACATGACTAAAAACTTCTCCCAAATTACTGAGAAGTTATCAAAAGACATTAAAAATGTGTCAGAAATGACTAAAACTTGTCCAACGTGACTAAAGTATTTGTTTTTCCTGAGGTACCTTAAATCGAGTCTACAGTGATTCAAAGATTGTCCTAAATTTATCAAAAAGCTCCAAAATGACTTCAAACTTGTTCAAAATGACTGTAAATAATGTAATAATAATAAAACAACTGTTCATGCAGTTGACTAACAGTGAATATAATTTCACTGAGTGTTTCAGATTGTTGACGTCTACATCTCTGTTGTCATGGTTACTCGCTGTTGAGTAATGCCGATCCAGCGCATTAAAAATTTTAAAAATTAAAAAGCTGGTCAGTTCAACTCAGTCAGTTGCTGCTGTGATACCTGTGAGGCGCTGCTCCAGTGAGCGCTCCTTTTCCAGTGGGGAGTCACTGTCCGGCCACAAACGTTTAACCTGGTTTTCAGCGCGCTCAAAACTATGGAACGTGCCGATATCTGGTTTGCCTTTATTACAGAACTTGAGGCTCCGTCTCAGTTGATCAGAATCAAACTTCAGCACCTGGAAAAAAAAACAAAACAAGTGACATTTTTCATGATGATAAAATGTGACCTCCCCCTGGAACTGCTACCTTATCGTGGTGGGGGAGTTTGAGTGCCCGAATGACCCTGGGAGCTATGTTGTCGGGGGCTTTATGCCCCTGGTAGGGTCACCCAAGGCAAACAGGTCTCAGGTGATGGGTCAGACTAAAAGCAGTTCAAGAAGCCCTCATGAGAAGTTTAAAGACCAGGACCGTGACGTTGCCCGGCCTTGCTCACGTCTCCACAGCTCAGCCGCCACGTGTTGGAGTTCACCCCGGTGAACGAGAGGGTCGCGTCCCTGCGCCTTCGGGCTGGGGACAGGTCTCTGACTGTTGTCTCGGCATACGGGCGGAGACAACAGTCTGACTGTTGTCTCGGCATACGGGCGGAGACAACAGTCTGACTGTTGTCTCGGCATACGGGCGGAGTACCCGGCCTTCTTGGAGTCCCTGGGAGGGGTGCTGGACAGTGCTCCGGAGCCCTCTGTCAGTGCGGTCTTCAACTCCCACCTCCGGGAGAGCTTCTCTCAGATCCCGGGGGACGCTGGAGACATTGAGTCCGAGTGGACCATGTTCTCCACTTCCATTGTCGAAGCTGCTGCTCGGAGCTGTGGTCGCAGGGTCTCTGGTGCCTGTCGTGGTGGCAACCCCTGAACCCGGTGGTGGACACCGGAAGTAAGGGATGCCGCCAAGCTGAAGAAGGAGTTTTCAGAAGAAGAAGGAGGATGGAGCACGAGATTGACAGGCGGATTGGTGCAGCGTCTGCAGTCATGCGGTCACTGTACCGGTCCGTCGTGATGAAGAAGGAGCTAAGCCAAAAGGCGAGGCTCTGTATTTACCGGTCAGTCTACGTTCCTACTCTCACCTATGGTCATGAGCTTTGGGTCATGACCGAAAGAACGAGGTCCCGGATACAAGTGGCTGAAATGAGTTTCCTCCTCAGGGTGGCTGGGTGCACCCTTAGAGATCAGGTGAGGAGCTCAGTCACCAGGGAGGAGCTCGGAGTAGAGCCGCTACTTCTCCACATCGAGAGGAGTCAGTTGAGGTGGCTTGGACATCTGTTCCTGATGCTTTAGGGACGCCTCCCTGGGGAGGTGTTCCAGGCATGTCCCACCAGGAGGAGGCCTCGGGGTAGACCTAGGACACACTGGAGGGACTATGTCTCTCGGCTGGCCTGGGAACGCCTCGGGGTCCCACCAGAAGAGCTGGAGGAGGTGTCTGGGATGAGGGAAGTCTGGGCCTCTCTGCTTAGACTGCTGCCTCCATGACCCGGCCCCGGATAAGCGGAAGATAATGGATGGATGGATGGATAAAATGTGACTAATTTTAATTGTTAGGACCAGCAGAGCAGAAAAAGAGTCGATGTACAGAAAACTGAACACGGAGATACGGAACAGTTCATTATTCCAGCTTCTCAAATTAATTTTTAATGATAGTCCTTCTTACTGTTCCAGAGTCGAGGCAGAAAATCTAAAGCTGACTGAGCTTTCAATGCTTTGACTTAGGAACGACCTGCCTGAAGAGATACATCTACTGAACCTTCTTCATTAAATCACTTCTTTATAGGTTGTTTTAATGTGATGTCGTCTGTTTTAATTACACGTTTCTTTTATTTCCCACTATCAAATTTTAGCCTTGTGTTTATGGTTTTACCCTCTATTTTCTTTTGTTCCACTTGTTCTTTCTCTTACTTCGATGTGGTATTTTTGGTTCTTTCATTATTTTATCTGATTAATTTTGAAAGTCTTTTACAATATTTAATTCTATTTCTACACTTTTGCCTCTCTGGTCTTCTTCTGTTTGTACTGATCAACCTGTTTGTTGTTTTTGTGCTTCCTTTTCTTTATTGCTCTGTCTGTAAAGTTATTACAAAACATCAATCAGCAGAATAATCCACAACACAAATATTTCTTAGAAAGTACCAGCTCCAACAACTACATTTTTATTCTTTAACACAAAAGATATTAGATGTCTACATAGAATTAGCAGTGAAGACACCTGTTTGTTCACATGCAGGGCGATGGCGACAGTATCCCAGATATCAAACACTTTCCTTGACAGTTTCTGAACATCCATCTGGTTTATTTTAGGTCTGCGGATCAGCTTATACCTGAAGAGAAAGCCAAATAGCAGAGAACAAGAGAAAACAGTTTCCATAAAGTGAGAACATTTTCACAGAGTCAGTAGATCCTCCTAGTACTGATGCTCTGGTTCTGTCTTTCAGTTGATCCCATCACATTCATCTGTTTGGAGGTCTTACCTGTGTGTCTCACTGATGGCGTACGGCCTCCAGATGAAGCGGCCATCTTGGTAAACACAGATGGCGTTTGAGTCGTCAGTCAGCAGAGGATACTTGGAGAAGAGGTCATCGTTGGCTGGACTGTGGACCAACACAGTATGTTGCACTTCCTGTTTGTGCAGGACGGTTTCATACACCCGCATGACCGGAAGATCCCCGGAGCAAAACTGAAACAACAGCAGAGGTTTAACCGAGGGAACCAACTGTACAAGAAGAACTCATTCGTCAGAGTCTCTGTAAAAGTACCAACAACACAGATTATCACCACTGATGGCAGATTATTAACCATCTATAGTTATGTTTAGTGTTTTTGTAGTTATTCTGTGTCTTTTTATAGTTGGTAAATAATGTCCACAACTGCCTGCAAAGAAACAGTCCTTGTACATTTTTACATATTTCCTTTATGGAGAATTGAACCTGTGGATGGAACAAAGCTTCCATATACTTGTAAAGACCACACATATGTTTCCAATGACTCCAATAACTTTGAATTTTCTATGTTTGCATCACAGGTTTTTTTTTTCCTTCATAGTTAGTCTGAAAGTGTTTTTCTGGGTGTTTTACTGCTAAAAATGTATTAGCAGTGTGAGAACAAGATGGCGCCTGTGTTTGGTACAGCCACTGCTGCTCAGCATCTTTGTCAGTTTTCACGGTCTATGTTTGTGCTGTTTGTCATCATATCAGCCCTATCGCATAACTACCATGTTTCTGCTGTTTGGATTTATGATCGCCGTTCTTTATTGAACATTAAGGCATCTATGGAAAGCCTTTTTGATAGCTGGGAAAGCTACAGTCAAACTTTTCCAACCCCGCTCCAGTGTCCTCCCTCCTCACCTGAGTACCGGCTCCTGTTCGCCACCCGGGCCCCCGGAAATCCCAAAAAGAGGTCGAGGAAAAGGGGCTGTAGAGCCGGCCGACAAGTTAAAGCAAGGAGATCTCCCTGGATGAGTGATCATTTTCCCTTGGGAGACCGGACCTGGTGTTTGTGATTGGTTCTTTTAAGCATATAGGTCCCTGTGTTGTTGAATTGCTTAATGTTTCTCTTTCAACTGGTGTGGTTCCTGGCTTTTTTAAACATGCTGTTGTTCAACCGATGCTTAAGAAGCCCAGTTCGGACCCATCACATCCTAACAATTACAGGCCTATCTCTAAGCTCCCGTTCTTGTCAAAAATTTTAGAAAAAGCTGTAACAGAGCAATTGACAGTTTTTTTTACAAGGCCATGACATTTTTGACAAATTTCAGTCTGGTTTCCGCAAAAGTCATTCCACTGAAACTGCATTGCTCAAAGTTTCAAGTGACATTATGATGTCAGCTGACTCAGGAGACCGTACAGTTCTGGCCTTATTGGATCTGTCATCAGCTTTTGACACGGTAGATCATTCTATTCTGATCAACAGACTCCGTGATCTGGTTCGGTTCTGATGTGGTTCTCTTCATATCTGTCAAACAGAACTTTTAGTGTTTGCGTGAACCAGATTATGTCCGACACCACGGCTTTATCATGTGGGGTACCGCAGGGCTCAGTCCTAGGACCTATTCTGTTCCTCCTTTATATTCTCCCTCTCGGTGACATAATCAGGAAGTTCAAAGATGTCTCCTACCATTTTTATGCGGATGACATCCAGATTTACTGTTCTTTTAAACCTGCGGAGCGTCACAAACTGTCCTCTGCCACTGCTTGACCAGCATCAAGCAGTGGCTGACGGACAGTTACCTGCAGCTTAATTCTGCTAAAACAGAAATTTTAATAGTTGCGCCTGAAGGGACCGCTCCTGATATAAAGACACGTATCGGAGACTTCGGCTCTTTTGCTAAACCTAGCCTCAGGAATTTAGGAGTAATATTTGACTCAGCAATGGCTCTAACACAACATGCAAAGCAACTAACTAAAAATTGTTTCTTTCATCTCAGGAACATTGCTAAACTGAGAGCTCTAGTGTCCAAAGCTGAGCTAGAGATGATCATACACGCTTTTATTTCTTCTAGGTTGGATTATTGTAACAGCCTTTTTACCTTTTTTTAATAAAAAGGAGCTTGAACATCTTCAATTTGTACAGAATGCTGCTGCTCGGCTTTTAACCCACACCAACAGAAGAGCTCACATCACCCCAGTCTTGGCATCCCTCCACTGGTTACCCATTCATCTTAGAATTCATTTTAAAATTTTGGTCCTCACTTTTAGAGCTCTCCATAATGAAGCTCCCTCATACATCTCTGACCTTATTCATCCTCATACACCGGCTCGTGCACTGAGGTCATCGGGTCAGAGACTGTTGTCTGTTCCCCGCACTCATTTTAGGACCAGAGGTGACCGATCCTTTCAGGCAGTAGCTCCCAGACTGTGGAATGCACTGCCTGTATCCTTAAGATGCCTAGACTCAGCTGACTCTTTTAAAAAGCAGCTAAAAACTTTTTTATATAAGCAGGCTTTCAGTTAACCGAGGGCTTTTATGTATGTAATTTTATGTGTGTGATTTTACGATGTGTGATTTTACGATGTGTGATTTTATGAGCAATGTGGCTCTATCGTGGTGTGTTATTTTACTGTATCTTTTATGCTTTTATTTACTGTAAAGCACTTTGTGATTTTTATCTGTGAAAGGTGCTATATAAATAAACTTTACTTACTTACTTACGGACCGCCGCCTCCTTCTTTGTGTCTCACTTGTATGTTGTTGCTGCTTGTTGCTAGTAGTGTTGTTTATTTGCCCACTGGATCATTGCTGCTAGTTTCTGTTGTCGTGTGCATGTTTGTAATACATCGCATTTCTAACAAGACTAAAGACCAGCAGGTGGTAGAAGAGCGTCAGCTTGTCTACCAACCTCTGAGGGATAGAAACACGACTCTTTACCTCGTGTTGTTCAGGAGCATAGCTGCTTCTGTCTCTCTTAGTCCTTTTTGCTAACCCACACACTGTCGTACAAACATTGCACACTAGAGGACATCTCCTTAGGAGGACACAGAGCCCTCATTATTCACACATTTGTCCTCCAGGTCGTCCTCCCATACAGAACTTCACTGTGCACCAGCTTGTGTGCAGACCTCAGCCTCAAAATGTCCGCCTGGTCTTTTTTGTCTACAAAAGGTTCAGAAAATGTCCTGTGAATAAGTGCTTTTACCCATTTTTTCAGAAGATATAAACCTTTGACTATCTGGCAGTTATTTCCAATTTACTGCATGTCATAAGAGTGTAGTGACAGTTTAAAACGAGAAAACACACAAAAACAGAATTAGATTTTCATGTTTTAGTGGGAAAAGACGATGCGACTGAGCCTAAATAACAGATTTGAATGTTAAAGTTGAAATTTTAAAGTATAAAACTATTTACAGTAAAATCTGTGAGTCTTTGGCTCTAAATGAGCAGAAACAGGCTATAAAATGGAAACTATGTCCAGGCGTTTGTCTTTATCACACAGGGAAGTTCTCCGCTCCACTGTTTTGTCTGTCTTGTCTGGAAAAAGGAGCTGCTTCGCGAGTTTCCTGGAGAGGCACGAATGAAATTACTGTAATGACGCCATATTGGCTGTAAAGCTCAGAAACTGTTGGATTTTATCCGATCGTGGAAACTGTGACATAATTACTGTATTTCAAAGTGTGCTTGAGCAAATGTGACGACACAACTCAATGTGAAAGGGTTGGAACATGTGGAGCCAGCGGTGCTGTAAAGATTGTCTTGTTCAAACCAAACCTGCACAGTCACCTCCAGTTAGTAGCATGTAGCCAGACACACACACACACACACACACACACACACACACACACACACACACACAGGGTTGCATTGTGTTGTTCTTCTGTCCTTATTTAGCCATCATTACTACCTCTGTGAAAACCTTAGTCTTAGTTGTAGCAGATGTTTGTTGGCTCCAGTGCATGAGTTCACTGATGAAATAGATTTTTGTCTTAAACGTTTGGTCGATCTGATGAAGAGTATAGAGAATAACAGTCCTCTGTGGTTATTGGTGCATGATTTATTGTGATATCAGCTGGTTGACATGGTCAGTGCTCAATTTCAGACCTTCGTTCCTATTTAATCGTCAGATATTTTATAAATATTAACAAACTTCAGGTTCTTTATCCTTTTTCCTTTGAGACTGGTGGTGGTTTGATTATTGGTCCCTGGTTCGAGGGCGGTGCCCTGAAATTATCAATTAATATTAGTTATTTTATTTTATTCATTACAGTTAGTAAATAAATAAATTGTCAATAATCGAATTTACCTGAAGCGAGCAGTGACTCCTTCATAGAAACTTCAGGTATATGCGCCATTGGAAATTCAGCACTGTCATGACGAACATGGTCTTCACAGGTGTTTGGAAACTTTTGCTCACAGCTGCACACTGGAAGGGATTTTACAGAGTTCCTACCTGCTGCTGGTAGGCCTCCAGCACCTCCTCCAGGGGGAAGGTGAAGCGGTACGAGCCCAGCCTGGACGTCTCTAAGAAGGCTGGAGAGGTGGTGAACTTGTAGAGGAAGCTGGGATGCATGGCGGCCTGGTCCTCCGTCAGGTTGGACCATTTCTGCTGCAGGAGCCTCGTCTCAGCTGACTTCACCTCCTTGGGGCCCACGGCCAGACTCCACCACAGCAGGACGCCTTTGTGTGGATCCCTGAAGCCTTTGTGTGGAACCCTGAAGCCTTCATCCTTCCTGATGCCACTTAACCCCTGTGGTCCTGTGTCGTGTTTCAGAAGAGCAACATGGAACTCCGGCTTTGGTGACGTCGGGATGTTTTCCTTGATGAGGTACCGGTTTCTCAAATGTTGAGCTTTGTGTTTCAAATCATTCAGGTTCAAGTGCCGACCGCTGACATAATACTCAAAATGTCTTCTTCTGTTTTTGCGTCCCAGCATCGTCATGTTCAGATGAGGATGTTGATCGAAAAGACAAATAAAAAGTCTCTGCTGTCAGAAAGGAATGGCGCCTTATCTCTGTCCGCTGGAAGTCCCACCCAGAATAATAACTTCAAATGCCTCCCCTCAACTATAAATCACCAATCCTGATGGTGCACATCATCCACTGTCATCTGCAGTCTTCCTCAGAAGCACCTCCTGATCACTGAGGGGATGTGTCCTTATGTGTTGTACTTCCCACAGGCATAGCCATGCATTGTTCCTGTAGGAAGTACAACACATGCGCTATGCCTCACCTCAGCGATCAGCAGGTGTTTCTGAGGAAGACTGTATGCAGATGACAGTCAAAACATATAAGACTCTCAGAGGAGTGATGTCTCTGCCAACCCTAATATCATCCAAGACACACCCAGTTGTTTAACCTTCACAAGTTCAAACAAATCCCCTCACCTGAAATCGCCTTCCCTGATGCTGCAATTCATCCCTGCAGACACTCCAACAAAGTTACACCACCTCCACCCAACAACCAGCAAAGTGCATCCAGAAAGTATTCATGCCGCTTAGTTTTTCCACATTTTGTTATGTAACAGCCTTGTTCCAAAATGTACTAAATTCATTTTTCCTTAAAATTCTACACACAATACTATATAACGACAAACTGAAAATGTTTTTTTTTTTAGAAAGTTTGGCAAATTTATGAAACATGAAACACTCAAATATTGCATGTCCATAAGTATTCACACCCTTTACTCAATACTTTGTTGAAGCACCTTTAGCAGTGATTACAGCCTCCAGTCTTCTTGGGTGTGATGCTACAAGCTCGGCACACCTGGATGTGGAGAGCTTCTCCCGTTCTTCTTTACACATCGTCTCAAGCTCAATGAGTTTGGATGGGGAGCGTTGGTACACAGCTATTTTCTAACCAGAGATGTTCAATCAGGTTCAAGGACATTCAGAGACTTAACTGCATTCATCTTTCCCTCAATCCTGACTAGTCTCCCAGTTCCTGCCACTAAAAAACACCCTCACAGCATGATGCTGCCACCACCATGCTCCACTGTAGGGATGGCATTGGCTAGGTGATGAGCTGGTGCCTGGTTTCCTCCAGACATGACGCTTGACATTCAGGCCAAAGAGTTCAATCTTGGTTTCATCAGACCACACAATTTGTTTCTCATGGTTTGAGAGTCCTTTAGGTGTCTATTGGCAAACTCCAAGTGGGCTGTCATGTGCTTTGTACTGAGGAGTGAGTTCCATCTGGTCACTCTACCATAAAGGTCTGATTGGTGGAGTGCTGCAGAGATAGTTCTCCTTCTGGAAGGTTCTCCCGTCTCCTCAGAGGAATGCTGGAGCTCTGTCAGAGTGACCATCGGGTTCTTGGTCACCTCCCTGACAAGGCCCTTCTCACCTGATTGGTCATTGTGGCTGGGCGGCGGCTCTAGGAAGAGTCCTGGTGGTTCCAACGAATGCATCCTTCTTTTCCACAAATTTGAAGGATGCATCGATGTATCCTTCGTAGCCCCAAATATCCCAAGATCCATTGCGGGCCGCTGACAGTTCGATCAACAGCTGGAGTTTTAACTGCTGACGGCTGACGGAGAAGATGGATGGAGGATTCTAGTTTTAAATATTAGTATTATGTTACAGTTCACTCCAATAGTACAAGTGTTGAACACATTAAAATTTGTTTTAAAAAACGATTAAGTTACGTTATTGATGTGAGCCACTGCAGTTTAAAGCGTTTACTTTCCAGTTGTTCAGCTTCAGTGTTTAAGTTATATTTTACCGAGACTGTGAAGGTTTATAATATCTGAAGTTCATATCAGTGGATGTAAACAGATTTAAACCAGCTGTGGACGCTTCTTGTTTCTCAGACAGTTTAGTCCCGAACCACTGGACAGTACAAGACCCTCAAGTCTTCAAGTATATAAAACATATTAAAAACAAAAATCACAATTTCGGGATCAAATCCAGTCAAAAATTGAGTAAAATTACACCGTCGTCTTATCCTGAACATCGGGATGAAAATTTGTTTGTCAGGGTTGCTAGGCAACAAGGAGCGGCGCTACGAGACGTCATGACGCAAGCAGGAAGTTCATCATAGGCTGGACCGTCTATTTAACAAACACTCATGCAGCCTTCTCATGCAGCCTACCCAGCCTTCGAAGGACGGGTAGGCTGGGTCCTTTGAAGGATGCAGCCCCTGAATTGGGACACAGCTCCTGATGGCTGCAATTGTAGGCAGCTTTGAGAATCAGCTCACCTGTGCTCAATCATCCACCCTCTATATAAGCTCCGGTTCATTCAGCCCACTTCTGCCAGACCATAGACATTCCAACCCGTTTCTCTGCCGGTCCTGTTCTGCCTTCAGCCTGCCTCCTTTACCCCCCTGCCTCAGTGACTTCTCCACCACCTGGATCCTGCCCCCCCAGCCAGCCTCCGTTCTGCCTGTGTTCCTACCTGTCTCCTGTCTGCTTCCCCTCAGCCCGCCTGTCCCTCTAGTTTAGTTTCTTTTATGTGAGTATCCTGTTTGGTTTGTCTTGCTTTAGTCAATTTGTATCAGTTGATCCTGTTTTGTTTGTTGGTTTAGGTCTTTGGTTTTCGTAGTGTAGTTCATTTCATGCATTAAGTCAGGTTGCTCTATTCTGTTTTCTTCCTCAGTTCAGTTTCCTGTTTCAGTTGTAGTCAGTTTCCTCTGTCCCCGTTAGTTAGTTAGTTTTTTGTGTACATTATCTGTTTGCCTTGGATTCCCCTCCTCAGTGGTTATAATATTTCTTTGGTTTAATTTTGCCCTTTGCTATATTTAGTTGATTTGTTCCTGTTGGTTCTTCCTCTGTTAGTTTTGTTTCCACTCGTGTTTGTTTGCAGTTCAGTCCTTTCTATAATAAATCACTCTTGAAAATCATTCAGCCTGCTCTGGTGTCTGCACGTGGGCTCTCAGCCACCTCCTCTAACAACTTTGCATCTCTTTAAAGTTATTGTGTCTTTTGTGTCTCTGTAGGTATAATTGTGTATTTGTGGACACTTTGTGTCTGTTTGTAGTTATTTTAAATACTTGTAAACAGGGGCGTAGCCATCCTTTTAGAAGTGGGGGGGGGGCATATTGTTCAGAGGTCCATTGAGTGATTTATCATCCTCTCGCATTCAATTACACCTCTCCTTAGCAGCTAAAGAGCCACATAACCACAAACAGCACAGCACCAGGGAACCGGCTTTAGTTCTTTAAAATGATACACTATCAAAGTCAAAATCTAAAATCTACAGCTGACTGTGGTTGAGTTGACACAGAATGACCCTGGGGCATCTACAGGGTGAGCAGACAGATAATTAAGTGCCAGATGAAAATGGTGAACACCCAGCTGTCTGTAGAAAACCACTCCTGTGTAAAATTTAATGGCAAGAAGTGACTCAACAATAAATATATCCACAACTATTGCAATCCAGACCAAAAACATTTAGTATAAATAAAACTAGTTCTGAAACAGCAGTGGAAATGCTAATGTTAGAGTCACTCTTATCCTGTATGCATTTCCTCAGCCAGTTATAATGTCTCCTGCAATAATATAGATAATAAATGTGCAAAGCAAAATTTATAAATAGAATTAAGAATAGTGGTGAGGAAATTAATCATAACGTCATTTTTATGCTGTTGATATTCTTTTTCTCAGCAAGAACTGTTCTTTTCTTACCCTGTATAATCATCATCATCATCATTATCATCATCATCATCATCATCATCATCATCATCCCTACTGGCCTCTGGTCCATTGTCTCCTTTCTCACCCTGCTCTATCTATTGTGGTAATAAAGATTAAAAATTATGTGGAAATCAGCGTTTTGAAATAGAATTAGGAATAGAGTAGTAGTATTATTTTACCTCAAAATCCATTTTTTGCTATCGATATTTCTCTCAGCCAGTTATGACAGAGACATTATGAGGACTTCAGGTATAATTCCTCCTCACCTGCTGTGAAGACCCTCCATGTCCATCCCTGCTGCTGGCCTCTGGTCCACCTTCTCCTCCCTCACACTGATCTTTCTATTGTATAACGATTAGAAAATATGTGCAAAACAATAGTGAGCACATGTTGTGTGCAGAAATCAAGGAGGAGTGGGTTTATAACTAGCTAGCATAGCTAACTAAACTGACATCTATTTGTCATCTTTTAGCCAAAGTCCTCTGCAATAATATACAATATAGAAGGTCTTTGTTTTATCTAAACATTATCTACATGGAACAGCACGACTCAACTTACATGGTTTGTTTGGAAAAAACTGTAAAGTTTTTTGCCTCTTGGACGGTTTGCTGAACATGTCTGAATGCAGTGTTGGGAAAGTTCAATTTCTACATGAACTAGTTCAAAGTTCAGTTCACAAATTTTAAAATGAACTAGTTCAGTTCATAGTTCATAATTCAAAATTTTGAACTAAATTCACTGTTCCAAAAATGAACTATTTCATAGTTCTTTTTATTCACTCGCACATACCTTGAAAGGCTAGTGCTCTAGTTCAATGTGCCGTCTCAGGTTTGCTGTTGACGTTGATGATGTACGGAGTTGCTTCTTGAAACCCGGCGGGCAAAGTTTACACAAAAAGGTAAGATTTTTCCCACCTGGATCATCACTGACCTTTTCATAAAATTCTTTTAAGTAATCATACGAAGATGAACTATTAATCGTGGAGGTAGAGTCTGAGGTAGTGCTGCAGCCTTCCATTTGTTTTTGCCGAGATGCTTTGCATTTTGATGATGCATGTGGCGGTGCGACTCTGCGGTGGCTGCATTGGGTGTTTTCCGTCTACATATTAAGGTGTGTGTGTGTGTAGGTGTGTAAAGTGTGTTTACGGTGTGCTTTAGCCGGGGTTTTGCCTGGAAGCCTCTGTGGAAATCTGGCACTCTCTTAAACAAAGTTGAACTGTGAGAGAGCGCCGTTCACAAACGCCAGAATGAGCGCGCTCACAGTAACGTTCATCAGTACGTTCAGTTCACGTTCACCCAGAATCTGAACGAGTTCATGAATGAACGTTCACTGAACTCGTTCAGGCACAACACTGTCTGAATGAAGCACAACCTCTGTCTCTGATGACACACAGCAGGCAGCGGTGTTTACTCCCCGCCTTTTAGTGCAGTCTACTCACGATACGTTTAAGGGCGGCTCGGAAAAACGCGTTTCAACATGTTAAAAATGAATTAAGTGGTTTAAGAGCGGGGGACGGAGGGCACGGATACGGAAACTGCGGGGGACATGTCCCCCGTGTACCCCGCGTCCGCTACGCCCATGCAAACCTGACACCTTTTTTCTTGGGGACACAAACTGAACCACAGTAACCACATAAAACTCCGCATTTTTGATCACGTTTTGGATTCTGCACATCCATCTCTCTGCTTTTACAGTTGTTCTCAATTGTTCACACACATTTTCTGAAAGCATGCCTCATACTCTCAAAACTCTACACACATGTTAAAAAACAAACACACAATGGGCAAAACCCTTCAATTCTCCTGCAAAATGAAACTTTACTTTCAAAACTATGTCATTTCTTTCTTCTCCATTCATTATAATGACTATAATAATGGCTTTTTTGTTCAGTGTTACACTCACTACAGACAGTACATACATAAGTTTGTTGTAAAATATTTTAGACTTTTTTTTTTTTACTCAGAACACAATTAGATGGAAAATATATATATATATGATTTTTCCCTTAAAAACAATGTACACAGTGAACATCCCAACCAACATAAAGTTGCACATCCAGTGGTTTACATTCAAACAACAGAAGAATTTACTGTATATAGTTACAGTAAAAAAAAACAAAAAAAACAACTATGCTGCATCCTCTCTTCTGTTTCAGTCTGACCACAGCACCTCATCCACATCACAGCCAATGTTCTCCCTGACCAAGCAGCGGGGAAATATCACCTATCATGGTGAATCCAGCCATGAAAGCATCAACTGCTGTATCTCCACATGCATCTTCCATAGCTTGGAAAAGGGGTATTTGTGTTTGTGGATTTTGGTCATACGCTTTCCATCTCCAGGCAGAAAAAAAATTCCTCAATAGGACTGAGGAATGGAGAATATGCTGAGCTCTGATTGCTGATTGTAAAATTGTGTAACAGGTGTTTGTCCATGTGATGAGTCACTGTGCATAGTAGGACAATTAACTTTATGATTTTGAATGACAGTGTTCCTTGTGGAAACAGGAGATTTTCTTCATGAAAATTGTGCCAAATGCAGACAATTGTGTGTAGTGTTTTGAAAAAAAGTGTGTTTTAGAAGTGCAATGTGAGTGTAAAGGAGGAATTGTGCTTGTAGTTTAGCAGAACTGGTTCAGGGGGTCGGTGCATGAGTTACATGTTGTGGTCACTGTGTCTCAAGGAGTTGTGTGTAAACAATTGATAAAAACTGTAAAAAGAGTATATCCCTGCAACCACAAGGTCTATTTGAATAATTCTTGTGCCATAATGAAGGTAACACTTGTAAGATTTGTTCAGATGTGTAAATATCAGTATTAATGTTACTGGTTAAGAGTAAATGAAGATGGCACACAGAACAAATGAAAGATTTTCAGGTTTGTCTGGAAAAAAAAAGCACTTTCAGGATAATTATCTCTTTGGAATGATCCTGCTGCAGCTCTAAACCTCTACTAAATCATACCCCAATATGTGAACAAGCTCCCTGCAAAGGTTGACTCTGATTAAGTGAAGCAGAACAAAATTAGAGAGTTTTTAGTGCAGACAGTTCAGGCGAGGGCAGTCCTTGGCACAGTTTGGCACACTTTGGCACACTTTGGCACACTTTGGTACCATCTGTGCCATCTGAATTTTCTTATGTACCAAACTATATATTTCACTTTTATGTCACTAATGGTGTTCAATACATCCAAATACAGCAGTTTTTGGCTTTTTTTTTTTTTGAAAATTCAACCACACCACTATATATTTACCTATTTAATAAATAAACATACAAAACAACTGAATGTTGAATCCATATGGAGCAGATTTATTTTTAACAATCTGTAAAAAAAAATGCTAACTAAATATTTCTATAAAAATTTAAACTGTACACACATAAAATCAAAACAACTATTTACACCATTGCCCAATTATTTACACAGTGCATTACGTCTATAGAGGAATGACATGTCTGCACTATAAAAGTGATCATAAATCCATCAGTTGTCAACATATATTGTTTGTTACAAACGTCAGACATGGAGGACGGACAAGCAGACATAAATAGAACAAAAGCATCCAAGCATCCTGTGTCAAAGCTAAATGTGTGACGTTTTTAACAAACCAAACCGTTTGGAAATCGGTCGAAAATTCAGTAAATAATTCTATTTTAAGATTGTGGAGTACCTCTTACCTCCATAGACTTAAATTCACTCCCCCCCTCTGCTAGCCCTGTACCAAGATGGCGGAGCTTTAAGCACGTCCCTCCACAGTCAATGCGGCGTCTACGTATATATGTCTATGCCGCTGCCTGCCGTGACGTCAGAGTCAGAGGTGCTTCATTCAGACATGTTCAGCAAACCGTCCAAGAGGCAAAAAACCTTACAGGTTTATTTTTGGTTTTTTTTGTTTTTTTACAAACAAACCGTGTAAGTTGAGTCGTGCTGTTCCATGTAGATAATGTTTAGATAAAACAAAGACTATATTCTATATTGTATATTATTGCCGAGGACTTTGGCTAAAAGATGACAAATAGATGTCAGTTTAGTTCGCTATGCTAGCTAGTTATAAACCCACTCCTCCTTGATTTCTGCACACAACATGTGCTCACTATTGTTTTGCACATATTTTCTAATCGTTATACAATATAAAGATCAGTGTGAGGGAGGAGAAGGTGGACCAGAGGCCAGCAGCAGGGATGGACATGGAGGGTCTTCACAGCAGGTGATACCTGAAGTCCTCATAATGTCTCTGTCATAACTGGCTGAGAGAAATATCGATAGCAAAAAATGGATTTTGAGGTAAAATAATACTACTACTTTGTTCCTAATTCTATTTCAAAACGCTGATTTCCACATAATTTTTAATCTTTATTACCACAATAGATAGAGCAGGGTGAGAAAGGAGACAATGGACCAGAGGCCAATAGGGATGATGATGATGATGATAATGATGATGATGATGATGATTATGCAGGGTAAGAAAAGAACAGAACTTACTGAGAAAAAAATATCAACGGCATACAACTGACGTTATGATTAATTTCCTCACCACTATTCTTAATTCTATTTATAAATTTTGCTTTGCACATTTATTATCTATATTATTGCAGGAGACATTATAACCGGCTGAGGAAATGCATATAGGATAAGAGTGACTCTGAGATTAGCATTTCCACTGCTATTTCAGAACTAGTTTTATTTATACTCAATGTTTTTGGTCTGGATTGCAATAGTTGTGGATATATTTATTGTTGAGTCACTTCTTGCCATTAAATTAATTTATGAGGCTTATGACCCTGTTATCTGGTCACTTCCTTTTATTTCGGTGCTGATAATTTTAAACAGTAATGCTGTTTTACAGAACTTTTGGTGTTCAGTGTTTTCATTTGACACTTAATTATCTGTCTGCTCACCCTGTAGATGCCCCAGGGTCATTCTGTGTCAACTCAACCACAGTCAGCTGTAGATTTTAGATTTTGACTTTGATAGTGTATCATTTTAAAGAACTAAAGCCGGTTCCCTGGTGCTGTGCTTTTGTGGTTATGTGGCTCTTTAGCTGCTAAGGAGAGGTGCATTTGAATGCGAGACGATGATAAATCACTCAATGGACCTCTGAACAATTTGCCCCCCCACTTCTAAAATGATGGCTACGCCCCTGGGATTAGGTTTAGATTGTCACCAAACTGTTGTAAAATGAAGTAAAGTTACATGTAATAAGACTGAATGCGATTGGTTTATGGAACGTTGAGGTGTTTGTAGTCAAACGTTGATCACCACCCTGAACTGCACACTGCAGTAAGGGGCTTCTCACCTAATGGGTAAATGTTCCAGGAGGAGGTGACTGGAGGAACTCCTCAATCCCCTTAACCAGTGCAACAGCGCCTCCCTGTGCTTTATTTATCACTGTCTTTGAGTTAGCAGGCTCTTTCAACCAACTGATGAACTTTTATTTGCAGTTTTTACAGTAGACTCATAAGCTTTGCTGATATTTACAGTTTTACCTGTTATTTTTATCTAATGCTTTTTAGTTGAATTTGTATGTCTGTTATTTTGCAGAGCGACTCTGGATGCAGTATATCTACCGTGTGTTTGTAGTATAGTAAATAAATAAATAAATAAAAATCTATAATCTAAGAAAAAGTCAAGTCTGTTTCGTGTAAGGAGTGTTTTCTTCTTTTTTATGTACCCTGTAGTTTCACATTGGATGCTTCCACAGTTTATTTCTGTATTTTATGGCCCACATTTGTCCTCCAGGGTCGTCTGAAGTGCACAGAAAGTATTAAAAACATTCTACTGCAGACCCTCTTGGTTTCTTTCTTTCAGAATGAATGAAAGAACAGGTAGGATATTAAGTGTATTTTTTGTAAAATTGAAGTTATCCGTATACTGACCTATGTCATTCCAGTGAACCTGTCTTTACTTACAGACTATGAATTTTATTTTGCTGCTAGGAAGCCACAGATTCTAAAACACGGAAGCTTCACACTCATATCCCACTTCTGCCGTTTTGTTAATCTGGGCAAAATTACTTTTACAAAAATAAATTCACAGCATCAGTGAACAAAGAGCTATTTAAGAATACTCTTCCTCATTCTGTCCAGTTTAATCCAGTTGGAGGAACATAAAATACAAACAGTTCTCATGTGTTTGGAGGTTTGAAAACCACACAGACCCAGTTATCATTAAATCCTGGTGTCTTCTCAGGTTTTGTGCATAAACTGTGCAAGAACTTGGACTCATAGAAACATAAATATTAACACAGTGCAAAAAGAAAAAAATGTTTTTTGTCAGTGTTCATCATTTTTTTGTTGTAATATTGGACAGTAAAGATTTCAGAAAAAGATGCCTGAAAACATGTTATGTTAAAACATTCCAAACCCACCATTAACATCATAAAACATTTTTAAATGCTAATTCTTATTTGTGATTTAAATACATTCAGAAATGCAATTGTACAGTCAAATGACAACAAAACAATTTCTATTTATAAACTTACTCATTTTTAATGTGGACAGTTTGTTTGTTTTACAGTTTTGGCCTGTTTATTTATTTCTTAGTATTTTTTTTTTTTACAAACAATATGTAAATTAATTGTTGTTTTGGGTGATTTAAGTAGATATAATTAATTGTTAATTGTTATTTCCAAAAGACAGCTGTTTGGAAAAAATCTTTGCCATTTTTCAGTCCTTTTAAACAGCAAATATTTGTTACACAGTATAAAATAGAACAAATTAGTCTTTTTTTAAATACACATGGTTGATGTGGAGGTTATTTACATTTTTTGCCTATTTATTCTATTATTTTTGCCCAGTTAATATGATAATCAGTTTTTTTTTTTTGGTTGATTTTACTTATCTTCTGTAATTTCACAGAAAATGTAGCAACTGGAAAACAAAAGTGAATTGCTGAAAAAATATATAGTTTAATAGAAAAAAGT
Source organism: Dascyllus trimaculatus (assembly GCA_024666655.1). Taxonomy (NCBI): domain Eukaryota; kingdom Metazoa; phylum Chordata; class Actinopteri; family Pomacentridae; genus Dascyllus; species Dascyllus trimaculatus. Next base: position 7,168,699 of record CM045447.1, on the reverse strand, counting down.
TTTGTTTGTTCAAATTTTTTTTGCTGTAATAGGTGATAATATTCTTGAAGCCACATAAGTTGTATTTTGATGCGTATTAGATGATAAAATCTGAAGCAAATGGAATGAAAAGGGGTGTTTATTTCAAGGGGAGGTCTCTGCCAGGTAAACTTTCTCTGTGATTTGATTGGAGCAAGTGTTTGTGTCACCTGATTAACCTCCTCCAATCAGAGGCGTCGCCTAATCAGCTGCTCACCTGGATCAGCTGCGCCTCATTGGAACAAATGTTTGGCGTGAACAAACTATCAGACAGGTGCAGACGCTCACCAAGAAACTCCTTGTCTGCATGAAACTGTCACCGGAACCTGAACTTTAGGTAAAAAGCTCTTTTTAGACAGAAAATTGGAAACAAGACAATGGACTTAAAGGATGAATAACACAAAGTAATCTGATGGGGGAAAATGCATGATTCACTTTTCAGTATTGTTCTGTTGCTTTGTGTTTCGAAGGAGTTTGATTTTTGCTCAGTTAAACACAGTTTGCTCTGCATCACTTCAATGGATGGGTGAATTTGAAGTCTAAAAGCTTGGAGACTTGACTACGACTGACTGTTCTTTTTTCTTCTTGCAGGTCCATCTGCAAACAGTGGGTATCATTTTTGTTTTGTATTCTCTTGGTTTTTTTCTGGTCACTTTGCCAATCTCTTTCAGTCTCACTCCTTACCTCTTTTTCCCCTACCATTCTTTACATCTCTCACTAAACTTTCCAAAATGTTTTCCCTCCATTGTTGCCTTTTATCTGGATCTTTCCAACATGGCCGCCGTGCCACGACTACCTGATTCGGTCTTTAATTATTGGGTTGTTGCTTGGCCGCCGTGCCGACCTCCATTTCAGTCTTTCTCTATCTTATCACTTTAATCTGTTAGCTTTTTGTTTCTTTAGGTCTTTCTTTGCACACTTTCTCTGTATATAAGTTGATCATGTTTCATCTGTGTGGTGTTGCCGCCGCGCCAACGTGTCTTTCTGTATCTCCATCTATGATCAAGCTTGACTTTGGGTGTTATTTGTCTCTTTTATTATTGGTATTAATGCTAAACAGTGCTGCTAAACCAAACATTTAAAAAGGGGGTAAATTTATTACTATGCATTCAAATACATCCCATCTAAACATCTTAAACACAAAGGAAGAAAAGTTTCTCTCTTCCTGCTCTTTTCGTTAAAACTGCGGCTCGTCTTTGCGTCAGACGTTGCTGCTGATCTGTGCGTTGCTTTAGTTTGGATCCAGTTTGATGCAAAAGAATTTGTTCATCTAGAGTTTGGTGGACCTTTTTTTTCCCCTCTCTAACCATTTCTCTCCAAACATCTCCAACATGGCTGCCCATTTATCTATTTTCTGTTATTTTGATGCAGAAACTTTCATCTCAAGGTGAGAGCGCGTTCGGTCTTGGGTGGTGGCTTTTTATTTCCTTCCTTTTTGTTCCTGGCTGCTGAGCCATCTGTGCCTCCTCCCGATCACCGTGTCGATCACCATCTTTCCAGCATGTCTGCACTTCCATAACTCATGTTTTTCACAATATGTTTACTGTCATTTTTTTTGAACAACTTAAAAAAACTTGTTTCGGCTCGATTGCGTCCATCTCGCCTTTGCGATTTCTCAGTATTTCTGTGTCTCCTCATATCCACCTTTCTTTCAGTCTGGCTGCTGTTTATTGAGTTGAATTGTATCTTGGTCACTACAACGGTGAGGCCTGATGCAGAGTCTGGAGGCTTTGCTGGTAGGGCTGGACCCAAATATTTGGTCATTGTGGTGGTATGTGGATAATTTTGAGGTGCGAATACTCGTGTACACCCCCACTGGCCGCCTCGCTCTGCCGTGGCTCTACTCTACTGTCATGAAGCATTTGGTGTATCTCACTCACTTGCTGTATTAATAAAGAAACGAATAATTTTATTCTAAATCATTAGGTCGTGATGACTACCTCTGTCCATCTTTCTCTTATCTCATTCTAACTACGTTTGTTGTTCTGGTTGCCGTGTCGACCTCTGTCCATCCTTCTCTTATCTCAGTCAACCTGAAGATGATTCTCTGGTTCTTCTTGAAGTTACTGTGGTTGAAGTGGGTCTGACAAGAAGGCAGGTTTGGTGTATAGTAATTCTTGTAATGAAGCTTAAGTAGATGATCTGTGTTTCTGTTTCTTTCATCTCATTCTACCACATGTTTATTTTGGTCGCCGTGTCAACCTCTGTACATCTTTCTTTGATCTCTTTCTACTTATGTCGTTTTGGTCGCCGTGTTGACCTCTGTGCATTTTTCTCTCATCTCATTCTACCTACATTTGTTACTTTGGTCATCTTATCGACTTCTGCCAATCTTTTTCATCTTATTTTAACTATGCTTGTTATTTTGGTCGCCGTGACGACCTCTGCCCATCTTTCTCTCATCTCATGCTGCCTACGTTTGTTGTTTTGGTCGCCCTGCCGACCTCTATCCAAGCTACAGAGTTGACTTTGAAGTAGATAATGATGGGAATGGAGCAGTTTGAGAATCTGCAGTGAATAAGTTGTGTTAAATTGTCCATCTAATCAGCCTGTTGTGTTGAAGGTGCCTGGTTTTAGCTGTGAGGCTTGATGTTGTGTAACATCAGGCCTCACAGAATCAAGAGTAAGTATAATTTTTCTTTAATGCGTGTCGGGGTTTCCATCTTTGTATCGACTGTCTCTTTCTCTCATCTTAGACATGGTTGACTAAGCCTTTCCTTTCATCGGGTTTCTAGGGTAACGATGCCTCATGTCCACCTCTAAGTTTGTTTTTTTGGTAGCCATGTCAACCTCTGTCCATTTTTCTCATCTCATCCTAACTACGTTTGTTATTTTGGTCACCCTGTCGACTTCTGTCCATCTTTCTCTCATCTCACTCTAATTGTTTATTTTGGTTGCCCTGCCGACCTCTGTCCAAGCGACAGAGTTGATTCTGAAGTACATAATGATGGGAATGGAGCAGTTTGAGAATCTGCAGTGAATAACTGGTGTTAAATTGTCCATCTAATCAGCCTGTTGTGTTGAAGGTGTCTGGATTTAGCTGTGAGGCCTGATGTTGCATAAGGGTAAGTGCAATTTTTCTTTAATGTGTGTCAGGGTGTTGATCTCTGTATTGACCGTTTTCTTCTCATCTCATTCTAAGTTTGTCATTTTGGCCGCCGTGTCGACCTCTTTCCATCTGTCTCTTATCTCGGTCTACCTGAAGATGATTCTGTGGTTCTTCTTGAACTTACTGTGGTTGAAGTAGGTCTGACAAGAAGGCAGGTTCGGTGTAAAATAATTTTAGTAGTGAAGCTTGACAGTTGATCTTGAAGTAGGTAATGTGAATGGTGCAGCTTTAGAATCAGCCTGTTGTGTGTTAAAGGTGCCTGGTTTTGGCTTTGAGGCCTGAGATTACCAGAACATTGTTCTGTCTCTCTGTAATGTCTCTTTGTTTCCACTTTACTTTTTACCTCTTTGTCTCTCACTTGGTGTTTCCAACATATGTGTCAGGGTTTCTAGCTTCCTCTATGTCCAACTGTCTCTCATCCCACACTACCTACTTTTACGTTACCTATGTTATTTTGGTCACTGTCGACCTCCGTCCACCTGTCTGCATCCATTTGCCTTTTCAACCTTTCTTGCATGAGTTCTCACAAACATGTTGTGTCCACCATGTTATGTCCTGTCTATCCCAAGGCCTCAATGTCATGTCTGTCCATCAGTTTTGTGGCCTTTTCATGGCTACTGTCTTTGTCTTGACCTTTCTCTGCCTTTTGTATTTCTCCAAACATCTGTTTTGTTTTGTTTTTTTAGGCAGATCCACAAACGGTAAGTATCACTTTAATTTTCTAAAATCTTGTCTTTGGTTGCCTGCTGTCCCCACACTGTTTTAAAAAAAACTATTTTAAAAAAACAACCCTGAAAATGTTAAGATAATCCTAACCATTATTCTTTAATGTTAAAGAAATGTAGATTGTAAAAGTAACAGCAAATATCTGATAAATTATAACATCAGTTTACTGTCAAATGCCTGTTTAATGTAAGTATCTGTGATTTTCTGGACATAATCGGTTGTTTACCAAGGAAATCTGTAAAATAGTAAATTGATCAAATGACACCTGAAAACTATAAAAGTGATCAGCATATACCAGCAGCCCTTGGGGCATTTTTGAAAGAATATATGTCTTCATTATTAGACTGGTTGCACAAGCTGTACTAGAGGCTTAATCAGTTGCAGGGTGATAGCTGAGGATGGAGCAGGTGCTACCAGAGAAACCAGTGTGAGATGCTGCCACCAGAAGAAGTAGTATTCTGGATAACTGGAGAAGGTGAAGACCAAGCTGTGACGAGCCCTCCTAGATGGCAATTGCCGAGACCCATTGATCTCAAAGGTTTGTTCAGTTATACCATCTACTTGAGTGTATTCTACTTTAATACTCAATGCTGGTTGTAAATGTGTTTCATCGATACTTATTGGTAGCTTTTTTTGTTTGTTTGCTTGTTTAAACTGTAAGGAAGGTTGGAACCCTCCTGTGACCTGACCTCATCAAGTTCTGCACACAACACCAAGAACATCAGACCTCAACTTATAACTTCTGCTGTATGCCACATGTCGGCAGACTGCTCTGGAAACCGGACAACCACCCTTAGTTTAACCTAAACCCTTGGTTCAGGGTGATGAACTCTGCTTGAGGACAACCCTTCTGAGACTTGGTGATCACTTAAAGGTTTTTGCAGTTATACTGTTTACTTGAGTTTAACTTGCTTCGTTAATACCCCCTGCTGGTTGTAAATGTGTCATATATGCTAATTGGTAGCTCTTTTTTTTTAGTTGAACCTTAAGGAAGGCTTGAACCCTCCTGTGACCTGACCTTGCAAAGTCCTGTACACTGCCTTGACCATCAGATCTGTATCTAAACCTACTGCTACACGCCCCAAGTCGGGAAAGGGCCAACCACCCTTAAAGTCAGCAGTTTGACCCAAACACTTTGCTACTTAGGCTAGATTAAAAAAGCCCCTCATCCCAGACTTGACTGAAGAAAGGAACTGAGCCTGCTGCATCTGCATGAAGAACTCAAGTGCTGATTAAGTACAAACTAAGCATAAATGCAACTTAGTGGACTTTGACTCTTAAAGCATTGACAGTTTATCCATGGTTACTCATAGATGATTCATTATGAACAGTTTAAAATCATCTTAAGTTGTTTCTCCTGATCACTATGGACATACATAATTGATGGACTGAGTTTGTTTAATATGAATAGACTTAATGATCTTGGTAAGAGTCTGCTGTCAAATCCATCACCACCCAAATTTTAACGAAGTTTACATTTACCATAGTGTAAAATTGAGGTTACATTCTGGCTTGTCTCGCTCTGCCATGTTTACTTCAAAGAGAAAACTCAAGTTTAAGTAGGCCTTGCGCGTTCGTTTAGCATCTGTAAGAATTATTCCTTTTTCTGTTGGGAGGCCTCCCTGTAGGGGATTTATTCTCACCCCTGCAAAGATGTTTAGTCATTGCTGCGAGGACATTTTGCGCATTTTCATATATACGTGGGATTTTTGTCAGGGGTAGCGGTGGGTGGGTTCTTTGGAGTGAGCTTGGCAGAGAGACATGACTCAGATGCCTTAATTAAATCAAGAGAAGCTAATGGACACCCAGCTTTGGGTGTATTTGCTTTATTTATTGGTGATGACAATGATGGCAGCAATGACTGAAAATCTACCAGATTCACACAATAATGGAAGACTTGCTCCTACTTGGTTATGTGTAGTTAGCATACTTGAAATAGCAACATTCTGTAGACTGAATAAGAAAAGGCCAAAAGGTTGATTGCAACCAACATCTAGGAGCTCAAACCCAATTAGAAACGTAGAAAATCCATAGTGTGGTCATGCAGTCTCAGAAGAAAACTCACTTGCCGATTTTTTATTTTATTTTTTTTATTAATCTCCTGTGGATATATTGCATCTCACTGTTGACAATGTGGGATATTCTCCTGTAGTGGACAGGAAGGTTTCTCCAGTTCTTGAAGCCTTTTCTGCAACAACATGGTCAGCTCTTTCAGCTGTTCTACTTTTTACCAAATCCGACATCTCTAATACAAGCTATATGGAAGAGAATCTTTCTTCTTCTCATGCCAAAAGGATTCCAAAACATGCCGTTAATTGAAGGATGAAGATTTTTTTTTCCCGAAGTAGGTTTAGAAATGAGCTTGAACATAAATTGGTAAATAAACAAAGTCATCAACATATAATAGTAGGTCCTGGACTTGTAGATTCCCTTTTCAAAGCTTTGCTTGGAAGACTACATGTGGTCTTAGTTTTTGTTAGACTAGTTGCATGAGCTCTGCTAGAAGCTGAACCAGTTGCAGGATGATGGTTGAGGATGGAGCAGGTTCCACCAAAGAAACCAGCATGAGATGCTGCCATCAAGAGAAGCAGGAATCTGATAGCTACAAAGAATAAGACCAAGCCGAGATGAGCCCTCCTTGATGGTGATCGGAGACCCAGTGGTCTCAAAGGTTTGTTCAGTTATACTATCTACTATTTAATCTGCTTTAATTCTCACTGCTGGTTGTAAATGCTTCACATATACTAACTGGTTGCCTTTTTTTTGTTGAAACCTGAAAAAAGGCTGGAACCCTCCTGTGACCTGATCTCAAAGTCCTGCACACCACCGTGACCATTGGACCTCAACTCAAAACTTCTGCTGTACGCCACAAGTCTGCAAGCTGCTCTGGAAACGAGACGACCACCTTAACATCAGTGATTTAACCCAAACCCTTTGCTACTTGGACTAAACAAAAAGCCCCTCATCCCAGACTTGGCTGAAGAAAGGAACTGAGCCTGCTGCATCTGCATGAAGAATGGAATTCAAGTGCTGATCAAACAGACTAACATTACCAAGTGCGAACTACACATGATTTAAATTTAATGAATTTTAACTCTCAAATCATTGACAGTATATTATCCATGGTTACTCAGGGATGATGATTTATGAACTGTTCAAAATCTGAAGTTAACTGTCTCTGCTCATCCATGCTGCCATCACTATGGGCATGCTTGATAGTGTTTTTAGACTTAGACTTGTATACCTCAGAGGGTGTTGGTCAAGTTCACCACCCAAATTTTACAGCTAATGTACCTCGGTGTTCATCAGGAGGCTAAATTCTGGCTGGTCTCACTCTGCCATGTTCACTTCAAAGAGAAGATTTAGGTTGTTTAAGTAGGCCTTGCGCGTTAGTTTAGCATCTGTAAGACTCTTTTATTTTTCTGTTGGGAGGCCTCCCTGCAGGGGATTTATTCCCACCCCTGCAAAGATGTTTAGTCATTGATGCGAGGATTTTTTGTGCGTTTTTATATGTGCGTGGGATTTTTGTCAGGGTTAGAGATGGGTGGGTTTTTTGGAGTGAGCTTGGCAGAGAAACTTGAATCGGATACTTCAATTTACTAAGTAGCTAAGGGACACACAATTTTGGGTGTATTTGCTTTATATTTTCTGTCTTTTGGTAATGGCAGTGATGGTTGACAGAAAGGAAGTCGTGCTCCGACTTGGTTATGTGGTTGGCATGCTTGAAATAGCAACATACTGTAGACTGAATAAGAAAAGGCCAAAGGGTTGATTGGCTTTAAGCTCTTAGATGCTGAAAGCAATGAGAAACACAGCTCATAGCTCAACATTGGCATGCACCCTGAAGTGAAAACTTATTAGCCAACTCTTGTGTCTTCTGTGGAAATACTGCATCATACTGCTGACAAAGTGGCTTATGTTCTGGTTCAAGATGATATGGGTCTTGAACACGATGTTTTCTCCAGTGTTGTGATAGTAGCCCCTTTCTGTAGCAACATGGTCAGCTGTTTTCATGGTTTTGTCAAGTTACAGTATATCATGCACCAACTGATTGAAATACCCCAATACAAGCTAGATACCAGAGAATATTATTTCCATGCCAACAGGATTCTAAAACATGCTTTTAATTAGAAAAAATTAAAGATTTAGGTTTAGGGTATTTGGCTATCCATACCTTCATTTATGGAACTTCAGTTTTAACTGGTAAGGAAAAGCACAAAGTCATCAGCATATAATAGTTGGTCCTAAACATTTGGACCCCCATTTCAGAGGCATGAATGTAAGAAAGAATGCATGTATTTTTTTTTTGTTTGAATAGTTGCACAGGTTGTACTAGAGGCTTAATCAGTTGCAGGGTGATGGTTGAAGATGGAGCAGGTGCTACCAGAGAAACCAGTGTGAGATGCTGCCACCAGGAGAAGTAGTATTCTGGATAACTGAAGAAGGTAAAGACTAAGCTGTGAGGAGTCCTCCTTGATGACAATCTCTGAGACCCATTGATCTCAAAGGATTGTTCAGTTATACCATACTTGAGTTTAATCTGCTTTAATACTCACTGCTGGTTGTAAATGTGTTTCCTATTTGCTGATTGTTTTTTTTCTCTCTCCTTAACCTTAAGGAAGACTGGAACCCCTCCTGTGACCTGACTTGATGTCAGAGATTCCTGCATACAACATTTAGACCTCAACTTACAACTACTGCTGTACGCCACAAGTCTGCAAGCTGCTCTGGAAACATGACGACCACCCTTAACCTCAGCAACCCAAACCATTTGCTTCTTGGACTAAACAAAAAGCCCCTCATCCCAGACTTGACTGAAGAAAAGAACTGAGCCTGCTGCATCTGCATGAAGAACTCGAGTGCTAATTAAGCAGACTGACGTTACCAAGTACAAACTAAACATAATTCAGATCTGGTGGATACTGATTCTCAAAGCATTGACAATATATCATCTGTGGTTACTCATGGTTGACTCATTATGAAAGGTTTAAAATCATCTGAAGTTGTTTCTGCTCATCCATGCTGGCATCACCATGAGCATGCTTGATAGTGTTTGTATGAACCTCGGTCAAGATCATCACCACCCAAATTTTACATTTACTGTACCTCAGTGTCCTCAGGAGGTTAAATTCTGGCTTGTCTCTCACTGCCATGTTCACTTCAAAGAGAAGATTTAGGTTCAAGTAGGCCTTGCGTGTTAGTTTAGCATCTGAAGGAATTATTTCTTTTTCTTTTGGGAGGCCTCCCTGCAGGGGATTTATTCCCACCCCTGCAAAGATGTTTAGTCATTGATGCGAGGATATTTTGCGCGTTTTTATGTGCGTGGGATTTTTCTTTGGGCTAGAGGTGGGTGGGTTGTTGGGAGTGAGCTTGGCAGAGAGGGATGACTCGGATACCTTAATTTAATCAGACGAAGCTTACTGACACCCAGCTTTGGGTGTGTTTGCTTTATTTTTTTTAATGGTGATGAAACTGATGCAATAATGGAAGACTTGCTCCTATGTGGTCAGCATAATTGAAGCAACATTCTTTAGACTGAAAAGGAAAAGGCCACAAGGTCAATAAGCCTAGATGTTGGATGCAATTAGAAACCTAACAAATCCATAACTCAACATTGACCTGCAGCCTCAGGTGAAAACATATTGACTAGCTCTTGTGTCGCCAGTGGAAATCCTGTCATACTGTTGACCAATTTGGGATGTGTTTTGGGTCAGGATGACCTGGGTAGTGGTTGAAATTTTCTCCAGTATTGTGACGAAAGTCCCTTCAGCAGTAGCATGGTCAGATGTTTTAACAAAAACCCACGATGACGGTAAAAAAAAAGAAAATTAATCTGAAATGGAGAGAGCGAGTAGAAATGGAAGAATGCTAATGGATGGGTGTTGGAGATCATGTTTGTTTATTTGATTAGGATAATTTTATGTTATTTATTTAGTTTCATTTTCGTGTCTGTTGAATTTATTTTGATTAGTTTCTTGTTGGTTGTATTTATGTTGTTAGTGCAGCGTAGTGCTGTGGCCCTTCATGCTGGTTAAGTAGGTAGTCCAACAATAGCTCACCTGTAATACCTGTAGTTTACCTGGAATAACAAACGGCCACCATCAGCTTTGTAGACAAACTGCATGTTTCTCTTCCACATTTGCTGTTTTGACTTTTTATTTCCTGCTGTTTTCTAATAGAAGCGCTGACACACAGACTCTCTGGAACTTCTTGTTTTCTTTTTGATTTTGACAATAAAAATCTGAAGTCTTACTCTGCTGTTACGTCCACCTTTATAGCTGTCCCAGTGTGTTGAACATATTCCACAGTATGTCTCTTTAACTACATTTCTACACACATAAAACCGTTTTACCATCATCCTACTTTCATTACTGTTGGTATTGTTGTATATTATTATTTATAATTTTAACAGATGTATGGATGTATATTCATGAAAAGTACATTTCGAATATTTAAAGTGGTATTGTGACACTGAACAAATATTACAGTATAAATGACATGCGTCTTGGTTGTGTTGTGTTTCTGCGAATGTGTCTCTTTGGGTGTGTCTGTATTTGTGTCTGTGTGCACATGGTTGCTTTGTCACGTCCGTGTGTGGTTGTGTTATTTTTTCTGTGTGTGTGTACGCAGTGTGTTCTTGGTTGTCTGTCAGTGTGTGTGTGTGTGTGTGCATTTCTTTGCGCATTTGTGCGTGTGTGTTGTGTTTTTGTATGTCTATTTGTATGTGTCTATATATGTGTGTCTGTGTGTTTATGCGTGTGTTTGCGTGTTATGTGTGTGCCTGTAGTTGTGTGCGGTTGTGTTATTGTGTGTTTGTATGTATGTGTGTGCAGTTGTGTTATTGTGTCTGCATATGTGTTATGTGTGTGTCTGTGGTTGTATTTTGTGTCTGTAAATGTGTGTGTATGTGTGTGGTTGTGTTATTTTATGTTTGAACGCATTTGTGTCTGTGTGTTTGATTGCTATTGTGTGTGTGCAAGTGTGTGTGTATTTGAGTATATGTGTGTGGTTGTGTTAATGTGTTTGTACATGTATTGTGTGTGTGTCTTATTGTGTTTTTGTGTGTTTATTTGTGTTTATGTGTGTGGTTGTGTCTTTGTATGTCTCTGTATTTGGTTATGTTATTGTTTGTGTGCCTGCATGTGCGCCATTGTGTTGTTGTGTTTTAAATGTGTGTATGTCTGTGTGTGTGTATGTGTGTTTGGTTGTTATTATGTCTCTGTAAGTGTGTGTGTAAGAAGTTATGTTGTTGGTTGTCTGTGACAGTGAGTCTGTGGTTGTGTTATTGTGTGTCTGTATTATATCTGTGTGTGTTGTTGGGTTGATTAGTGGCTCTGGGTGAAGAGAGGAAGACAGAGAGACAACCGGAAGTACACAATCGATTTATAAAAATAGAGAAGACACACACTTGTTTATTTCCTAGTCAGATGCAGCAGCAGCTTCCTGTCTGTAGTTTTTTCTACAGAGCTCTGCACTGCAGCAACAGATAATTCCTAACAAGGAGATCTTCATTAGTGTGTTCTCAGAGTGAACATTAGAAAATAAAAAGAGCTGCTGGAACCTTTGAACAGCTTCACAGCCGGATGGACAGAACCTGTGGAGGAGCTTCTTTCCCTTCAGTGTTACTTGTTGCTTCCTGCTCGTATTCCCTCCATCTGCTCCGCTGTCTACCTGCAGATCTATTCCTAGATTTAAAAGACTGAAGCAGCTCTCAGTGTTACCACTGTCCAGTCTGACGTAAACCCAGACTGCTGTAATGTGTGAGAAAATCTGTGTGCGATCGCTGAGCTTCATCAGAGGAACTGGTGCTGAATTTGTAGAACATTTACAAACATGTTGGATCAGTCGGCGATGAAGTGACATTTGATGTAAATTCTGATGCACCATCGTCTGGACTTCCTCAGCAGGGTCTCCTCCAAGCTGGACTTACCTGGAAAAACCTCCATAAGAAACCTCCAAAGAGTGTGGGTTTAGGTGGTGAAGGAGTGAGACAACACTGCCACCATCAGGTCAGGATGGAAACGACAGCACTGCTCTCTGTCATCTTCAACAACTGGTATTACAGACTTCAGGTCAAAGGTCTGTAAACTTAGATACAAATACTGCTTAGCTTTTTCCCCTCTACTTTTTAACACCAGGACATTGTCAGTAGTCTATTTACCAGCCTATGTAGTCATATTGTAAACTGACTAACCCACAGTTTTGTTTTTCACAATTCACAGTTGTTGAGTCAACCAGGAAGTGACCTGTTCTAGTCGGTTTGGAGGTTATTTACATGCTTCATACATTGGACCTGGATTTCAGAAGGTCATTGGTATGAATGTTAAGACACAGCATTTGTTCAGTTTTCTTTTTTGTTTTTCCAACACTGTGTTATTGTCTTATCTGTATCCTCTCCTCTACTAAACAAGCACTTTTATTACTGTAAAGTGTTGACTTAATATAATCACAAATTCTATATAGGTAGAGGAATACCAGCAGGAGAATGAAACAGAAAACAGAAGATACACTGAAACTTGGACCATTTCTTCCTGAATTGATGGTGAAAGTCATTGCTGCAGTTTGTTGTTTTCTCCCAACAAAGAACCCAACAGTGTTTCAGAGAGAGACAAAGATGAGGAAGTGTGTAGCTGGATGTGTGATGTTGCTGTGCTTTGGCCTGGAGGACAACAGAATCTTAATGGCCTCTTCTGACTCAGCAAAGATAAATAAAGTAGCAGAGCTTAAAAATGAGTATTGTTACAGGTGTTGGTGGAGGACTTTCATATCCGGGAATACAGAATGCCTTGGAGGAGCTGTGGTAGATCTGTAGCGTCAGACCATATTGGCTAATATCCTCAGTTTACATCCCACAGTATCACTATCAAGATCAGATAAAAGCATCCTTATACAGAATACAGTGCAGATTACTGGAAAATTATGGTTTATGTAGAGCCAGTTCAGGTAGTATCAGGTATATATTACTGCCAGCACTCTGCATTTCTAACCTTCAGACATACATGCCACCATTTTGAATAGTCTGTCTTTCCTTCCCATCTGCTCAGTGCTGTAAATGCAGCACCAGAGTCCATCCCTGTGAGTTCAGAAAATAAAGTAAGTCATGCTGTGGAATCTAAATAATAAAAACGGCACCTTTACTCATTTAAAACTGAAAGGTTTTGTAAATGCATCAGTGTTAGTTAAAAACCACAGGACGCTCAGCTGACCCATATTGCACTTTTATATTGACATGAGAAACAGACGAGCACAGTGGGCTCAGACTTTGATTGTCTGCTGTAACAGTTAGTTTGTTCATGATGAGCTGAATGTCTGCATAGTGCATGAGGCAGGAGGACGAGGTCGACCTTTGACCCTTCAGGCTGGCGTTACATTGAAATTACAGTTTGACACAAACTGGTTGGAGGTAACAGCCGTTCATCAGTGAGCAAAAGAAAATGATCTCCTTCAGTCTCTTCAAGGTGCAAATGGCTTTGGATGTAACTATGTTTGGCTTTCTTTTCCTCCCAGAAGGCCTCAATGGTCGAGGATCCGCAGGTTTCCAGAAACAATCTTGTTCTCCAGCATTGCTCCAGCAGGAATATCGATCCGGTCGCCGTGATTGGCTATGATGATGACGGTTCCCTGGAGAAAGTAACACAGTGAAGATGAGCTGACATTTAAAGAGAAATCTGATTTGTAGTTTCTACTTCTGTTCAATATTAAAGACAACTATTCAATTATATCAGTATTCTTAAAGGGTCTGTTTACCCAAAGAACAAGTTTCCAGATTGACCTACTTATAAAAAAAGAAAAGTTTTCGGCTAAATCACAGTTTGTATTTTAAGGATCCAACTTCTATTTTTCAAGTCTTCATACTAATCTTTGCAGTCATCCTTTTCTTAGTAATAGTGTGTTAGTTCAGCGCTAAATGTCCTGTGTATGTGCAGGTTGTTTGTTGTAAGTGGTTCAGTGAGGACTGCATGTTGTCTTTGTGGAAACTGAGTTATTAAAACATGCTTAAAAAGGCTATCTTCAGTAGCTGTTAACCAGCTACAGTTTAAAGGACTGTTGTGACTGTGGTTGATGAGCTTCCTCTGGATATCTGAGCTCACTGATCTGAGTGCCGTCCGTTGGTGAGATATTATGTCATATGGCTACGACGCATGAGACAACATGTGAGTGGACATATGTGTACTTGATTCAGTGTGTCCCTGTTGGGTAGCTAACACAAGCTAACAGCTGTTTGCAGATATCAGGCCGATGTCAACACAAACAGTGCAGAATAATTAGTGAGCTGAATTTTAGTTTCTGTAGATGGTGTTTACCTTCAGAGAGACGTTCTTTCCAAAGGTGACGTCTCCGGACACAGTGAGGTGATCAAGCTCCAACATGTCTGGGATGTTTTCAAACCGGGCCAGAAACTCCTGAACCTGCAAAACAAAAACAGCATCAAGTTTTAGAGACCTCAGTCAGTGCTCCTCTCAGCTCTGATCCACCTCCATCAACCGTCAGAACATCACAGCCTGCAGCTTTGGTTTAATATGAGAGGAGGATGTGACAAAATGCAAAGTATGTCCCAATATGTTGCTGCTGTTTACCAAACAGGACCACAGTTTAAAACAGGTTTACTATAATCTCCACTTTGACAAATACTGATACCTCCCCCTTCCTTTGGTTAAATTGTTGTTGTTTCCTGTGGTTTTAAGTTTTTAATCAGGGATTAAACTATAACTGTACAGTAATTAAACCTGTTAGAACTTCATTTCAACGACAGATTCTACAATATTAGGTCCTACTATTTAATAAAGGAAATTTTTACTTGTTATCAACATGACAAAATTAGTTTTCTTATGAAAACAGGATAAACTACCTGTTTACAACAAATGCTGCTACATCACAGTAATAAGATAAATACCACATAACAGAATATTTATCACAATTTATTCTGTCATGACCAGAAAATACCTTTAATTAAGATCTGTGTTAGAGAAAGTGGTAAATAAGTAACACTGAAGACATGTTTTCCTGTGGGTCAGAGAGGTTTGCTGACCTTGGTGAAGGAGCTGCCCAGTTTAACGTGCGGTGTGGTGGGAAACTCCCTCTTCTTGCTCATGGTGAGCGAGCCAGCGTCCAGGCTGTACAGGTTCGACATCACCAGCAGCAGGTCTGATGACGTCTTCACCGGCAGGAAGCGGCTGCGGGGGACGTTCACCCCCATGGCGTTGTCGAAGCTCTTGATTGCTGCACCAACAGCCGTCTCCAACTGGATGACGTTCAGACCACCGTCCAGTGTCTGCAGGGAGAAAGAAGGGTTTCATTAAGAAGAAGGCAGCTACTGTGGCAGGATTTTCAACTTCAAACTGGCTCATTAACAAACATCACCAGCTGTCAGGACTCAGATCCCTGGGAACTGTTAAGTAAAGTACAACTAGTTTCACCTCAAGCACCTCCAGCAGTAAAATGTTTATTAAACATTGATGACATGATGATAATATAACACCAGACATTTACTGTAAAATGAGTACTGCTGCCTTTCATACTTAAAGTACATCCAGCCTAAGCAGGATTTTGAATGCAGGACTTTAACTCTTCTATTATTAGTGGAAGTGTTTGCATGTTCAGCAAACTGTGTTAACTAACACTATGTCTGTTTCCTGTATACTGAGTCCATTAGTTTGAGGAAGTTATTAGGAAATTATGGACTTGGAAAATGAAGTGTTAGCCGCTTTGCCTTTGCACTTCTGTGCAAACAGCTTAAAGGCCTCCAGAGTGTAAAAAAACTTAAATATTTAAGGAGAAAGTGTTCCTCACCTTTGGGTTGACGATAATCTCGAGATCCATGGCGTTCTTCTCGTACAGCCTCTTGATGGCGGGAAGAGAGATCCACAGATTGTTGGTGTTAAAGATCTTGAACTTGGTAACGGACTTGAACTCGTCTACGTGGGCCTTTGGGACCTGAGCGATCTCCAGCAGCCTCAGGTGATTCTCGTACTGGATCAGAGTACCACCCTGCAGAGAGGAAACGGGAAGCCTGAGAGAGGCTGCAGAGGCAAAGCAAAACCTCCTTCCACCTGGATGTGATACCCACATGAGTAAAGGAATCGCAGCATGAACAGCACTCACCTTGACGTCAGCTCTGGTCTTGTCGGTGACCTCCATGATGAACTCACAGCGTTTGTCGGCCGGCTGACTCATCAGGTGGTGGAGGATAAAGAGGTCGACGGTGGCTCCCAGGTTGTCGATGTTGGACACAAAGATGTACTCTTTCCCTTCAGCAATGAGTTTATCCAGCAGCCCAGAGTTGTAGAAGCTGGCGTAGATGTCTCCGTGACCTGGTGGGTACCAGGCCTCTGCATTCTCACCACTCATCCCCATGTTCTTGGCGATCGGCAGCAGAGACTCTTTGTTTATCCTCGGATATCTGCAACAGATTTAAAGAAATAATTAATCACTTAGACCGTAAGGCTTTGGGCTTTGATCTGTCCAGCGTGAACCTTACGTCAGCTGGGATAGTCTCCAGCCCCCCACGACCCTACAGAGGATTAAGTGATGTATAGAAAATAGATGTATGCATGGTTTTAGGCTTTCATGATGACAAATTTCCTACTGCTGGTCCAGGGTGACCAAAAAATTGTTCTTGGACTTCTATCACTACGATACATCTCTGTGTCTTTATTTCCTGAAGCACCAAGAAACCAGCCTACAGTATCACACTGAAATAATCAAAGTGTTTAATCAGCAACAATTTTGACAACTGATTCACCATTTCAGTCATTTTTTAAAGCAGAAAGTGTCCAAAATCTCATAGCAGTTCCTGAAATATGAATTTTCCCTTTTATTCTTCTTCAGTAAAAAACTCAGGATTTTTGACTGTTAGTCGGACAAAACAGAAAATGGGCAGAACAAGCAATTTAAAATAAAACATAGCTCTACAAAAATCAGTTACACTGAACAAAAAATCTAGTTCTAAAACTTAATTTAACACTAGACTTTTACAGATCACCTTTCAACAAGACCAGAGGGGTGTAATACAAATGTTCAACATAGTCAGGCTTTCTTTGTGTCAGCTGGCTGGACAACACCTAAAACCACCATCAGCGATAATAGGGTTTACAAGGATACTCATCAACTTCCTTTGGTAACCAGGTTTTCTTCATCAGACTCTTTGGATGCTCTAACAAAAGGGTGTGTTTGGCAAATGGTGATCAAACTTTGGTTTTCAGTGCTTACATCATAAGGCCAAAAATTGCAAAAATAAGACAATAATGGACATCTATCCATCCATCCATTATCTATACACCGCTTCATCCCCTGTAGGGTCGCAGGGGGTTGAGTCTATCCCAGCTGACTTGGATCGAATAATGGACATTAAAAACACAATAACACCACTATATTCTATGTACGTACATACACACAATACAATGAAATAAAGATAGTAAAGAAAAATACATGTTCTTGTTGTATAATGGGTACAAATTAAAATGAAGGTGCAGCCCATGAATGAAACCTGCTATAACCATGTTCTAAATGTTTACTTTTGTTGTTAAAGTTTGTTTCAATTGACTTCCAGACCATGAGCACACTATTGAAGAATAATAGATCACTTATTTCCACACTCTTAAAAAGTAAATATCTGTAAACACCGTTCTCTTGCTTTGAATGGGAACAATTAGTCACAGCCTGCTTCCAGATCTCTGCAATGTGACATCTAGGACTGGTTGTAATTAAAAAAGTTCACTCTAAATAGTTGAGTATACAGGTTCATAAGTAAAAACCAGGAGAAGCAAAATAGCAGTTCAGTCTGATTATTAGGATAATGTATCCTTAACACCTGTGTCCTGTCCATTTTTAATGTAGTTTCACTATCTATTTTCTAATGCATTTTTACTTTGTTACTTTTCCTTAAAAAAGACATAATTCTTGTAATTAATATCTTTTGAGAGGGGAATTACCTGGAAGTATGGCAAAAATGAATGGAAACATGTTTCTGTATTATTGATATGACTGCTGAACAATAAAAAACAAGAATAGTGTGTGTGTGTGTGTGTGTGTGTGTGTGTGTGCTGCACCTGCTCTGGTTGAAGGTATGAATGTTGACTCTGTGGTGTTTGTATTTCTGGAGAATCTTGTTTGTCTCCTCGTCGGTGTTGAAGGAGTTCATGAGAACGAGAGGCACGTCAGCGCTGAATGTTTTGTTCAGATGCTGTAAACAAAAAAAAAGGAAACACAGCAGAACAAACATGAACCTCAGTTCAAACTTGTGCTCCAAGGGTGCAGAGCTGCTTGTTGTGGTGTTTATGTACCTCGATCTGCTGCACAGTCAAGTCCAGAAAGGTGTTCTCGTTGCGGACGCTGATCAGACTCTTGGGGCCCTTGCAGCCCATGCTGGTTCCCAGACCGCCGTTCAGTTTGACCACGGCGAGCTTGTTGAGGCTGGCACTGATGTTGTCAGGGAGTCCTTTCGCCTTGATCTTCTCGTAGGGCTGGATCTGATAGGGGCACAGAACAAGTCACACGGTTAGCGAGACAATAAGGCTGCATTCACATTGCTTAAAATGATTCATTCAGATCTTTTAGTCAGGTCAGATCTGCTTCATATTAACAACTCAAGCAGCAACAGCCTCAGCTTGAAACTGAAGTCAGTGTAGAAGAAAGTGTAAAATCACTGAAGGTTGCTTGATGTTGACTCCAAAAAAAAAACCCTCTCATAAAATGATAAGTCTATTTTTTCCACAAGTCACTTTGATATGATGAGCTACATTCACTTTTCCTGCATGCTGGTGGTCATTTTGAAAACAGTTCCATCATTAAGTAGATATCAGGTCTTCAGGAGAGGCATGCTTGGAGGCTTGACTGATTTGTTCGGTATGTAAGGTTTGGAGTGATCAACGGGCCGTTTGGACGAGGTTCATTCACTGGGGAACTCAGGTCACATGAATGTTATTTTGTTTCAGTTGTCGGTGGGGTAGGCAACACATTTTCCACAGACAGTTTTGCTCATTCTTAGCTTGTTTTAATCGGTATTTGGTCCTCTGTTATTATGGTTGGTTCCTTGGTAACTGTAATGGGCGGCTGTGGCTCAGGTGGTAGAGCGGGTTGTCCACTGATTCCAAGGTTGGCGGTTCGATCCCTGGCCCCTCCACATGCCGAAGTGTCCTTGGGCAAGACACCGAACCCGAAGTTGCCCCCAATGGTAGATTAGCACCTTGCATGGCAGCTCTGTCGCCATTGGTGTGTGTGAATGGGTGAATGAGAAACACATTGTAAAGCACTTTGGATACCACTGAGGTACAGAAAAGTGCTATATAAGTGCAGACCTTTTACCATTTTAATAACAGACCCAAGGTTTCAAACTTTAATGCACTTTATGTGAAATATTAGCCTCCAGCCAAATAAGCAGAATGTGTACAATGCACCTTGCCTATTAGCGAACATGCTGATGAAGCTGTACACTCCCTGTGTGCTCCACTCTGTTTCAAATGTTTGGGTGGTCTTAGCTGCAACCGGAAGACATGGCATCAACCACATAAAGCCACTCTCAAAGTTTCAGTGGATACTACTAGTAAAACAACAAGTATGTTAAAATTACGTGAATAAAGCAGCATGTTTAAGTGAGGTATCAGAGCAGGACAGACATTAAATCTGCAGGTAAACAGAAAGAGGCTGAGGTCGAGGTCAGACTGAGCAAACAGCTGAGTTTGTTTTACAGAGGAGACAGCCGACTGTTGTGCAATAAAACAACCAGGTTGGACTCTGATCAGTCAGTCAGCCAGGGTTACCGCTGCTCAGAGCACAGTGAGGTAATATTATACACCGTAAAGCACATTAGCTGTACATTTCAGGAGAAATCACAATCACATCAAGTTCATCAATCAATATTTCTAATATGCAAAGATGTATTTGTGTTGTTTGGACTTGAGAAACTCTGTTTCTTTCAAAAAAGGCCTTAATATAAATTAAAGTTTGATCCCACACTTGAAAGCTGCTGGGAATCCTACACTGAATAAATCTTCACTTCAGTTTAGTTTTATTTAAATCAGGCCAATTTGCAACGTAAGTCATCAAAGGGCAATTCACATAGTAAAGTGAAGACCATACAATAATATGTTATAGATAGAAAGACAACAAGTCAAACAATTTCCTCTAAGCAACTGTTGGAAGAAAAAGCTGGTAGGAACTTCCAGCAGAACCAGGCTCAGGGAGGGCAGACATCTGCCTCGACCTGTTGGGGTCACCATTTGGATCCAATATTAAGTGAACTAATATATTCTAATGAAACAACAGGACTACTGGTAGGCCTACAAGTAATTTTTTTTAGTTTGATGTTTGTGTTTCCATTATGAAATAGTACATTCCAGTTAAAGCAGATAACTCATTTTAAGCAATAATGTATGAGTGGAACATGGCTTGGATCTAGTCATAGGAGCTGTTTTGGGACTGACGACCCTCTGACTTTTTAAACCTAAGCAGCAGCACATAAACAGCACCGTGTAACACACAAGGGACAGAAGTATTTATGGACACAGTGAGTGTGTGTGTGTGTGTAAGATTATGTAACCTACACTACGTTACAGCAACATTTTGACTCTGATGGTATAACAACCATCCAGCAACAACAGCCACTTGGTTTGTGACGCCTTTGTTAAATGTAAGCTGTATTAACTCTCCCCCTGACTCTGTTCAGAACCAATTTTGTTTTTAAGTTTTCTTGTGTGCCTCTTGGAGTATGTAACCAGACAGTTTCCATTTGTCATGATTATCTACATCTGGAAGAGACAAGCTGTTAATATCAAATCTGGTTCGGCTGAAGTCAGCACAAAATTGTCACCACCAGTGATTACCTTTTTTTTTTTTTAGTGATTTCATTTATTATCTCACACTGATGGACTTTTATTTTTTTGTACTGTTTTATGTATTTATTGCTTTGTTGTTCTCTTTTTCTGTACTTGTCCAGGGACAACAGATGCAAATTAGCTGCTTGCTGTCCCTGCTAAAAAAATAAAATAATCAACTAATCTCTGAAAAAGCTTTGGAGTGCTCAGAATAAAATAAAAATAAAATGTATGCATAGCAAAATGCCACTGTGCTGTGGTTATTTAAGTAAACTGACCATTTATGAAAAAGTGTGGTTTATCAACGTCACACGTGGACTTATCTTATTCAAGCTACTGATCTTAGTGCCGACATCAACTTCACTGACATGCATGAACTTGTAAGTTAATGTTACCTAAGACAGCGCACAGCAGGTTTAACAGCTGTGACTCAAACCATCAGTAAGCACTCAACTAGAGTTGGAGGACAAGAGGTCAGCTTCAAAATGAAGATGATCCCAAACATAGTGAGAGGATAGGTAGATATGTCTGTTAAAGAAATATTCACCAATGTCTTTACAAAGAAGTCACAGGATATTGACAGAAAGAGTACATATGATTTATCTGAAATAAAGGAACAGAATTTCCCAGTGATTTAAAATTTTACATGAAAACTGTAAATTTTGTTTTTAAGGCTCAATCAGCTGAGTGAATGTATACGTTACCATATCAACACACCAGCTGGAATTGTGATGCAGTGAATTAAAATCAAAATAATCTGTCAGCAATTGCTGGAAAAATTACTTGTGTCATGCATAAGTTAGATAACAAATCACCCTAACAAACTAGAGTTTGCTAACAAGAAATCAGTGGAGTGGTTAACAAGCTGGTTTTAATGGCTTAAACCTTAACTGTATGTAAACTTCTGACTTCAAGTGAATCTCCACGTCAGAGAGTGAACCTAACCAGGCCAGTTTATTCATTAACACATACAAGACTGAAGACAAACATCCAAAATCATGAGTTTACAACAGAATACAAAATGCTAAAACTAAGCCTGGAGACACCTCAGGATGAAGTCAGACTAAAACTACCGGCTCTGGGTCCTGCTAAATGTTCTGTTGGAAAAACACAAGACAACACCTTGTGACTATTCAAAAAGGTTAATAGGTTTGTCATTTAATTTACCCTTCGATAAATGAAAAACATTTTTGGAGAGGAGGTTGATTGTTGTTTGTCTGACAAATCCCAGACAAGCTCATGACTCCTGTTTGAAAATACTTGCCTGTGAAAAAACATTTTTACATATGCCATTGAAATACTCTTTCCCTGTACAAGTCCAATGATGCAAGTACCAAAAAAGACAACAGTCATTTGTGTGTGTCTTTTTACAGTACACTCAGGATAAAATGTTTCATATTCGTTAAACAGACTTCGTGATTATAGTGATGCCTTGTGGGATTGAACCATGATCAGCAGCATGACTGGGTAGGTCAGGCTGAAAGGTGAAGGCAGGTGGAGGTGTGAATGTGAAGACCAGCAGCTGCCAAGCAATGTACAGAGATCCACAGGAGACAAATGTCAGCGTCTGCCTGGACTCACCATCCTAAAACCAGACTTTCAAATGCTGCGGCGGTCAGACTATTCTTAGTCCTAACCTTCACTCAGCTGGGTATTTTAGGAACACCATACGAAAAGACTCTCTCCCTCTCTCTCTCTCTCTCTCTCTGTGTGTGTGTGTGTGTGTGTGTGTGTGTGTGTGTGTGTGTGAAATGTCAGCATGCTGATAAATAGTTGGCTTTAGCCTGAATGTTCTCTGTTCCCAGATCAGGTTACAAAAGCTTTTTACTGTAGTGTGACACTCATCTCCATATTGTAGTAGCTGAATGATTTAAAGGAACAGTCCCACATTTTGGGAACTATACAGAGACACACCAGAAGCCCAGCAGAGAGTCAGGTCTGTCTAAAGTCACCTCTCCCACAAGTTGTTGGTCAACAAATATCCCCAAGGCTAACTGCACAGGGTCTTACTGTTACTCTTACATATTTTTGACAACTCTTACTATTTATATACCTGTTCAAAGACAAGGTGTAACATGTAACATGGAAGTTTTACTTTTATGCCTTTTTTGGATATCAGACAGTAAAGATTTGACATGAAATAAGGGAAAGGAGAGACTGGATGCACATGCACTAAGGGTCCCCAGATCAACAGAAATGTTGCTGTTCATAGTAAAGACGTTGAACCCTTTGGCCAGCAGGGAGTGACTCAACATATTTTTAATGACACAATTGGTTTGTCTATTCACTATGGTTTGTAAGGAGTTGTGCTGGTCTTTCCAAGTATTTTCCTTTAAGCTAGTTTTTTATTTTTAGATGTCTTTGCTGTTCTACACACAGAAGAGGGTTATGGGCAGCCCTGTGGTCACAGTGGAGTCAATGTGTACGCCTCGCAAATCTCACCTGCACCTGAAGTCAACAGACTGACCTCTCCTGTCAGGAGACAGGTTTGAAACAGACACAAAAACAAACATGAACATAACACATTAAAGTATACATGAAGCAGCAATCTTTCCAAGCAACCACCTTGAAATTTACCTCTACCTTTCAGGTTTGTTTCAATAATCTGCAGATCATCTCTAGACCCAAACGGATTATTTCTTAATTGACTTTAAAATAGGAATAGAATTTGAGCCCACAACATAGATGTATCCATAAAATTGTTACTGTGTGTCAGCTAATGGGACTGTGGCTCAGAAATGAAAGCAAGTTATCCTCTAATCACGCGGCTGCAGTTCAGTCTTTCTGTCTAAAAGTGGAAGTGTCCTTGGGCAAGACCCCAAACCCCAAGTTGCTCCACTTGGCTGGACCACTAACTTGGATATCATTTACAGGAAATCTATTCAGTTTTACCACATCTAAGGCAATATTTGCTTATTTTGACCTTTTCAGTGGAGAAAAAAATAATTTCTTTTGTAATGATTCAGACACAGCACATGAGAGCTGACAGAGAGTCTGCTTGGATGAACTCTGAAACATCTGACATAGTGACACAGAAACTTGCAGACACCTGCAGTAATATAACAGTCTGCGGCTGTTTTCACACATACACAGCAGTTCTTACCTAGACATTACCCAGTGGACCTGCATGTGAGAACGCAAATGTTCGAGTACGCTGGACTGGACTTTAGACAAACTTTATCCTGCCAGCTGTCAAGCACAAAGTGTAATGTTTAATTGGCCCTATGTATAAGAGCAGCTCTTTGTCTGAAGAATCCAAGTCCGATTACTGGTAACATTACTTTTTGGCACTGATTTCTGTTCAAATAAAGTAATTAGAAATTGTACAATTTTGCTCCTCTGTCTATCTGTATTCACCACAGAGAGACTTCCCAATAACAGCCTATCAGCACTGAAGGATAAGGGTTAAAAAGTTCTCTTTTAATTAATGAACTAAGGAATAAACAAAGGCTTATCAACTAAATTTAGTTTTTTGGTATTCTAAATTTCTACACCAAGATTTCCATTTTTCCCGCAAATATGTATCAGCCCCGAATATTGGTTTTGTTACCCTTGACTGCTAATGCTCATTATCGACCCTTAAAAACACATACTGGCCAGCCCTAAATCACAGCAAGCGAATGGATGTATAGATGACGTTTCTATCATGCGCCTGGCACAAAGCCAAAATAAATAAACATCTGAAGATGAAGAAGAAGAGTCATTTACACAAAGATACCTCTGAAAATGTTTAACAGAAGAGAGAACAACATCTGGAAACCTCTGTCAGTAAGGCCTGAATCCGAAACTGTCAGACAAGTTCAAGTAATGGCAGGACAACTTGGTTGTTTATTACCAGATTACGTGACCGCAGCACACTTTTTGCATCATGTTCTACTTTCTGCTTGTTCTACCCAGGGCCCACCCCTCATCTACAGCAAACAGAGTTTATGGTAGTAAGACCACATCTTAACTTCTGTGTGCTGCACGTGTCAAGTCTTAGATTAGAGGAACTGAGGGAACTCCTGAAGACCTTTAAGAAGGAAAGACGTTACTATTTTGATTTAACTATATAAGTAGTATTTCTGATAAATGTGCTTATTCTTTGTTTTGTCTTTCTACTAACATCACTGTTGTAAAAAAAAAAAAGAAGCTAAGTTTAGGCTACAACAAGGCTTTTGCAGAGACTCAGTACAGGGAGAATGTCTGCAAAAGGAGAAAATAAGGAGCTGCTATGTTCTGGTCTGCCATTACATTTTTACCTTACAGGTTCACCTGTGTGACTGTGCTTCGCTCTAAGTTACCAGACGTTACACACTGCCGGTATAATTTTGTTGTTCTGACGCCTCAACTGGGCCTTAGTATGAACACTGATGTTGGACTGCAACAGTGTCACTGCAGAAATCTGGTGCTTACCGATTCCTCTGGCGGCCGGTTGATCTTTGGCCAGTCAACCGAAGGACCTTTGACCTGCAGGAATCTGTGGAAGATCCTCTTGAAGCCCTCAAAATCTTTTCTGGAGATCTGAAACAGAACAAACCAAATATCATCTTTTTCGATGTCAGAACAACAAAATATTCACACCAAACCACTCTGCTAAAGATCCAAAACAGAACACTTTAAATGTTTGTGACAAACGTCTGCAGAATGTTCATTTAACACCAGCTTTTTAACTTTATTTTGTCTGTTTTGTTTAAAGTGAATATAACATTAGCACATTCAGGCTAATGTCTTTCTGTACACTGTCTTAATTATAATAAACAATAAATAAATATCCCCCGTTTTCACCAGCAGCAGTGGTCAAATTATTTGATGGGAGGTGAAATAGAAATAATGAAGGACTGTATTAAGCAACAGTGACATTCAGAAAAGCTGAATGCGGCTTAAAGGACAAGGACGGTGTTTTTCTAAATTTCTGTGTTTTACTTTTTCTCAACAAAACTCATTAAAAGCCCCAAACACCCAGTGTGTTACCCCGTCTCTTGTTACTCTCTGACTTCCCTACTATATGTGTCTCCTACCACGGAGCCCATTGGTTCTAATAAAGAAATGATCTTTTCATTTTTTTTAAAAAAGGCTCTCTAATCTCCAGCTGGTCAGGGTCATCTTTAACAAGTGTTATTCATACAGAAGGAAATATTGGATTTACTGTAGACTACATTCAGCAGCAGATTAATCCACATTTGGTGCTCTAGTGCAGTACCTGTTATTGGGATGCATTCATTGTGGATTTGAATTTTAAATGAGATTTATTGTCAGCAACAAATTACTGGATATCACCAGATTTACTGTTGTATCAGTAAGTTCTTGCCATTGCCAAACAAAATACTGAATGACTGCATTCTAAGAGAGATGTGACATCAATGAAGGCAAAAAGTGAAGTGAAACTTTCAGGTCTGTTAAAAAGTATTTTTTTCTTGCTGTACTTTGATCACCTGCTGCAGTTCAACCGCATTAGTCTCTAGTCTGTCGTCAGACTCTACATTCTTACTCACATTCACTGCAGCAGTACTGACTGTGTGTACATGTGTCTGCGCTGATTTGAAGGACCTCTGGGTTGTTCAACTCAAGTTCCCCAACACCTAAGCCCTCGTATCTGAGTCTGTGTACTGTGTGTTAATATGACCTACTGGACTCTGTGTATGCAATCGGGTACAAATATTTGTACTACGTATGTAACAGATGAATGAAACCATGACACTTGTTATCTTGTGTACCACTCTAACCGCAGCAGTGAAACAGAAATGGACCAGTTGAACAAAAACTCTACTGGTTTCTGATCCTCCAGTTGAGAATGTGCAGATTGAAACTATGCGATATGGAGATTGTCTTTGATCTTAAGAGGCCAATTCAGTCCATCCTAAAAAGATTCTTTTTATTACATAAAACAGATAGATAAGGGATGTTTGCGGAAGGAGTTTTTTTTCTAGTATTATCAGCTTACAACTCAGTGAATACAAACCTGAACAAAAGAGAAATATAAGTAATGAAATATATGAGGCCAAAGTACAGCATTACCTAGTAAACAAAGCTGATGGCTTTCTGTGAAAATCTGTGATTCACACATCCAGATGTGGGAACCATTTGTATGAAAATGAATTTAGAATCAACTTAACAAAAACCAATAACAAAACAGCTGAATAAACCCAAAAACAAACAGTAATAATTTAATTCCCCTGGATTTACTCCTGTCCTGTCCTAAGCATCGCTGTGGTTTCCTGGATTGTTTGGGAGGTGCAGCAGAGCTGAAGTTTTTCCCACCTCTGCTTCAGCCTTGCCGGCTGTAGTGAGCAGCGTCTCCAGCTCGCGGTGCATCGACTCCTCATGCTGCTGACGGAGCTTCTCCTGGAACTCTGTCATCGCTCCTCTGGTCAGATCTGCAAACAGACAATTACATGTCCTTTTAATTTCCCCCTTTACAAAGTTTAAAAGTTTCAGGTGACATCCTGTCGCTAAAATACATTCAAAGGATCTCAAAGACAAACACGAAGGACATTAAAAGCCCTGAAACTTTTTATTATTGATTAAACTCTCTAATTAAACCCCCACTGATAATGTGGTCTGGATTCTCCTGGCAATTATTTTGTGACATTTAAAATGATTAAATTTAAAGAAAGTATAGCCTGAACAGAGGGCCAGTGGGCTAACTGCAGCACTAATTGCACTAATAGGTCAGGATCTGCGTTTGTAATAGCCAATGAGTGATAAGGAATCAACATCACTGAAGGCCAAAAATATGTGCTGGAGCAATTTTATTATCTGTGTCACTATTGTGTAATAATATCAGTAGTAACCCCACATGTCAGAACAGTGCATTGGAAACAGTTTTTTTTGTCAAATTGTCTGCATTTCCATAAAACAGGAGGTTGGAAAAGCATCCATGCACCTTGTCGAGCATAAAAACACCGACACAGTACAATTGTTTCACCCCAAAAAATGTTGGGACCAATTTGGTGAACTCACTGTTTGGTGAATAACACACTTGGGTGATACATAAGATTTAACAAAATAATCAGAATAATTGTCTTAATCTGAAATGAAATTTGAAAGGTAAAATTACTGCAGTCTAAAAATACTGAAGTCGACCTTGAACAACTTCAAAGTCAAAGCAAACAGTCTAGTTGTTAAAATGCACAGCTTCTAAATAACACACTCCCAGTTCTTTGGAGGCATCTTTCATAGTAAACTAAATTCTCTGTTCTTTACATATTTCTGTCATCTGCAATAATAAAAAATGCTGACTTTTCTAATTTGTACAAAACATTTCAATGCTCAGGTATCACAGAAAAAAACAATTCTTCATTTAAACTTCATTATTTTATCCTTTATACATCATATGATTAAGAGACATTTAATGGGATTCAGTGGGTGGGCAACAATATTTCTATCACACCACTTTAAATACAAGCCAGAAACATGTGAAACAATGCCAGTACACTGCAAAACAGTCACACAGGGTGTTCTTATATATTATTATTATTCTTTGTGTCAGCGTTAAAGTTGAGGCTGAGTCACTTGAAGACAATTGCACATCAAATACTTTGTGAAGAATCTTTTTTTTTTTTTTTTTACTAAACTCTGCCAAACATGTCTAACAGCTGCCAGACTACAGGCACAAATCAGAAACTCAACCATTAACACTGACAACAAATATCAAAAAGAACAGAATCACACCCAGGAATATCCTTTAACCAGCCAAACTTCAACCAAGATGTAAACTTACCAGCTACAGTGAGAGACATTCTAGCACAGTCTGCTTAAAGAATAAGAAACTGTAATGATAAGATCTGCAGAAAGGGGGGCAGCTAGCGGCTTTCAGTGGCAGATGTGTCACTTCACAGTGAGTCCATGTGTTTGTTAAAAAGTGCAAAATGGTCCCAAAGGAAAACCCAAAGTCAGCAGCTGTCAGAGAACAGCACACGTCCTCCTCATCCTCAGCTCAGAGGAAGCTCACCGATCTGCAGCACCGACCCTGAGCTCAACACAGGGCCTGCCCACAGACACACACACCAATCACACACAGCCGTGGTATGAGTGTGTTTGTGTGAGTGTATATAACAATATGTGTAGGGTGGTACTGTCACTGTCCTGCCCACAAGAAACCCTGACCTGCACCTCACACACTCCTGAACACTTTGAAGCCAGCTTGTTTTTATAAAGTCACAAGACACAACACAGAACATCCGTTAGTGCTGAAACAATAAGTCAGTTACACAAAAGACAGATAAATAACTTAGAGCAAAACTGATGACTGATTAATTGATGAAGCCATTTTAAGGCTTTCTAAAGAGTCACCATGTAAAAGACTTTTTAGACAGTACAGAATATTATTTATTACTTTTGTTTCATGATCATTCCATCAAAAATATGAAAGATATCAATAAAAACCAGTAGGGACATCACCAAGTATCTACCAATAACTAGGAATTATCGACATTTACATCATTTATACAAAGTGTTTGTACAGACTGTTGTGTCCAGCAGTACACAACAGTCTATGCTAAAATGTTTAGCAACTTAATCTAATAGTTGATGACACAAACATTTGATGGTTCCAGTTTATCAGATGTGAGAATTTGTTGTATTTTTTGTCTTACATTACGGTAATTAGAATGTTTTGAGAAATTCTGACTGCTAGTAGGACAGTTGTTGCCAACTCACCCTATGAAGTTGTGATGAGTGTTTTCACTGTATAATAAAATCACACTATACAATACTCATTTAAAAAAAAAAAAAATCTAAGGTCTTTTTAGAGGACCCTGAAGTCACTGCTTCTTAAAATGTTTTAAGACCTGCACACAACCTGCATTTATGAAGCGAAAAATACCCAAATCTTGCAGGTTTTATCTCCTCAAGTGTGAGATTTTGCAGAACTTGTCTAGTAAGCTGAGTGTTTTCCAGTTTAGGACTGCTCATCGGACTAAACAAGTGATCTAAAGGCGTCTCTGTGGGCTCTGGGAAGTTGTAATAGTCGTTTGTCAGCCTTTTCTTATATTTTTTGGGTCAAATTATTTTTCTAGAAATAACACAATGATGAATTAATCAATAAGAAATAAAATGCAATGCTTTTGGTCCAGTTTTCATCTGCTTGTGTACATGACATTTGACTACTGACATGGTTTAGATTGTGACAGAGTTGTGAATTATCAAAAGGCAGCACTGTAATAAATGATAACAATAATGGTGGCAATAAAGCCTGATTAAAAAGGTTCATAGTCTTGCTACAATATTAATGTGGATTTTGCTCATTTAGATTATTTTCTACTTAGCGCTATGCTATTGTATGGCAGCTTTATTTTTAAAAACTTGGCTTCTTTTGTTCAATGAACATCTAATTTTGAAGAATAAATGTTTAAAGTTATTTAAGTTACCTCACTGTAATGGCATCACAACACGCTATCAGCAAACAGCTAAACCTACTTCAAAAAAAAATAACCAAAAAAACAAAAACAAACATTTATCAAATACAATTACAGCATTGTAATTACACGTCTCTGTAACGATTATTATCTATTGATGATGGTTCTAATATTCTACTATATTATTAGCAACATTATTAAAAACTACCTCTCCCTTGCTGGGATACTTTTTAGCACCATCATAAATAAAACAAAACAGAAATGAATGAAGTTTATCTTTTATAAACTTAGTATTTAAATTTCCTCCAGGATGCTCACAAACCTAAGTAGTACTTGTAGTGGTACTTTTACACTAATTTAAAACATCTAGTTCACAGTAGAGAATGTTATCAGTGTGGTAAAATTAAAAAATGCTGCTGCAAAAAATAACATCACGCACTAGTTTTGACCCTAAACTGCAAATTTACATCTATAGCAGGTCAATAACAATGTCTGGAAAGTTCCCAAGTAAAAACTTAATCTGAAACAATCTTGACAACAAATCATTTAAATCATTGTTCAAGTCAAACAACCACAAGTCTGATAATATTTATTTTAAGCATTTAAGGGTTTGCCGTTTTTTTATGCCCTGTATATAACAGTAAATCATGAATTTAGGTTACAGGAGGAAACCATCCTTTTAGATGAGATGAAAATTATCTGTGGTAAATTTTCATAGTGGAGGCTGTGGAGTCATTTGCTTATAAATGACTTGAATGAATTATGAAATATTTTATAAATCGTACACATTTTTGCTTTCATTTCTTTGTCACATTTCAAATTTGATCACTTTGTAGTCTATATCGTTGCAATAGGGGTGTTTCATTCAATTATCAGGAATGTCAGCGTTTTGGTGCTTGAATGGCTTACATGTACAATAGCTTCCTCACGGAGGCTTTAATGGTGCCTTTTCCCTTGACCTTTTTCCTCGTGTGTAAAGGTCAAAGGTGAAGATTCCACTTGTGTGCAAAGGTTAAGCACAAGTCTGTTAAGATGTGGTTTGAGGACTCGAGGAGGGGCTTTCACAAGGGTTTGCTCACTGTATTGTAAGTAACTTGATACTAACACAGTATCAGACTGGGTAAGAATAGTCATGACTTATTACTCAAAACTCACACAAATACTACTTCTATTCCTTTTTATTTTGATTTTACTAGTTCAGAATCTTAATATTACTTTATTGTCTTATGTAAGTATATTTTTTGAGTGATCACATTTATGTTTTGATATCCTGGCATTTGTTTTATGTCTTAAGATGTTCCAGTATCATGCAAACCACAATTAAATCTCTTCTTGTGCTGCACAATAAACTTGCTTTAACTCACATGAGCGTTCCTCTTTAAGTTTAAGTTTTAGCACATATTTAGTGTTGTAAAGCAGTTTGTAACCCTATTAGAAAAAAGTGGTCTTGCAGTATGTTTTTTTAACATTATATGCAGCTTCACATAATAAAATTCATCTTTTAGCTACACATAGACAATCACTATATCTCAGTATGTTTTTGTGGAGATAATTATGGGTGGGTATTTGTATATTTCTGTGTGGGAAGTCCCTCACTCACACACACAGGGCTGAAGCCGCTTCATGCCAGCAGACAGACATGTTTCAGTGCTTTTGAATTTTCATTTACATTCCCCAGCAAACTGCAGACCCTTATTTTTGGACCAACTTTTCATGCACGAACAGCCACAGCTCTGTCTGACGAAGCTCTTACCCACCTGGACACCCTGTCAAAGTAACGGGAGAGCCTCAAAAATACACCGGAGGACAACACGGACAGCCTCAGACCGGGACAAAGCAGCACTCAGACCCGGAGGACTCAGTTTTAGGACAAAGTAAGTGGAGTTAAACGGAGTGAGTTCGCTGTAAGTTCATTCTCCTGCCGTTAGCTGTTAGCTGACCAACAGCTTAGCCTGCTGCTGCAGCGCGAGCCCACCGCCTCTCCCGAGGTAAGTGACGTAACGGCACGAGCGGTAAAGCAAAGCAGTTATTGGTTGAAGATGCCTGTCAATCAGAATTAGCTGCCAACAGGACCCGCCCATTCTGCCTGGTCTCACCTGTAGCTTCCTTTAAGACTCCTTCACTCAATTTCTATTTTTAATCACAACAAAACCGCACCTACACGTATTTTTCAGTACATGTTGGTTTTAATTAAGCCTTTTAAATGGAGAATGAATCAAGACTAGAATCATAATGTTAACTTTTTTAAGAAAAAAAAAATACAAGATGCAGAGAAAGGGTATTTTGCAGGTACATTTAACACAGAAAAACAACAGAGCAGAAACAGGCCTATACCCAAAGATAAATAACACTGAACTGAACTGAATAAGAAATAAAAACCAAAACCAAAGAGCAGCAGCAGCTCTATAGCGCTATATGTGTGTGTGTGTGTGTGTGTGTGTGTGTGTGTGTATAGCTAAACACAATTTACCTCTCACCTTTTCCTTTAAAGTAAAATCAATAACATTTTTATGGTCCAAATTGTTAATTAAGTATGTTTTTCTATCACAATATGTAATTACATATGTAATGAAACATGGTTACTTGTATTCCATTTTACATCCAATTCTTAGCTTCTCTTGACTCCTTCCTTACTGATTTTTTGTTATAAAGTCGACTGTATGAGGTGGTGCCTTATCTGTCGCTCTTTTAAAATATTCCAGTATTTCTAGAGAAGATTTTTATTTAAAAGCTTGACATACACTTTTTTTTTTTTAACAAAATGAAGAAATCCGTTTTTTAAAACATTTAACATGGGCTCATTGCATGAAAACCTCTAATATTAATAAACATAAACAAAATCTTTACTTACCTGATGCTGTTATTTTTACAAAGATGAACTAGTAAATACGCATGTAAAAATACATCTTACTTTGAAATGTAACTGATTAAGAGTAAATGACTGAGTAAAAAAATGCAAAACTGAAGAATGATCAAACACAAACCTTTCAGTTGACCATTTTCTGTTAGGTTTGAACTGATGCTGCCCTCATGAGGTTAAAATCATTTACTGCAAGACTCAGGAGGCCATGACAGACATCATGTAAAGTACAGGCAGATAAGACAGAGCCTGGAGTAAATCACTTACACATTCTGAGATTTAAACTGCTGCCTGAGCTTTTTGGACTGGTGGAAAACATTATACTGTTCAGTCTACTTTATCAGGACACCCACATGTACTGTCTGCACTTGAACAGTTCAGTCTGTCATGTCTGACATGTTTCAGGTTGAAAGTAAAGGTGAGTATTGAATACTGAAAATTGTCATCTGTGCTCACTGTGTTTTTAAGAGCTTTAAAACTTTTAACCAAGGATGAAAACTATGAGGGACAAGCCGTTTTCAGCCCTTATGCACCACATATCAGAAAAGTCTCACATTAACTGATTATTAGTTTACAGTTCAGATTGAAATGGCCTTTCATGGAGTTAAATTTGGGACTTTTATCGTTCTTATTTCTCATATATTGCGGTATTAGTTTTATTAAAATGTCCTGTTTTTAATGTTTAAATCTTGTTTTTTTTGTCTTGTAAAGCAGGTTAAATGGTCTTACTGTTGGAAGGTGCTATAATAAAAACTTGCTAAATATCTCTCCTGTACTGCATTCACAAAACTGTACATGAACCTCTGACTGTACATTGGCAGTGGATTGGGTGGTGCTACAGTCCACTCTATGATTAAAGCTCATTTTATGAACTTATTTGTGGCATTCGTGTTGAAAACTGACATAAAAAACAAGTTTATGACTTTGATTATCTTTGTGTATATGAGTTATCAGTGATAACAGCTTCTAGCCAGTGGTGCATGTATGATAATAAGATTTCTGAACATCAAAGAAGCATTAAAGAGGCTTGAGTTTGGTCAGGTTCTGTCAAGTTCCTTGTTTTATTGGAGATAACATGTTCCGTTACAGTTTCTGGACAGCTTGTGTGTGTTATCATCTACCAACAGAGACATTTTCTCGGTGTCTTACAGACGGAGGAGGCCAGGTTGTGGTCATTAAACAGGTTTATTTATAAAACCTGAAGAAGTGGCCTAGTGACACACTCTCACACACTGATGCACACGCACACAAACACACAGAGGTGACACACCGACACCGGTTCGAATGTTTATAATAGTGGAGGGCTTCGTCTTCAGAGGCGAGAGCAGCAAGCCTTTAGGGGATCTAAGTGCTGCTGTTGGCCAGTAGGGGGTGACAGTCACTGGGACAGGAAGTCCATGGCAGTATCTCTCTCCTCTACCAGCTCAGCTGCTGTGGCGTCCATCTTGGCTCGGGAGAAGTCATTGATGGGGAGTCCATCAACCATTTTCCAGGTCTTGTTCTGTAGATAATAAGAGAGGAGAGAGTTTGAGGTCGAGCTTTTGGTTTGATACGATTTTGTCAATTTCTGTGTGGGCTTCAGATAACTCTGTTATAAACCTGTATCTTTGTCTCTTTTTGATATTAGACACAACAACCGACTCCTAAGTGAGATTTTCCCTTACAAATAATTCATGGCGGACAGGCTTAATTGTACAGCACCTTTAAAGGCAATACAAAGTGCTTTACTGACTATGTAAAAGGCATTTGGACAAGATATACAAGAACACAAAGTAATGCAAACAGACAACATAAATGTAAACAGAGTCTGAAGAAGGAAAAATGGTCAGCAAAGAAAGTTGATAACCACCGTTATGATAAACATTATCTCTGATTGGGGTTTTAGGTCTGGCTATGTTGAACTTGCTTCATGCTATGCCTCTCTGGTGTCAGTCTTCACTTTATATTGTGGCCAACAAGCTGGTTTTCACATAAAGCACTCACCTTGATCTGGATGGGGAAGGAGTAGATGAGGTCCTCTGGGATGCCATAGGAGTTTCCACCAGCGTACACACCCATGGAGATAAACTCACCCTGTTGGCAGGAAAAAACAGCTTCTGTCAGTCTGCATCTCCAACAACACAACAACACATTGTCCAGCAGTTTCACAGTACAGCAAAACCTGCCTTGCAATGCCTGACTGTAACTACAGGAAAACTCTGGGAAAGCCGGCACAATCACAGTTTTATTACTTACGATTTAATAATTCCTTATGGCTTTTAAATAATATCTATGTTTAAAACCCCAAAAGAAGAATTTTTATGTCTAATCTTAAATGTTTCATTGAATTATCTGTCCTCTAACTACCTGTGGATGTTACAACTGTCAAAGTAAAAAGTTCAGTGCTAGCGTCTGTCTCTCCACCCACACTGACCTCCTTGGTGCCGAACCAGATGTCCCTCATGTGATCGCAGATGGCCTTGGCGGCAGACATGGCGCTGGACAGCTTCCTGGCCTTGATGACGGCAGCACCGCGCTGCTGCACTGTCTGCAGGATGGAGAGAAAAAGGTTTTAAAGAACTGCTGAAAAGTAATGTTGTACTATTTAATTACCTCAAAACATTACCTTCAAAATCCCTGAAATTAAAGTAGTATAGCTCAGATTTTCTATTTCTTATCACTTTTCAATCCAACTCAAGTAAGCAGCGCAGCACTCACAGAGATGAAGTCTCCTCTGAGCCAGGCCTCGTCCTTGACGGCGTCGTAGGCGGCCATCTCAGAGCCGCCGACGTTGACCTTGGCGTGATGGACGTCGGGGTACTGGGTGGAGGAGTGGTTCCCCCAGATGATGACATTCTTCACTTTGTCAGAAGACACATTGCAACGCATCGCCACCTGCAGGTGAGGGACAATGACAGAAGTAGTATCATTAAGCAGCAATTCTTTTAATGTGAAAAACACACATGCTTCAGCAAATCTGCAGTTTGTGATTATTCAGTGTAAAATCTATTATTAATATAAACAAAAAATTATTATATTTTTAAAAACCCAATACCAAGACTCTCTCGTTTTGTATGACGCCTAAAGACAAGTCAATTCATTTACATCCTACAGAATAAAAAGAAAGTAAACTGGATTTATACATCTGTTGGTCTGCTTCAGTTAACACACCATCAGACACCTTTAAAGCCTGTAAATGCTCTCAGAGTGGAAGCTGATCAGTTTGCTCTATTCTGGGAATAAAATATTTGACACAGATAAACAGTTTCATCCTGAGATCAGCCAGACATCTGATCAGACATTGGTTGAGATATTAGATTGGATCAACATTGTGTTTTTACAATCTACTCTTGTTTATACTCAACTGTAGGATTTGTATGTGTGATGTCTATCTTTGTAAGGACAAACCGGAGTTTTAGACTTTGAAAATAAAAACAGTTTCTCTGGCCCACACTTCATCCAGAGTGCTGTCACAGATAGAATACATTTTCTGTATAACAATAAAGGGTGGTGGAAATAGAGAAATTGCAACTGAAAACAAGTTCATAGCATCTCCAGACATTCTTACTGCAGAAGTGAAACAGAGAAAATGTGCCCAGAATTAGGGCTGTCACAAATTATGACCTCAAAAAGACAGAGTAAAAACATCTCAGAGCCTGACTGGAGAGAGAGACTAATAGATAAAATACACTAATGCAGATTCACTTTAATGATGACAGCTTTCCCCTGCTAGTATTACAAGTATCTCAGGGAAACACTTCCCACTGGACGGACGACTGTTAAGAGTGTTTCCCATCTTCTACAAGTCTTTTGCTCAAAAACAGCCATTGTAGATTGGGGCAGTGCGTCCTTCAATAGGGGTTGTACTATATTTAACCCAGTGTGGAATGTAAGTTTGGGTTGTCAGTAGTATAAAAGTGTAAACATGTACCTGGGAGCAGGCTCTGTTGTGGTCCAGTCGGGTCAGACAGGAGAAGTTCTCTTTGGGGATGGATGGAGCGGACTTGGAAGCGATCAGACAGTTGGTGTTTGCCGGGTTTCCAACAACCAAAACCTGATAGGACAAAAATCAGACCCCTCCATCAGACAGACCACATCTGTGCTTCATCATCCATCGTACAGTCGGGCAGCCAAGTGGTATTATGACAAACCTGACCATTTTCTGAGAGACTGCTTATAACAAACACGTCATTTTTGATCTGGACCCTGTTTTCCTAAAGCATCTTAATGCTAAGATGATTGTAAGATCATCTTAGCCTTTAGGATGCTTTGGGGTCCCAGAAACTGTGGTCATTTTATTAATAAAGTGTGAAAACTTGCAGAGGGATCTACATTTGAGTTCAGATAGATGGTTCCATTTTGGAATACCAACATTTGTTAACTGGTAAGTTCTAACTAGGGATTGGACTTGAAACAGTGCAGTTTAGAATATACTTTATGCAGCACATGTGTTCTGCGGTTGCGAATGTCATGTCAGTGGTTTTTGAAATTCATGCTGTCATTCTTGTTCGCCAGTCAGGCTTTTCATGGTATCTCCTGTGGTAATCTCATCACATGTTTAACATGTATTACACAGTGAATATTGAACTGAAGCTTGACCTAAATAAATATACACCAAATCAAATCAATATCTAATCAATATCTAATTACCTCGTTGGGATTTTTTTTTGTCAGATCAATTAGGTATTTTTTGCAACATGTTCATCCCTACTTCCAATGGAAACAGATTTCTCTCTCTTAAGGCTGCTAAGACCCTACAGGGTTCATTTTAACCTTAAGTCACAAAGACAAAACACTCTGAAAACTGGCGGTCATAAGAGTGAAGTTACAGAGTTCAATACAGCACAGTCCCACTACAACTTTTTATGCATCAAATTAATAGTTTGAGCTCATTAAGCTCAGAGTTGTGAATCAGGAACCCTATTATTTGTATAAAGTAGTCTGTGAAACATCAAGTGTACAAGTCAGTATATTCCAGCTGTTTTTTCAATGTGCCTATAATCATTATCAATGAACAATCACCTTTTCATATCTACTGCTGCTCCACTTATTGTCAGGTTGGAGCTACAGGTTCAGGATTATTAATTGGACTCAACTAAAAAAATGTCAGTACTATAAAAATTTAGTGGCTACCATTAAAAGCTGTAATGTTTCTGACTTCCCATCAGCAGATCACAGATCTAACAGAAAATACAAGGGCCTTGTAGTTATTTCTAACCTGTTTAGGTTAGATCTAAACAGGTCTAACCAAAATCATTGAAATGATGCTTCAATGATTTTCAAGCATCATTTGCTTCAAAATGATGCAATTTAAACATAATGGATTCCATAAGGGATTCAAAAGCATTCACATTTGAGAGGATGACTTGATAATGGCTTCGGATCTGTAAAAAAATTATAACAAATTTAAGAACCACCATCACTAGATCATTTCTATGTAGTCACAGCTGGTCTTTCCAATCAGTCATAAACCATGTCTACTGCTTTACAGTCAACTTTACAGGAGAATCCTTTATTTTACTGCTGTAATCTTTATTTTTAGACTGACTTCTTATAGTTTTGGACACTTCATAGACAGCTGTTTGGTGATAACCATCCTGAACTACTGAAGAGGCCCCACAGTGTTGACATCAGGCTGTTTACTTTTCTCCACAGATTCTCTGCATGTGAAACTTTGACCTTTGACTTCAGGTCAGACTCAGTCTCTTTCGTCACACTTGTACTGAGCCTCAGAGGACTTTGAGTCATTGGGGCCCCCTGCTGATGGTATGGACATTACAGAACATCCTACAAATTACACAAAACACACTAAGGGGCTTTAATCCCTGAACTCTGGAGGCCTGCTGTTCTTTCCAGATTTGAGCTTTTGCAACAATGTGTAGCGGCTGTAAGAAGCTCAGCAGAGTTGGTGTGACTGCACTGAAACAACCGTCTGTGTTAAAGGAAAGACCTTTTTGCTGGGAACAGGAGATGCCGTGTAAGCACTTTCATTTCCTCTGTTTATCAGCTGCAGCTGGTTTCTTTTAAAATCACTGAATTTCAACTAAATATCTAGAACTCTTGCACATTGATCCCTGATTGATAGAGTCACCATTTAGAGTGAATCCCTGAGCCTGCGGGCAAACAAATTAACAAATACATTTATAAATCACTGTTGATCATGAATAAATTAAAGGCTCACCTTGACGGTCTTCTTGGCGTACTTGTCCAGGGCGGCTCCCTGCGTCTTAAAGATGGCCACATTGGCCTTCAGGAGGTCCTTCCTCTCCATGCCCTCCTTCCTGGGCATGGAGCCCACCAAGATGGCGGCATCGATGTCCTTGAAGCCCACCTCCACCTTGTCAGTGGGGATGACCTCTGTGGGCGGAGAAGAGGGAGAGGTTGAGCACGGATTCAGTTTGCTGTGTAGCTGATTTAATTATAGCTTCAATGTTCCAAGATTCTGACAGCATTTTGTTTTCAACTTTAAGCAACAACAGATTCATGGCAAGAGATTTTTTTGTCTGCAACTTTTTCATTACTTTTGATGATAATAAAGGACTTCTTTATTAGTCAACTTGACCTAAATAATCCTGCTCTGGTCTAACAGTTATCATTAACGTGTTGAATGAACTATCTGTTCTGAACAAAGACGCCCCATTAGAAACATATTGATAAGGATAAGGTGATCTCCTGGCACTGATAAGCCACATAGATTTTTTTTGAACCATTAACATCCATGCACCTCGACCCTCACTGTACACACTGTTTGCATGACCCCCGTCAACTTAAACATGGTGTTCATGTTCATATATTCTTCTACTATCTCAGATATCTGAAATTTATTGAAAGTTTTGATTCTCAGATGTTTTTGGAGAACACTTTTCATCATTTTACACATCACTTTTTGTTTATTAATCAGGTTTCATTCACTTTCCTCTATTTAAGGCTTTCATCTCAGATTATTCCATAGCAGAGTGAGTCTGTTAAGATAACATCCTGCTTCCTCTGCTGATCCTGACGATAAGATGTGTTTGCTATGTGCTTGTTAGATATAAGCTGCAAGTCTGCTATCAGACTGGACTTCAGTCTGGGTTCACCTCTCCTCTGTTCACTGTTGTTCCACCACTGCTCTGATTGGCCGCTGTGGTGACTGAACCACCAGCCAACCAGAAGCCTTATTTTAGACACTCCTTCCTCCTCAGCAGCAGGGAGAGGAGGCTTCTCCACAGAGGTTATGAAGGACAAAAAACACACTCATAAACAAACACGTCATGTACTGCATTCCAAATGGAAGCTCTTCATATAATCATGGTTGACAGCACAAGGAGCCACAGCAGCAGCTTCCATTAGGCTGTACATGTCAGCTAAAAAAATTTTAGTCAGGGTGATGACAAACACGTGTGGACCAAATATTAGAACCAAATAATGAAGCCAGATTTGTTCTAAAAGTGACAAAATACTATATTAATTTGTTCACAGGTACCTCGACTATAGTCAGCATTTTAAAAATGCTGCTGAAGAAGAATTCACTGACAATTTTTCACATTTATTCCTCAATATTTCCCACTTTCCTCAGCTGAGCACTGACTTACAAAAAGCAGTCAAAGACCTGTCACTATTTGGATCAACATCTACCTTGTGAGAAATAAGATGCGCTTAGAGGACTACTGTGTCTGATATTTAATTGATGAAAATTTCAGTAAATATAAGTCAAAGATCAGGGTCTGCATCAGCAGATAGTGATTAAGGCCAAAATACGTGATTGTGAAAGTTTGTTGCAGTTCTGTTTCAGAGAGCAGTTTTACTGGCAACACACACACGTTGCAGCGTGACGAGTCAAAACATCCACTATTGTTCCCAGTGTAAAATCAGCGGTTTCTTGGTTTGTCAAGCTACTAACAACCATCCTATCTTAAATATCTGATTTGCAAAAACTTGCACCAGTTCCTCTAGAATTCTGTCCCTGGCTGCTGTGCACTGTGTCTGCACACCACGTCGATGGCCCTTATATGACATGGGGCTGGTATGTGTTGTGGTTCATATCTCATTCAAGCTGATCACATAGTTTTTCCAACATAACAACAAAAAACTCCACAGTGACATAAGTTATAAGATATTTATCTTTCCTCTGGTTTAAAACTTAAAAAACTGTTGAACCCCAAAAATGTAATGTTTAATCTAATGTTAACAGGCTACTATGTTGACATAGGCTGATTTCAAGGGACTGTAAAGGTAGAACGAGTTCTCTCTCAGATGCATAAACACAGTCGGCTCACCCCTCAGCAGTGGGAGGGCGCAGTCCTGCAGCTCCATGACGACTCCGTCCAGCACCGGCAGCATGGGGGGAATGTCCAGGAGGATCAAGATGATTGGCTAAAGAGATGACAGCAGCAAGTTAATTAATCAGATGATTAACAATTATTGCACTACCAAACACAAACTCTGACAATGAAATATTTCGCTAAGACTGGTGCTTGTTTTCAATACAAGGACCTTTCAGTGACTTTCAAAGTGTCATGTGCCCAACCTGAGAGACTCGGAAAGGTCATGTTTAAAACCGTAACACTGCAACTGAATCAGGTTTTTCAAGCTTCACGTTCAAGCATACGATTAATAAACGTCTCATTTCACGTCAGTCTGACCACGCCTCATTGGTAGAATCTTTCCTTCCTAACACTTGTTCTTCCAAACCTTCAGAACGGTTCCTGTGAAAATTTTTCCAGTTTTCTTATAGAGTTCTAACGTTTTATTACTAGCATGTTAGTTTTAAATGAATCCAAGTCAACGGGGTCATCTGAAATCAGTTTTTTAAAAATGAAATGATACGATTACTGTTTAATTTCCTTTTTAACCAACTACAACAGACTATTGTCATTTAAATTTTTATTAACTCCACTGTACCGTAAAATAAACTGAAATATATGATTAAGAAAAAAACATCTAAACTCTCAACATTTACAGATTATTCATACTGTGATGGTAATATGATAGATACTGACAAGCAAAACTCATTCTGCACAGAAACATGCAACGCAGCGTGACATTTGTTACGAATTCAGCCTAATTTATTTTTTTAATCACTTGATGACGCTCTTTTTAAATTATGCATTACATCCACAAAACACCTCTCTGTATTTACACAGGAATTTTATGATTTTTAATGTTTTTACTGCTCATTAATCTTTTTAAATAACATTTTACAATTTCCACATTCTGACCCCTGTCTTCAATTGCTTGTATTTATTTATTTGTTTTTACAATTTCCTTCTGCTAGACATGTTTGTGTAAATTGTACAGCAAGTCCTGATAAATATCAGAACAAAGCATCTCCAGCAGCGTTTAATATGTATTTTGGGCCAGTCAGCAGGGGTTCGTCATTAAACTCTTATAATATTTCTTTCTTCTGTTTTAGCAGCTACAATAACCCCTTTGTTTCTCTTCCTTTCTCCACTGCATTACTGATACGGACTCCAGTAAGCTGAAGGCATCCCACCACTATAGCGTGTTCATTATTCATGGTGATTCCATTATGTAACAGTCAAGCCCCACACAGCACATCGCCCAGCTGTCTGAGCCGGGATCGGCTCCAGGGCTAAGGGGGCTCTGCTGCTGCAGGTTATGTAATCAAAGCTCAGGCCGGGTCTTACCTGGTCCTTCCCGAACACATCTCCCTTGGCGATGCTGTACAGCAGGGAGTAGGCAATCTGGCCAGCAGCACCAGTCACCACAACACGGATTGGTTCAGCCTGAAGGGACAGAAACAAGAGAGGTTCATATGTGTCACTGGCCTAGATAAGTAACAGTGGGGGAAATGAGGCGGCAGTAACCAGCATTGTTGCTCTGTTGGTTGAACCACTATTTTTTTTATTTTTCAAGTTAGAAAGTGTAATTTTAGCAGATGCAATCCTCACGGTGAATGTAGGCCTAAATCAATGGCTCCCCCTCCTCCTGAGGAACTCTGTCCTCTGCATGAAGAGGACATACCACCAAACTCCATGCAGAAAATCAAGCACAGTACAATGACCTTGCATACTAGCAGGAGTGGGCATGGCGATCAGTTTAATTTTAGACTTTATGGTATGTCATGGTGTCCTCCTGCAATTCTGCATGCAGAAAATTATTCTAGCTGCAGACATACTTCCTTCAGCCTTTATGTTTCTGTGTCACACAACTTTCTAACTGCCTTCAGTAACAGCAACAATGACTGGAGGAAGTGTATTTAGAGCACAATACATGATGCAGACAGGTCGGGGGAAAAGATGTTTCCAGTATATTCATAAGTCGACTTGCATCATCTTCTAAGTGTCTGACTAGAACAAGAAACACATCTAACTGCCAGGCTTGAGGACCGACATTCAACTTGGTCAATCTGGGGTCGTGATTGGTCGCTGAGACGGGATGAAAGAAAGGCCTCTGATGTAACGTGACGCTGCCACGCCACGCAGCGGATTAAAATGGAGGCAGATGAATGAACGTACTGTCAAAGTGTTAAAACACTAATGTGCACTTTCTGCTCCACAAGCTAGCGGTACATCTTCAGGGTTTCAGTCAAACACCGGCCTGTTACCTCCGAGTTATAACTGCGCAACGAACCGCAGGCTGCAGCTCTGTCCTTGGACTTGTATTGTGAATTCAGACAACCGCCATTAAAACAACAAAAACAATATTACCGACTTTAAATTAAGACGCCCTCTTGTCAATGTCAACTATTAGTGCATCACTAAGCACAACGTTAAAATTACTTCGAGGAAACAACGCTTTGATAGAGGACGCCTGTTGTTTTAAGGGCATTTTCAGTCCCAGACAGGTAGAAGGAAATGAAGCATCTTACCATTTTAGCTAGCGGATGGAGGTGCGGAGGTTCTGCTGCGGCTGCTCTCCCTGCTCAGAGTCGGACTAGACGGAGGGGTCACCTCTATCTCTGTATTGTAC
Source organism: Dascyllus trimaculatus (assembly GCA_024666655.1). NCBI lineage: Eukaryota > Metazoa > Chordata > Actinopteri > Pomacentridae > Dascyllus > Dascyllus trimaculatus. The sequence continues at coordinate 7,124,944 of CM045447.1, read as the reverse complement.
AGTCAGGCGGTGAACCGACTCGGCCCGCAGCCACCACGGGACTTGTAGTCGTTTTACAACGCTGACGCAGGCCTTTTCACCCAGCCCAATCGACAAAAAGAACACCCCCTCCCATAATGCACCGCTCTGGTCAAACCGCGCCCACCTGTGCCAAACATGGTAGATGATTTTCTGAAAAGCCTCCTTTTTAACAGAGCATCCTGAAGCTGCGCCTTGGCGGCATCTGGTGGCCGTCAGCGGAACTGCACCGCCAGGCCTGTAGAACTACTCACAGCTCTGTGACTGACGAGCTGAACTATTTAAAGCGCCGCAACCAACTTAATGCCGCTAATTATGAGATCTGAACTCAAGAACCCCAGGAGAATAAATAACAACAACCTCAGAAACCTGGGAACACATGGAACATTGGCATGAAACATCCTCAAGAACCAAACATCCAAACTGGAATCCCCTTAAAAATTCCTGGAACACCTAGAAACATCCTCCATGAATCCATGTGAAAGATGCCTGTAAGTACAACACAAATCCTTTTCACCCACTTTAGACCAGGGCTGCAAGATATGACATGATAATATTTTGTTTTTCTGCAAAATACATTCCAATATTAAAAAAATAAAGGAATTGTAAATTCTAGAATTGATGGCATTCTAGAATGATTGGGGGCATTTTCTAGGGGAGTGCATCTACACAGGGGATAAAAAGATTTAAGAAAAAGAAGGCTTTGGAACCTTTTTTTTATACAGTGTAAACATCCAAAATAGGTTTTTGCTTTGGATGGCATTCAGATCTGGCTGTGCACAAACAAAATAGCTGTGTTGAGTCATGCAGTGGCAATAATAGCAAGACACTGTTAACAGAGAACCTGTTTTCAGATACCATCATCCTTTCTGTGGTCAAAATAATAAATACGGCTGACATGGCATTTCTTTTTGAAACCAAATCCTCCTTTTGCAGTGTTTCTGTCCTGATCGTCACTCATTTTGCTGTGCACACGTGGAGGCTGCATGTCAACAAACTCTGTATCTTGTAAATGAGATTACATATTGTAGAGCTCCACCTCATACTCTATGAAAGTCCCATAAAGACCTTCTCAATAACCACACATTAACCAAGAATCCCCTTAATAGTTCCGTCACCTGCTTGAGAAACCAATCAAGCACCAAAGGAACCCACATGAAAACCCGTTAAAACAAACAAGCCCTGGACCTTCGCCCAGACTCCTCAAGGACCACCTAAACATGTAGTAACCTCTAGTAATCCCATTATCCTTAAAACTCCACATGAATTCTTGAAATGCCTTAAGAGCCCCCTGAAGAACTCACTGGACCCACAGTTGAAACAAGCCAACATCTTGGAAACACTGCAGCCCCTCTGGTGTCCCTGGACCCACCTCAAGACACATTAGTGATCCCTTGTAGACCCTTTGACTCCCTCCAAGAACCACTAGAAACAGCTCAGAGGTAACGGACACTTATCAAAAAGGTTCTTTGGGAAAAATAAGGACTATGTCAACTTAGGGATCTGAAACCCTTCCTAGGACCTGATCCCCCTTATGGTATTGCTGATGAACCTTACAACATCCTCTACCTTATTTTAAAAACCCCAATTTGATCACCTGGTTTCTAGGTGATCAAACAGTTTTAGCTCATTCATCTGAGAAGTCGATCAGATAAACCGAGTCTCCAGGTTTAAGGAGGCATCTGAGCCATGACTCTCTGATTATAACAGAGAAAGGAGAAACACACCACAGAGCATGGACCACGTTTATCTGCTGTCTGCAGGGAGCTAAGAAGCTTCACTTAATGAATCTTTAAGGGATTTAAAGGTCTGATTAAATACAAAGTGCTTTCTCCATGTTTATTCCATTGTTATGTCCATTTTGGTAGTTGTTTTTATTCATTTTGAATAATTTTTCTATCTGCTAAAGGGTTATATGTAATTATGAAATATTAAAATATAGAATGGCATATTGTGTTATATTGATATCATTACACAATATTGAAATCTGGGCTGTTGGAATGTGACTTGAGATTTCGCTTTGATTTGTTTAGATATTAGATGAAAACCAAGGTCAACATCTTGATCTTATTTAGGGAAATTTTGGGCTCAAATGAGCTGGGGAAGAATTTACCACAAACACAAACTGTAGCTGGTGGGTGATAAAGATTTACTGTGATGTTTTTTGAACTAAAAACATTTAAGGTAAAATATATCAAACCATACAATGAATTTTTAAACCCATTTTAAATTCACACACGTCGGGCAACTCCAATGCATTTTCTGGAACTTTGGTGACATCTTGTGGCCAAGAGCAGAACTGTAACAGTTGTTTTATAGAATGGCAAAGAGCCTGATTCCAAAGCACTTAATAAGACATTACAAGGTCAGAATTATCTTTGGTCTCCTCTAAAAAGTTCTGTAGCTCCTCAAGAAGAACTAACCTAACAATAAAAGCTCTGAGGAGCCTGTCACTTTAATGGAACACATGCACACAGCGTGGAGTGTCTTAAAACCTTCTCAAGAAACATATCCCGAACTTAAATATTCCTGAAATGCCTCGACAAACCCACCAAGAACCCACATGAAAGGTAAATCTGGAACCATTTCCCCCTCTGACCCCATGAACCTCCCATAAAGACCTCCTCAAGAACCACACATCTTCCAGGAATCCCTTTAACAGTTCCTGGAATGGCTTGAGAAACCATTCAAGTACCCATGGAACCCATGTAAAAACCTTTGCATCAAACAACCAGAGGAACATCCTTAATACTCCTTCAAGACCATCTAAACACCGGAACCCATGAAACAAATTAAAATACTAAAAACACCGGAGCTCCTCTGGTGTTCCTGGACCCTCCAGAACCATTAGTGATCCTTTGTGGACCCTTTAAGAACCTCTGGAAACCTCAAATGTCAGGGAACCTTTATGAAAAGTATTCTGACGAAAAACTAGAACTATGTCAACTTAAGGATCCCTTTAATCCTTTTAAAAGAACACCTTCTAGGACACGAGCACCCCTGGTGCCTTGTCAAAAACATCTACAACACCAACAAAAACTCCTAAAATCTGATGATGAACCTTTAACCCTAGAACACTATCGCCAGGTGATTTTCACTCATGTGATTATGGTTATGTGATTCTCATTGTGTTGTCATTGTCTGAGTTGCCTGGGTTCTTGTGTAGCTTCATGCTGCTCACTGTTTCCCTGCTCCCATCCCTGGCTTTTTCAACAGGCTCGTGTTCGAGTGATTTTCACCTGACGTTAGGGATTGAGAGTTAAGTATTTTATTGGTTGGACTATGCTGTATGTATTAAGCATGTGGAGATTAATCGATATGAATCGGTATCTAGATACAAACGTGCGCGATGCGAGTGTATCGATTGACGGGTGTATTTCACTAACGGGTGAAATCGTGATGTGTCGTTCGCTGCGTGCCTGCATCGATAAAATCCATGGTTGCATTGATTTTTTCATGTTGTATTTCATTCTATCCTGTGTTTCCGAGGCACACTGAATGCACCATCACTGCTTCGCGTTTTGTTTTAAACACAGACCGGAGCCGGGAAGCACATTTCTACTGCAACAAAGTTATTACAACATGGAGGTCCGCGAGAGCAGCAGCAAGCAGCTAGATGAGATTTTTGACCTAAACCTAAAAAGTTAAAATCAGGTGTTTGGAACTCCTTTGGCTTTCTTTTGCTGTGCTTCTTAAGAGACCAGGAAGAAGATGCATAGTAGAGATTAGAAGCAAAACATGCACTTTTTGTCAAATTTGCTGCTTGTAAGGAATAAAACAAACCCTCTGCCTCTGGTACCATACTGAATTGCAGCTTCTTGTTTTCTATTTAAATTTTTGGTATCATTTCTTTGTGTCATGTTGAATTGCATCGTATCGCACCAAATTGCATCATTGTGTAGAATTGAAACGCAGTCAAATCAATATCAAATCACATCGAATCAGGAACATTGTATCGTATCGTATTGTATCGAATCGTATTGTATCGTATCGTATCGTATCGAATCGTATCGTATCGTATTGAATCGTATCGTATCGAATCGAATCGTATTGTATCGTATCTAATCGTATCGTATCGAATCGTATCGTATCGTATCGTATCGTATCGAATCGTATCGTATCGTATCGTATCGTATCGTATCGTATCGAATCGTATAGTATCGTATCGTATCGTATCGTATCATATCGCATTGTATCGTATCGTATCGTATTGTATCGTATTGTATTGAATCGTATTGTATCGTATCGTATCGAAGCAAATCAAATTGTTGGTATTGTATCGTATCGTATCGTATTGCATCGAATCGTATTGTATTGTATCGAATCGCATCGCATCGTATCGTATCATATCAAATCGTATTGTATCGAATCGTATTGTATCGTCAGTGGCTTCAATGTGTCGCTAATGTATTGTATTGCTGGCAGTGTACCGAGGTGCATGTTGTCAGTAATGGAGATTCACATGCTCAGTATGTATATGTAATATATTTCTCCCACAGTTGTCAGTGATGCAGGGAGACTGTGCCTTCACTGGAAAAATTCCCAGCTCTGTTATGTTTTTTTAAAGAATTTTTCATGAATGATTTCCTAATTTTTCACTAATTTTAGAGCCTTTTTCTAGGGTCTCCCCATGACACCTTTTTTCATTTTATGAGACGTTGTATAGGGGAACATAAAAGAAGAGTACTTCAATTTGCCATGTACTGTTGTACTTTAATATATTTTGATGAGAAGTATTTTTTATATTATATCAGGTCAAATATACCCACCCTTAGTGACGGTGTTACTAATTGTTACGTTAGTGTTCTAGGGTTAAGAGCTGCTTTAGCACAGTTTTAGCTCATCATCCTGAGAACTACTGACCAGGGGGGGCACTGCAGTGCATCACTAAGCAGCTTCACTTAATGATCCTTTAAGTGACTTATATGTCCCAAGTAACAAGCTTTTCCATGTTTGTTCTGTAGTTAGATGCATTTTGAATGAGAAACTCATTAAATCCCCAATGGAACCTATATAAAACGTACCTTCAACTCTCCACTCCTGAAACTCTGCAACAACCCCCTGAAGAACCCAAAAGCCTCCAGATATCCTCTCAAACTCTTTCAAAAATGTCCCCAAAACCGGTGGAACTCCTTCAGTAAACCCACTAAAACCCCAATTTTTCAGGAGCAAAACTTTTCAAGAACCCTTCAAGAAGATCACGGACCTGTCAGGAAAACACAGACCAACGAATGAACTAATTAACACCAGGGTTCATTGACCCACCCCTTCCATATTTCCCATTTTAAACTCTTGGAATGCCTTGAGAAACAACAAGAACCCACTTGAAATCCCTTTACACCCCAAAACAATCACCAAGAACATTTACAGGAACTGAAATGGTCGGTGTAGACATTTAAACAGTCTAAACATTTTCCAGATTGTTTTGGTGACCACACAAAGACCTTTCTGCATGAACTGGAACTCACAAGGTCAGTTTTTCTAAGTAAAAAACCCTCTACCACTAAGACTTCTATTGCAGTAGAGAGTAATGGTGTTAATGACCCAAAACAAAGCCCCTGCTGAAGGGCCCGCGGGACTCACCACGGCCTGCAAGGTAGGAAACGGTGGGAACAGTTCACAGTGATATCCCTGGAATATTCTGGGTGACTGGTGAAAGTAAAAAGTCGAAAGGTCACTCGAGGTCAAGTTCACGTCCCAGACTACAGGAAGTCACTGGGTTCAGTTGCCAACTTGCTAAGTTGCCGGTCAGCCTGTTATCTGCGGCCTCGCAGGAGGTAAATCTGCACAGAGCTGTCTGATCTGCTGACGTTTATAGAGCAGAGGAGCAAAACAGTTTGACTTCATCCATTACAACAACAGTCAGGAGGCCAACGGGCAAATACAGAGTACGTCTCTTCATTCTGTCATGAAACAAATACCACAATGACACAATGTACAACACAATAACACTGTAGATGTCTTTATACACCACCTATGTGTAAACTTTGCCTTGGTCCCCAAACCAGAATTAAACTAATAATCCCTTAAAACAGCTCAGATGTAGCTCAACACCACTGCTACCTCGAGAATGTGCAGATCTACCTTGTTCCTGTCTTTTTCCACTCAGCCCTCCACTCCATTCTTCAGCCTGAGCACACCAGCTCACTTACAACCTGCTCACACATGACAAAGCTCCTCTGCCCTACCCAGCTGACAGGATCGGTTCCTCTGATTTGTTCCATATGAAAGTATGAATCCATGTTTTTGACCGTCATTGATACACCGCAGTTTCAAGGTGGAAATGCTCAGCCATGGTGTTGACTGCATGTTTCACTCATGGTGTGTCTTGGAGCACATAAGAAGAACCATATGAACATGTCAACAAGATGAAACCTTTGATTTTCACCAGACAGGGGTTTTCATGCATGTGACAATAGTGCCAGTTGTGTTCATCCTCATTCAATATGATGGGATGCTCTTGTGCACAAGGTCAGGTTAATAAAATCATGGTTTTCCCATTTGGAGTAGAAGAACTTGACTAAACATAAAAACAGAGCCCTGACCTCAGTCTGCAGCCACGTTTTAACATCACGCAGAAGCAGAGGAGATACGATTCGAGCAGCAGATTCAAACACCCATCACATGTAGCGAGAGTGTTCAGTTGCTGTAGTGCGTCAACCAACTGTTAGCTGAAGGGAGAGAAGGGAAGGAGATGGATGCGCTCAGAGAGAGTAGAGAGGGAGTCAGTGTCAGCCAGGCTCAGGTTTTCAGTTACAGAGTCGTGTCCATCCTTGAGGCTATCAAGGACAGCTACCAGGGCAGCCATGTTGGGTCTCTGTGCTGTTTGCTGGGTTGAGTTTCTGCAAAGCTGCCTGGAGATAGAACAGTTGTACAGAGCTGGCAGTCAGGCAGGAGCTGACCGTGGTGCTGATAATCTGCAGTCTGCTCTGCTGCATCAAGGCAGCAGCAAACACATGGAGGAGGACCCAAAGCACTGTAATCTAGCCTTCAAAATAAAACTGATTGGAAAAAACTATACATTGTATTTCCTCTTCAAAAAAAAAACCTACTGAGATCAGCCTGTCTTCACATAGTTTTATTCATTCTTTTCCATTACTTCCCTTAAATACACCCTTCTTATTGGGCACAGCAGTTTTATTCAGGATAAATAAAGATATTTATCTATAAAAGTAAATTTGTTTTGTAAACCCTGTGGATTAATCAGTTACTATGTTTTTAGTTCTGCCACTGCAACATTCTTTAAAACATTAACATTAAACTTTATAACTGCAATAAATAGAAAAAAAGATTGAAACTACAGGTAGATTATTATGCAACCCTAAAACAAGTTTCAACAACTTCAATAGGTGGTAAAGCAGGTTTTTGGAAAGAAGATGAGGCTAAATTAGGCCAAACAGGTTAATTATCTAGAAGCCACACAAGCTGCACCAACACAGCATACATTTACTGTGTATGCTGTGTTATATTATAGAATTGCTGCTCTCATGGTAAATATGAATATGATCGGTGCTGAATAGAGCACTGGTCATATTCAAGACAGAATGATAAAAGTCAGCATGAGACTGAATACACATTTTAAGTTTAAACTTCACATATCTGAGCTTCATGATGTTGTCTGATGGTTAAATTCACTCATAAGCTGTATGTTGCAACACAAACATCTCCTAAGCAGACATGATCGTCTTACTGAGAATACATTTTATCTTTCTTCATATTAAATTGCTTTGGTTTTGCATTGTTTCTTAATCATAATAGTAGTGAGGCCCCTGAAAATCTGAGGCATAAACAAAGAACATAGTCAGGTTGAATCAGAATGATAAGACACTGATCCCAACTTTTGACTTACTAGATGTGATCATGAGACGCTGATTTACCATCCTCATGTCAAACGTTTCACTTTCCAAGTCATAATTAAGATGTACTAAGTCATAAGGAGGTCAAATAGCAGAGACAAAGCCACGTACTTTAACTTGATAAGTCAAATGTAGGAGATATACAACTCTCCACTCATGGCAGCTTGAGCACACCAGCTCACCTACGACTCTGCTCAAACATTATAAAACTACTCTGGCCACTGACTCTGAAGAAGAATGCTGACACAGAAAGTATCTCTGGAGGTCTGAATCTCTGTTTGTGCTGCAGTCTGTAGCAAATGTGCATGCTCCCTTATGTCTGCAGAATATGACTTGTAGGCAGGAAATGTGTAGGTTAAACATCTGCAGCAGGGAGGCGAGATGTGATTGCAATGGCTAATTCATTGAAAACATTAGCAGGGCTGCCTTACAGCACAATTAAAACCCTCTGCAAAACCTAAAATGTTCCATCTGGCACTCTGCTGCACAGAAGTTGTTGTTTCCTGTAGTGAAGTGGATTTTAAAATGGTAACATGGCGATAGTGGGAGAAGAGGAGAAAACTGCTTAAAATATGATCCACATCCAGCAAAGGACTACATTACACTGGGTTTTATTGTAATTTTGATAATATCTTGATTATTGTTAGCTCTAGTGTGAAGTACTTAAATATTAACAGTCTACTAATGCTTACATTATATATACAAAAATAAAGATATTTAAAGATCTTTTTCAAAATAACTGTGTTTTAGATTTTATTACTTAGCTGTATATTTGTTTAACCTTTTTCAAAAAAATATGCTTCCTTTACTTATTATTATTATTATTCAAAAAAGTTTTTAAAAATTGAGTTAAAATGCTTTTATTTTGAAGACACAGAGCGGATGCTGTTGTGGTTGCTCTGCCCAACTTCATCATGGCGCTGATCACTTTACTAAAGCTGCCAGGAGGACACGACTCTCCCTGAATTAATGATGACGGGTCAGAAAGACGCAACCTGCTTCACTGACGGAGGTGCTGTGAGGTTCCCGGCGGCCATGTTCACACCTGAAGCCAAACGGAGAGGCCCGGGTAAAAAACGCACCAGGTCCCTGCCTGCTCCCTGAATAAAGCCCGATGAGACACACCTCACTGACGCAGACATGTATGAACACGCCGAGTCTTACCGGCCTGCCGCGGTCAACTTTAGCGGCACAATTTGGTGCGTTCAAGGACGCGCGGTCAGCTCCGTCCCCGCGGGGATCGCGGCTGCTGTGGACTCACCTGTGAGGAGACCGCCCGCACCACCAGATACATGGAGGTCAGCAGCGTCAGCATGGTGCCGGATTCCGCTTATCTTCCACTGAAAACGGACGTCTGGTGTAGCAGAAATGGCGCCTCGACCACGGAACCGAGAGGAAGACAGAGAGAGAGAGAGAAGGGGGGAGACAGGTAGACACCCACAAAGGGAGAGAGAGGGAGAGAGAGAGAGAGAGGGAGAGAGACAGGCAGGTGCGGCACCGACTGTAACCGCTCTGCAGTCCGACTTTCACGGCTTCCTGTGCCTCGTACGTCCGGGACTAACTCACACCTCCACCCCCTGCTGCTACACACACAGTAACACACAAACACACACTGCTGCAGTCAGTCTAGTCCCTTAATAAGATTTTGAGGACGCAAATAGCCTCTGACCGGGCTGCTAAAGCTTTTCATGGGAGATCACAGGTGCAAATTAATGGGAGTGAATGAAGCTGTGGAACAGTGAAGATGTGGGAGTGTGTGTGTGTGTGTGTGTGTGTGTGTGTGTGGGTGTGTGTGGGTGCAGGCGACGTCACTGCAGGGGAGTGGGACATCATGGCTGCTCCAACCCGGGATGTATGTTTTAGGGTCACATGAGGACAGCGGGACTGCAGCAGAATCAGAACTTACTGGGCTGAAAAGAAAAGAAAGCAGTGAGGACGGTGCTGCAGCTGCAGAGGGGCAGACACATGCAGACAGGACAACACACACACTCCGGACGCCCTGAAATGAATCACAATACAAGACAGGAAGGAAAAGCAAAAGTTGCAACATCCGATTTTTTCAGTTTACTATCATATTTGACAAAAAAAGTACAAATTATGGGTTTTTCTTAACATTCCACTCACACTCTAGATGAGCTATTTATTGCAGTAGTCCATATGGAACTTCTGGAACAACACAGCAAACTGAATGAACAAATGGAGACTCCATAAAACCACAAAAGTGACCTCATGACTTCTGTAGTTAGGTTTTATTGTAACCTTAGGAAGCATCAGTTGCTTCAGTAAATGCCCCATAACAATACCTTACTATGTTCAGCGCTGTGAGATGATATATGTTGTGTACTTGCGCTGTATAAATCAAATCGAATTGAATTGAATTGAACTGATAACAACATATGTCTCTGTTTGAGTGACAGCAACCACTAGTGGGGAACTTAACTACAGCAGAAACAAAGGAGGAAGTGAGGTGATGTCACCGTAGAGCCACAAAGTTGGCACAGGGAGGAGAGTGGGGTGGATGGACGGGTCAGCAATATATTTATGGGTATATGTGTTTTCATGGGCTGACCTCAGCTCATTTCCCATTTCAAACCAATGGTGAACTTAAGCCTCTATTAACTGTGACTGTTCATAACCTTAATCAAGAGTTTCATTTTAGCAGTGATGATAAAGGTACTCTGATCTTAACAAAGCACTTATTTTAACAGGGATGTGTACGATTAGTTGACTAAACAATTAAAAGTTGATAGGTTTGCTAGTTGGCACCAGAAACACTAGTTCGATCCATTATCTATACACCGCTTAATACCCTGTAGGGTCGCAGGGGGGCTGGAGTCTATCCCAGCCGATTCGGGTGAAGGCAGGGGACACCCTATCACAGGGCTACACATAGAGACGGACAACCAAGCACACTCTCATTCACACCTATGGACAATTTAGAATCATCAATTAACCTCAGCATGTCTTTGTACTGTGGGAGGAAGCTGGAGAACCTGGTGAAAACCCACACATGCTCCACACAGAAAGATCCCAGGCGTCCTAAATGGGGCGCGAACCGGGGATCTGCTAGCTGTGAGGCAATGCTGCTAACCATCGAGCCACCGTGCAGCCCAGAAACACTAGTTGATTTAATTTATTTTCAATATTTTTGATATTGTACAAGACCAGTTAACTGTTTTGTTTAAGACGTTACCACTTGCCATAATCAGAGCAGCACTGCAGCCTCCCTCTTCCTGTGGATGTTGTTAAACAGCAAAGTGAAAGTAGGACACGTGACATCTGGTAAAACCAGTGCAGGTTGTCAGTATTTTGATTTAGAAATAAAAATAAGGTTGTATGCAGGCTGTGTGAGAATAAACTGGAATATAACCAACTGACCAGAGCAATGCATAAACACATTCAGCCCAGGTGTGTGGACGTTAACCTGCAAGGAAAGAAGGTTACTGAGGCTGGCACTGCTAATGTTAGCTAGAATGTGCAGACCAATATGACATCATTTACCTGCAGATGCTTTGATCATACTTGGTAAAAAAAAAACAAAACACATAGTTTATTTCCGCAATGACTGCACAAGATATTATTCTACTCAGCTTTGATGAAGGCAAAAGCTCCTGTAAGTCAATGGAGTATAAATAAATATATGGTTCTGGGCCACAAAATGATCACTTTCAGACTGGAGGACAGCTAGCGCTTGCTGTATCTAAATTTAAATGTTCCTTTTAATTAACAAGGAGGGTAATTGCTAGGAACATCCTTAATATTACCCCAAACATCCATCCATCCATCATCTATACAACGCTTAATCCTCTGTAGGGTCATGGGGGGGCTGGAGCCTATCCCAGCCGACTCGAGCCAAGGCTGGGGACACCCTGGACAGGTCGCCAGTCTATCACAGGGCCACACATAGAAACAGACAATCAAGCACACTCTCATTCACACCTACAAACAATTTATAATAATCAATTAACCTCAGCATGTTTTTGGACTGTGGGAGGAAGCTGGAGAACCTGGTGAGAACCCACGCTGCACAGGGAGAACATGCAAACTCCACACACAAAGATTCTAGGCCTCCTAACCAGGGACCTTCTAGCTTTGAGGTGACGGTGCCAACAACCGAACCACTGGGCAGCCCTATCCCAAACATATTTTCCCAAAATCTGACAAAGTTGTTTTTCTGCCCAAACCTAACTAAGCCTTCGGCATAACATGACCCTCCACAGGATAACAGGCAACTACAACATCTAACTGTTGAGGATAGCTGTCAGTGAGTTTTGCACTTCTGGACACTATTTTCACCCCATTCTTTTTTGCAAAACTGCTCAAGCTCTGTCAGGTTAAGCAGGGATCATCTTGACCGACTATTTTCAAGTCCAGCCACACATTCTTAACTTAACTGAAGTCTGGACTCTGACTCCGTTACTCCAGAACATTCACCTTGTCGTCTTTAAACTATTTCTGTGTAACTTTGGTTGTATGCTTTGGGTAAGTGTCTTGCTGGAAAACAAGTTGTGGTTCTTTTGCAGACCGCATCAGGTTGTCCACCAGCATTTCCCTATACTTGGCTGCATTAATTTCCCCGTCTGAATTTACAGACTTCACCATCCAGTGCCTGCTGCCAAGAAGTACCCCCTCATCGTGATGCTGCCACCACCGTGCTTCACAGTGAGGACGGTGTTTTTGTCATGACGTGCAGTGTTTGGTGTCTGCCAAATGTAGCGTCTTGTCTGATGAGCAAAAAGTCAAATTTTGGCCTCATCAGACCAAAGAATCTGCTTCCAGTTGACTCGAGTCTCACACATGCCTTCAGGTTTTACAGTGTTTGAGCAGAGTCGTAGGTGAGCTGGTAGGCTGGAGCATCAGCGAATTGGTAAGGGTGGGTGGAGAGAGAGAGGTGGGTGCTTCAGAGATCTGCACATTAGCAACACTGCAGAGTTACATTTAAGCTGTTTTAGAGCAAGAAGAGATTGTTTTAATGGAAAACACTTTGGAATATGTTAATTTGATACACAGAGAAGTATTTGTAGGTGTAAAATCTACAACTGGTGAGTGAAACACTCACATATGTTGGCATTAAATGCAGTGTTACCATTTATGGCAGCTATTAATAGTTAAGGTCCAGAGTTCAGTAATGGAGTAAAGATGTTAAGTTGCTCTCGTTTACAGTAAATTAACATATTTCCTACCACATTCATGCATGCTCTAACAATGGAATGTGCTCATACCAGCACTAACTGAGTGTATTGATTGTTTACACTGTGGACTGAACCATGGATGCATGTTTATTTTGTCATTACTGGCCAGCATGATTGTGAACCTGAGGACATAAAAATACTGGCAGGATGCTGGATGGGGGGACCCGCTGCCATCATTGCCATTCTGTCACATCTCCACGGCTGAACGAGTCATGGCGCCAATTGTCTGCACAGCGAGATGTGATGGATGGACGCGAGCTTCAGGTTCAATGAATTTAGCTGCGAAAGCTACACCCCTCCTGTTAAGGTGAGGTTTCAGAGCAAACTGGCTAGTTATACATTGAATGTTTGATGCATAAAGTGCCACTGAGTCTGAGAAAAGGACGTCTGGTTTGGACTGATGTCAACACTATTTGATCCAGCCGTTCTCCTCAACTGGTGACGTTTTGCATTTAGCATTGAAAGTTATATTCTTTTTGTTAGCTTCACTTTTAAACCAGGCAAACTGCTGAAAAAAAAGAATTTTAATCATAACTAGAAAAACACTCAGAGAGTTCATACCTCCGCCAAGGACCTTCAGTCCACCCCCAACACAATCTCCCAATTCACATATTTTGTATGGAACGTTACAGATACAAATGTAATTACAGACAGTTCAAATTTCCTACTAACAATGCGACCTTCACCCCATCCGACCTAATGAACAGGTGAGGCCTCTAGCGTGACAACTCCTAACAGCCTCCCAGCTTCTTAGACAACCGGAGATAAGAATGCCGGCCCAACCGTGCGTATGTCACTCAGGAAGGAAAGAGAACTCTGCCATTGTCGCTGTCTGTCGCGTGGAGACCCAAAATGTCATGTGGTCACAGGGGGTTACCCCAAAAACAAGAGTGCCCTCTGGTGGCTTTTAGAGTAAACCGCATTTAATTGTACCCCCGGTTACACTTACATTAAAAAAATTTCCTGGATGGAGACGGTGATCCGGATCAGTCCCAAAATTTCATCATTTGTTCCCATTTCACACATTTCCTGAAAATTTCGGCCAAATCCGTCCATGAGTTTTCCAGTTATTTTGCACACAAACAAACGAACAAACCAATGCTGGCCATCACATAACCTCCTTGGCGGAGGTAACAAAGACTGGCTGCACATTACTGGAGGAGTTGACTAATTGCCAAGCAACACAGACGTGCCAACACCTGCAGTTCCTCTGATGTCCACTTGCAGGCTTCAAAAGAGACGTTCATGTTAAAATGTCCACGTTTAAAGCAGAAATAAACATGTTTACAGCCTGTCACAAAAACAGTTTTGGTTCCTACTGGGAATTTAACTGGTCATGACAAGAAGGTGAGTCTTTATATAACCCACCTGTTTACATTGTAGTAAGACTCAAAGGCCCTTGTGGGTGTCATCATAGGATAGTCCCCGACCCAGACATGTTTGCATGGCTCGAATCAGCTCCACTCTTTGCTCATTTTTGGATTCCAGGAGTTAAGAGAAGTCAGACACTGTCAAAACCTTTCTGTTTTGTAACTGGCTTCTATACTAGTTGACATTTTTGAAGTATTACTGCTCCCCAGGAACAGAGAAAAGGTAAAAACAAAGACAAAGCGAAGGCAGAGAACTGCATCATGCTTTGTAAGATGACTGTAAAATGTGTGAAGGCTTGTATAATTCTGTCAGTAAACCACTGGGGTTTTCTCAGAAGCCAGCAGAGGTCGCTACCTGCATGAGCAATAGATTTCAGGGAGGCAGCCACTCTCTGGCTGTTCAAAGGTTTATGCTGGCAGGATATTTGTGGCCAAAAGTCTCACGCTGGTTTTAGCTTTACACTCACACACAACACAAGAACACCCTGTAATCAGCTAACAGCAGCTTTGAATGACTCAGATTATTTAGATCAGTGCTTTTGAGACAGTCATATCTGATGAGATGTACTTTATTTATTGTTTTTTATTTCTGTAGTCATTTATTTTGTCACTCAGTGCAACCTGGCAGTGTTTCGAATGTATGTATGTTGAAAACACCGGCAGCAACGAGTCCCTGGCTCAGACCCTGGCCTGTTTAGTCCCATATTGCTCATCATTCACATCATAATTCACTACACAATAAAGGCAAAAATAATCTAAACAATTTATTCCAACAATGACTCTTTGTATTGTTTTAATTTTTAGGTCAATGGATCAAAGCACAATGTAACATGGAAAAAAATCCCTGTAGTGTTGATGTAGTGTGCACCGCTTCATTTTAACCATTATTAGATAGAGGGGCACAAATATGAAAAACAATATCAGATTTAGTGTCTTTCACTCGGTGTTAGCTGGCTTTATATAGTTGTAATCTAAATGTATCACCTATTACTTTGAACTAGACCGACGTTGACGTAGATATGATTCCCTTTCTTCTCATTCCAAAGTCAAAAGCACCAGGCCTGCTGGTTTTATACCATCAAGATTGGAAATTATCTTAAATTTAAAATCAAAATACTGTTGCCAAATATTCAGACTTGTTCACCTTACTTTAAGAAGTAACACTTTATTCTCTTAAGACCTAAAACCCGAAGAGAATGCTGAAAATTTCCACCTACAAAAAAAAATCCCCAACGTTTTCAACACAGTGAGGCCAAAATGAGCAACGACGTGCTCCATAGATAAGAGATGCCTGGAAGACATTTCAAATACAGTCTGTGCGTCTCCATCGCCATCAGAGATGTGAAAAATTTGGCAAAAAGTGACATTTTTAAATTAAACCTAATGAAAACTGTAAACAGAAAAAATAACAGCCTCATTATAATAAGCCAGTGACACTGATGTTATAGAATCTTTTTTATAAATTCTGAAAACAACAACAGCCCACAGCTCTGCTAGCGTCCTGTTGAGGCTACAATGTTTGCTATAGCCATAATCTGGAGGATGTGTTGGATAGAAATGTCCCTCTTTTAACACACTCATTACCAGAATATTCTAATAGTATTAATTGTAATACTGTAAAGCCATTCATTTCCACAGGAGGAATTATGGTTAGTTATGGCTGACATTTTATATAAGTTTGTGATTAGAGTATCTGTAGAGTACTTATAGAGTAAATTCCATCCATCCATCCATCCTCTATACACCGCTTAACCCTCTGTCGGGTTGCAGAGGAGCTGGAGTCTATCCCAGCCGACTCAGGCGAAGGCAGGGGACACCCTGAACAGGTCACCAGTCCATCACAGGGCTACATATAGAGACAGACAATCAAGCACACTCTCATTCACACCTACGGACAATTTAGAATCATCAATTAACCTCAACATGTCTTTGTACTGTGGGAGGAAGCCGGAGTACCTGGTGAAAACCCACGTCCTAACCGGGACGCGAACCAGGGATCTTGTAGCTGTGAGGCGACGCTGCTAACCACCGAGCCTATACAGTAAATTATATGTAGCAATTTGCTGGACAGAACAAACTGCATTGTAATAGTTTAACTGTTCCTGGAGTCTTACCACGAGTGGAGGAAAAACTGTACAGTCTGGCCTGAAGGTGGCGCTATGGAAAAGTTCATGGGGTCATTAAAATGTAGAGTAAGATGCAAATGAGCTTTTTCGATTGTAATATTTCTTGAGAACTTGTGAAAACTTTTCCTGCTTGAGGAAAGCTAAAGAGGACGCTAAAATCATCGTATTCATCCTAAAGCAGTGCTGGACCAAATCAGACAAATCAGGAAACAAAAACAGAAAAATCAAAGCTCATGTTCTTCTCCAAACTGCTGCTCGTCCAGTTGCTACTGCTGCAATGCATTTCTTTTACTTTGTGTATCAAAGTGTAGCGACAGAAGAACAACCGTGACTTCAAACTCAGTCTGTGGGCTGCGTTCAGACGCAGGACGTCATGCTCAGATGAAGCCTGCAGGGTTTCTCCAACATGGGTGGTCCCAGAGGGAATCAAACCTGCAACGGTGCTCAGTGCCCGGCTCCACCACTTTAACCTCTCAGTACGTCGATGGTTCGGTTTAACATTGCATCAACAGAGCTGCGGGTGAAAAACAATGCTGGTGATGACAAAGACCTGCGCTGTTGTGACCCTGACCGACCAGGCAGCCTGTCCCTGCTTGAATCCCGCCGGTGACTCCTCTGACTGTGAGGTGAATTCTGGCATTCCTTCACGCAGCCATCGCTGGCACAGACAATGCATGATTAGGCAGCCTTGAGTGATTTGCTCAGCAGGTCCTAACCCGCCGAATAACAGCCAGCCAGCCAGTCGGTCAATCAAGAGTACGCATCCTGGACTGTGGAAATCAAACACACGTACAACCTGGTGCTGCAGTTATTCTAGTTGCAAGCAGAAGTCCTGCCGCCAGCGGAATGAAAGTTCAACGAGCCAAAGCAGCAGGTTTTCATGCTGCTGTCATGTTGTAGCAGAAAGTCACTGTCAGGCTAAGTGGTTAAAGTGAATCTCCACCCAAAGTATGTCTCATCAGTATGAAACACTTACCACAGCATACCTGAAAGGTGGAAACTGTACGGAAACGCTGGTCGTGTCAGTAAGGCTTATGTCAGTTACAGTGGATTCCAGTGTGGTGACTCATTTTCACAGCATTAAGAAAAGTATAGAAATGTACCACTTCTGAACCGGTCATCAGTAAAATGAGCATGTTCATCCCCCTTGTATCTCTGCGAAAGGCTAAACTCGTTAACATTTTCAGACATCAGCATCCGATGTCCTCAGTGGAGAGTCTCTTTTACAGAAACCATACGGATAACTTCTGTTTTACTTGTCAAAGTTGCAATATCACTGCTCCAAAACAGCTCCCAGTTAAAGGTGTTCATGGCAAGTCATTTTAACATTTAATAGCCGGACTGGATAGGGGTTGCAGATAGCCGTAATTCATGTGTTTCTCATTATGGATATCTACAATTCATCTGACAGACATCTGCAACCTAATTATGATCCATTGTAATTCAAGTTTTTCATCTTGCTTATATGTCAACATAGTGTTTTTTACATGCTGGAAGACACACTGTGAGTGATAATGAGCAGTCAGGGTTGAGTTCTTCTTCTTCTCAGCTTGTCAAAATCTGTAGTTGGACGTAAGCCTTCCCCCGTTCTATCCACCTTTGCCGATCTTGTGCTGTCCTGTGCCGGTGTCTCTCCGTTCTGTCGAGGTCATCTCGCCATCTTGTTTTTTGTCACTCCTTTGTTTCTTGTGTGACCCCTCGGCGTCCATTTGGAGATCCTCGTTGTCAAACGGTTGTCAGTTATTCTCGCGAGGTGGCCTGCCCACTTCCATTTGAGTTTACTGACTGTTTGTAGAATGCCTCTGACTGTGGTTTGATCTTGGATCCATTCTGCTGGATGGATCTGAGAAATGAATTGCGCGCCTGCTGCCCTCTTTGGATGTGGTAGCCGTTTCTCAGGCTCTCTCTCCAGAATCGCACCCTGATTCCCCGTTACCCATGGTCACCATGGTAGGCACAGAAAGTACCATCCAAAGTTGATAGTTTTTCGATCTTGCCATGTGATGTTGAGCATGATCGTTACATTGTTCTCAATTTGAGAGTTTGTTTCTTGGTCAGGTTCCACGTTTCAGCACCGTAGGTGACCGTCATCAGGATCCACTGGCTGTAGACTTGGTGTTTGTAGATTATTGGGATGTCTTTGTTCTTGAAGATTGCACTTGCCCTTCCAAAGGCTTGCCGACACGTTGTTGTTCCGCGTCTAATTTCTTGTTCTTTGGAAGTGGAACTCATCGAGATGAGCTGTCCAAGGTAGATGTATTGATTGACCACTTCGATTTCGTTGTCGCCTATTTTGATTTTGACGTCTTCATAATTGTACTCAGACGTACTCAGGGTTGAGTACTGCCACCTTTAAACTGCACTGTACTGATGACAGATTCCATAACACAGGTTCAGACTTCCAGGGTTTCATACGTAACTAACTGAAAGAACCGATCCTGTTAACTTGCAGAGTGGATTCAGAAATGGATTGGCTGAATTATTCTAATATCACAGCTTGTCATTGTCTAGTGTAGAACAGAAAGCTGGACGCCTGAATCGTTGCACCACATGTACGTCACTATGTTTGTGCTGCATTCCACATTCACGGTCCTGCTCTTGTTGATGAGTTGTTTTCTCTTTTTGATTGTTTTCGCGTTGCCCAGCCAAACACAATTAACAAAGCAGCTTGTTGCCATTGTGTCCACATGGGAACGTGTCCGTATGAGCAGCCACGACTGTAGTTTGTTTAGAAGTGTGTGCAAGTCCACGGTTTGCAGGTGTTGTGTAGATTCAGGTATGGGTGCTTTCTAATTTAATTTAATTCATTTGAGAATCCGATTGTTTCATAAAACTGCTTTTTATTTGGGTTGTATAGAAATGTGTGCTTGGATTTACGTAAGGTTCATATTTCACTTCAATCTGCAGTGCATTTATGAAAATCATGCTTAAGTTTTTATGTGAACAAGAAAGTGAAACTTATCAGGAGGCTAAGGGCCAGATTTGCAAATCTGTGAATTGCCTGTGATTATATAAGAGACATACTCCATAGAGAAGTGCTCAGTGTTGTTAGTGGTTTAAACATAAAAACACAGGAGTCCTAATAATTACGGCACTTAACTCCTCCCTCTGAGGTTCAACTGTGGTTCAACTGGATACAGAGCAGCTTTGCCTGAAATACAATGTTTGTAGAAACAAAAATATTCCATTCAGAGTCAATCCAGGAGACACACAAAGTCGTTTTGCACATGAAGACTCGTCACATGAATCACTTGGCTGCATGTTGGAAATATTAATCATCAGCTGGATTTAATGAGCGCCTCTTTTCCACTTCAGCCCTCTCCAGGTTTGACAGGTGACGAGTCAACAAAGCACTGCGGCGTGGAGCTGACATGTCACGTTAGCCGCACGGTGGTGGCGGAGGCATGGCCCGGCCTGTTTACCACATCTCTCATTACTCAGTATTGTCTGTCCTCCCTACACTCCGCTTTAGCTGTCAGTCACTGACAGATGCCTGAGGAAGGGGATGATTCACACACACACATACCTGACACATACATGTACAGAGCACACACACACACACACACACACAAAGATGGAGAGGAGTTTATGATTACTTCCTCCTCTGACAGACACCTTCTAATGAAGAGAAGTGGATTAGCAACACTTTTTGCTGAACAACCAATCTCAGCAATCAGGTTTTAAAATCCTTGAAAATCACTGATCAAACAAATACTGTCACAAAACTTTAAATGGTCTGCACTTCTATAGCACTTTTCTCTACCTTAGTGCAGTGGTTCTCAACTGGTGGGTCGGGACCCAAAAGTGGGTCGCGAAGCCATTTTTACAGGGTCACAGAAGCATGCCCCCCCAAAAAAGTATAGATGTAAAGTCTTTTATTTTAAAGGATGTGTTTCTTATGACACAGTTTGCTTTCAATAGCAGGAAATTTAGTGGTGGTGACACCAGTAGTTGCCCACTGTTAACCTCTAGATGTGGTTTTGCCAGCTTATTGAAGAAAATTATGCTAAAACGTGCCAAAAATGAACCAAAATGTTCTCAGAATCTGTCCAAATGGGCCAAAATATGTCCAAAACTTGGCAAAAGCATCCAAATATACCAAAATTAGCAAAAAATAAGCCAAAATTTTCCTAAACTGTATCAAAATGCGTTGCGACTACACCCAAATAAACCTTAATTTGTTAACAGGAACAGCAAACTTCAACAATTTGGGTTGCAACCGTTATTAAGAGAGACATAGTGGGTCCTGAGGCTGGACCAGTTCAGAACCACTGCCTTAGTGGTATCAAAAGCTCTTTACAATGTGTTTCACCCATTCACACACCCATTCTCACACCAATGGCAACAGAGCTGCCATGCAAGGTGCTAATCTGCCATTGGGAACAACTTGGGGTCCAGTGTCTTACCCAATGACACTTCAGCATGTGGAGGGGCCAGGGATCGAACCGCCAACCTTGCGATCAGTGGACAACCCGCTTTACTACCTGAGCCACAGCCGCCCTTAGATGGATATCTGGATTAATACATGTACAATTTTATATGTATTAAAAAAACAGATGCAAACCCCTGTCTCTGGTGTCAAAATGCTGAAGTTTGTACACCAAATCCACAAAGAGCACCTCTCTCTGACTGGGTTCATAAACGTAGTGCTTCATTCAGCTGCCAATATGTCTGTCAACACACAGCGTAACTGGGAAACCAATTTCTAGGTCTGTAAATGTAACTCTAAGGATATAGTGGTGCAAAATACACAGTCAACAATCTGATACTTAACTCATACAGATGGATTTGGACACTTAAATCAGAGATGCCACCCAGAGTTACACACAGTCACGGGAAATATTGTCAAGCTCTTATGCACTGTGTCACTTTTCAGCTGTCCCTAAGGAGAATTATTTTTTCCTGAAAATGCTGCTGATTGAGGATTGCTTCCCTTTAATTTTGGGTAGATGAGAAATGAGTATATCCCTGTGCACCTAAATGTCAAATGATTCAAACTGATATCACCTTACATTAATTGTATGACATGAAGTAGGGCAGCAGGGTATTTCCAATGATGGAAATTAAAACATAACAGAGTTACTGCATTACATATACAGGCCCCACAGTGAGAATCTCAATACATTCAATGGAAATACATTACTGAGATTCAAATCTTTTGTTTTTATAATATTTCGTATGTCCACCTATATTTTTCATGACAGATCAGTCATATTTTTTTCAGCTACTCCTTATAGGAGGGGTTGTGTTGCTCTATCTGTCTCTTTAAAATACCTCAAAGGTGTTCCACTGGATTCAAGTCAGGCGACGTTCTTTATCAGGTCATACTCTTTTCTTCTTTAGAAACTCTTGTGTAATGTTGGCAGTGTGCTTTGGCTGGTTGTCATGCTGGAATATTCCTCTTCTGCCCAACTTCAACGAACTGGGACTCATCTTGTCAGCCGACATTTTGGCATATCCACAGGCCTTCATGGTATCATCTATAAATGTCATCTCTTAAACACCTTTTGGACTCAAGCAGCCCCACATCACCACACCCCCCAACTCTGTGCTTCACTTGCCCCTTTTCCACCAAGAAGAACCAGGCACTAGTTTGGTGCTTAGTTGGTTCAAGTCTCGTTCCTCCTAAGAACCGGTTTGCTTTTCCACTGGCAAGGAGCCGAGTTGGAGCCACGCCATTGAGTCACCGTAAAACGACTACGCTTGCGTTGATTACATAGCAGTTAAACAAACGCAATAAGTTGATGATGATGTCTTTATTTATCCATATAAAGAAATGTATCTTCCAGTCACAGATGCAGATGTGCTGGCCTTGGGACACAATTGTACCGGATTTCAGCGCAACAGTGTGTGCAAAACTTCTGTGTGTCCCAGGAGTCATTCCAATACATCTGCACTCGGACCAGATGTATTGCAGCAGGATTACTATTGAAACAACACATCATCAGCAGGGTAAAACTAACCTGTCTCACAACGGTCTAAACCCAGCTCACGTTCCCTATTAGTGGGTGAACAATCCAACGCTTGGTGAATTCTGCTTCACAATGATAGGAAGAGCCGACATTGAAGGATCAAGGGACATCCTTGCAAAAAAGGACACAAATTACTGCTTGTGTGTCCCTTTCCACTGTTGATCGTTGGTCACGAAAACCCTGCTCCCAGCCCCTGACGTACTCGGTGCTTAGATCTGGCCCAGCAAAGAGTTGGTGCACCAGTTTTTATCCCCTGGAGCTGGTTCTTACACAGTGGAAACACAAAGAACTGGTGCTAAGTCAGGCACTGGCTCCAAACTAGCACTGGAACCAGCTCGGTGGAAAAGGGGTAGCTGTCAGGACTGTGCATTCACTGTGGTAGTCCTAGCCAAGTTCACACCAAATATGTTGGATTTCACCTGAGCTGAACAAATTTATCTGGGTTTCATATGCTCATAACATTCAGCAGGCGTCTTATCATGTTATTTAGCAAAGCTTTATCTTGCAGGGGTTTTTTTGCAGAAGAGCAAGCAAGAGTTTTCAACTTGGACGGTGTTCAGAATAGTTGGTGTTATGACGTGTCCTTAACACTATTTAAGCTGTCACCGAAACTCTGATTTTCAATTGATAAACTCTGTGCCAAGTCTGACATACTTGCCCATGTTTGTCAGAGCAAGATTGTAAAAGCTGTCTATCGTATGTAGCTTCATTTTAGAAGGGCAACCACTGCGGCTCCGATCAGTGGTACTATGGCTCCTTCTAAACCCCCGGCTCCTGCTGCAGCTCTTCTTCCACTGGTTCTTAGATGATCACTGGTCTTTCTGTATCCTTTTCCATCTTTGTGAAGTCTCACAATCAAAATGCCCTGGCAATCTTTTGCAAGTGGAGCGATAATGTTGGCTTGCAGATAGATACAGCTCATAGGTCCGAAGCCAAGAAAGTTCTGGTGTCCACAGTTCATTTTATGCTTATGCAGTCAGGAATATACAGGTAATCTCACTTGTATATTCACTTCTGTTGCCTTGATAGTTTTTGGGAGGAAATCCTCTACTTGTAAACCAATGCGACTATAATGAGGGGTACAAATTTGAATTATTTGACACTGAAATAATATTGGTGTAGTCAGCCTCTGTTGTATTCTGTATGTCCCTGTAATAACAAAAGAGCATGGCTTCATTATTCTGGAGCAGTTTTAAAAAGGGCTAGCTGCTAAGGATAGCCTTAAAGCTGAGGTAGGCAGGAATTTTTGGTGTCAGTGGGCAAAAAATTCTTAAATAATTGTCAAGGTCACTTGTTTGGGGTTTTGATACATTAGTTTGGATCTGAACTAACAACTCAACAACACAATAAAGTTACGGTAAAATGACTGTTTTTGTCAAAGGAGTCTGGTGGATTTGAGGACGGCTTGAGTTCTCCTTCAGAAAGGACAGTCTGATGGCAAGGTAGAGCAGTGAGAATGTTCTAAATATAGATTAGACTGACTTATAGGTGGGTCTTTTCTAGTTTTCAGCGGGCTCGCCCTTGCAGACTTGAATTCCCTCTCAAGAAGACACAGTTTATCTGTGTTTTCCTCACCAGCAAATGCCAGAACTCCTGGTTTTGGCTTGATTTGTAATTCTACAAGTTCTCTAATTTTTCAAATTATATTTTTGTTGCACAGCGGAATGCCAGAATAGATCCTCGAGGTTCACCATTAAGATAATTAGTTTTTAAATCAAAGTTCAAGGCATGCAGATATACAAGACTGAGTAACGCTATTTTGCCAATGACTTTTACAAAAGACAAAAACTGTCAGAAACTACAAAACATGGCCTTTAAAATCTGCTATTAAAAATGCCAGCTACAGCGCTGGGAAAACCATGGAATTCAGAATCAACTTTTCCAATCCCATCTACTTCCAGCCAGCTGAGGCACACAGACAAAGCAAAAAGTACAGAAGTCATGTGTGCAGTAACCCAAACTGTTGGAGTTTTGTCAGAAAATGTTCAGCGTTCATGCTGGATGGCATCACTCAGACTAAGAACCAGAGTGAGGAAAAAGATTTTCAGGAACTTCTTAGTTTGAGTTTTCCAGGAGCCCACCGGACTGGTGGAGTTTTGCTGTATGTCAGAAGAGATCATGGACATGGAGTACAAATCTTACCTGATGGATGCTTTGATTTACACAATATCACACTTGCAAATATGCTGCACACAGAGACTCGATGGAGGGAAGTAGGTTGTTGATGATAATATTTCCCATGAGTGTGAGCATTGGCAGTAATTACAGCCGCCAGTGAAGCTGTCTGTCAGCAGCTCAGGTTGTCAGGACGGAGGAGGAATGTGGGGAATGCAGTTTTCTGACCGTTGAGCTGGATATGAGCTCTAGCTTTCATCGCTCCTCTGCTGAACATATAAGGACAAACAAGTCCATTCGGTCGTCTGAGCCAACTGTGACCATTTTCGGGTTTGTCTGGCGTCAGGGCTGCAGCTCGTCACTTGTTTGTTATGTCTTGTGAACCAACAATGAGGGGATTATGAATATTTTTACGACCTTGTAGCGCCATAACAACAGCACAGACAGCAGAGAGGAAATGCGATTGCATCAGAGCGACGGTTTGTCTTGGTGGCGTGGTTGGTGCTTATGGAAATAAAGGGCATTGTGGAAGCTCCACCTGACCTCAGGTTGAACCCAGTGTTGGTGATCTCACCTGCAATGGCCGGTTATCTCCTCCCCCTTGCGTGACTCAGACAGCAGAGCAGCCTGGAGTCTCCACAAGGTCTCCGTCTTCCTCTTCGCCCCTATGAACTCAACACCCATCCGCCATTTTGGTGCCTCTCCAGGCAGTTACGCTGCACCTGCGGTATCCAACCCGGTGGCGGTTGGCTTTGTTCATCTGCTCCTTGAGGCCGCTCTGCAGGCCGCATCAGTCGATCCGTATCTCAGCAAGAGCGACGTGCACACAGTCACATTCCAATGGGGATTTGCAGAGTGGATCGGAGAAACTCATCTAAACCAGGGATTAAAACTCACAGCCTGTTCAGATGCTCCGATAGCAGCCACTGGCTGCCCCCTGTATTCTTCTTTAGTATTTCATGGGAAAGAGTGTCAGTCGCTGATGAAAACAAACACAGGCTGTTTGCAGAAACACATTTGTCACTTGCATTTCAGAAACCTCCCCACTTCTAAGAAATGATCAGTGGAGCTGGAAACCCGTCACTCATTTCTGAAACCTTGTCAGAGCGCCAACACTTGGCAACCATTTGGGATAATTAAGACTGGTCACGCCCTGTACCCCCTCCCCGTTCACCGCACCCTCTTATCCCCCCTCCTGACGCTCCCTGGCAACAGTATCCGCTCTGTCTCTGCTTCTTCCACTTCTCCTGCCAATCACACTTACTGCACCATCTGCCTGGAATGGCACTGATAGAAAACACCCTAAAGTGCTGGTGTGGGGCCAGACCTGGTTCTCTACACGCTGATTAATGGTTAATGGTGAAGACGGAGGAGTGAAAGTGTCGAGTCTTCCTCTCTCTGCAGGCCACAGCAATGCTTGCCCTCCTTAACGTCTGACAGAAAGGCTGTTTGGCCTCAGATGAACACAACAATGAGAGGAATTCTCAGTCTGTCACCTCAGATCACATCGCTGTGTCAGTCTGGGTCACAGTGCTGCAGTTCACACCTCTAACTTCATCTTAAACACACAAAACTCTTTTCCCTCTGTCTTCCTCTCTCCTCATCATTTCCTAGCACATGCTGCCACTACATTCTCTATGGAAACACAAGTCCAATCCTGGCTTTCAGTCTCACACAGAAAAATACAATTTTTAATAAAAACAATTTAAGAGCATGTAATAGATTTGCAAACGCTTCTTGGAACATTTTGTCGCATCATCATGAGGAGTTATTGAGTGTAGATGAATTGTTATCCATGTAAAATGAAATGCACAACACAATAAAGAGCAGAAAAACTGAAGAGGTCACATCACTTTCTGAATCTGCTTCACGTTTGCCAACAGAGAAACTTCGGATGTAAAAGTGTCATCTGTGAACCTGTTGAGGATCCAACATGACTGCTGAACTAAGCAGATTCTGGTTTCAGTTTGCTCTCCACAGTTTAATTAAACTCCTCAAAAGCTGGTGTCTTTGAAGAGCATATCTGCTGGAAATGATCACTCAAGCCAAAGGAAACTTAAACCGTCTCAGTTTACGCTGTAAAACACTCAGTGTTGTACCACCTATTATTTGTCCTCTGTCACCTTAGCCCGGTCTAATCCTGCCCCGCCCCCTGTCCTGTCCTCATGTCAGATTTTTGCATGACTGCCTCGCTCACCTTTCTTCTCCCCTATGGATGAACTTTTCAACCCTTCAACTCTGCCCTCATCCTCGGGGACAGGAGGCCGAGTCCTGGAGGGTTTCACATCTTCTCTGTCTCAGTGTGACCTTTTAAAGTCTGTTGTCTCACTTGCGTACCGACACGCCCCTGCCGTCGTGTCACCTCTTGCCCGGCTGTGAGTCCTGCGGCCATGTTGGATATACCTAGACGCGAGGAGAAGCAGCCTGACGAGGCGGCCGACAGATGCGCTCTCTTCCTCCTCATCACCGACGCGTCTGCACACAGAGAAGAAGCAGATTTCATAAGAGTTCAGCCATCTGTCGGTTGACAATACGCATTCCAGGCACGTGCACTGACACGGCATCTGTCATCTGTGACACTTCACCACCGTGCACAGAACTTGTTTAGCATCTCGCACAATTTGGGGAAATTGGGGAAAAATTGCTCACATGGAGTCTTATTTTCTACTTTTATCAGAATAAAAATGCCTCTTGCAAGCAGATTGCTAATCATGCATAATATTATATTATAAACACATTCCGCTGATATTAAATAGGTCCTATCAGTGATTAATCCTCTATCTATATATAATAGTAAAATATATGCTCTGTAGTTTCACACAATAAAAAAACAGAGAAAACCTGAAAATTCACAACAATTATCTTAAGTAGGTTTTTGAGTTAGGCAATTCAATTTAGCCAACTAAACGTAAGCTCTAAATAAATAAGTTTAGGTAAGGACTCGGTCTACAGTGTGTGTGTGTGTGTGTGTGTGAGACCATTGTTACTCAGGTGACTTACACAAAAGCACCAAGTACTGACTGATATTCATCATGGTTTGCGTTGCTCATATTCTGATCAAAGAAAACAAATAACAGAATCTACCTCAATCATGAGTTTCTTCATATGTAAAAAAGGGATTTCTGGGAATTTTGACATCAATAGAACACATGTAAATAAATTCAAATGTTTCTAGTGAATGGCCATTGGAAATTTTGCCACCTGAAGTAACAACTTTAAGCTCTGAAAGTCATCATTAAAGTGAAAGCAGTTATTAA
The DNA here is from genome assembly GCA_024666655.1 of Dascyllus trimaculatus. Taxonomy (NCBI): domain Eukaryota; kingdom Metazoa; phylum Chordata; class Actinopteri; family Pomacentridae; genus Dascyllus; species Dascyllus trimaculatus. The sequence continues at coordinate 7,097,038 of CM045447.1, read as the reverse complement.
TTGAATTCCACATAATAATAACAATAATAAATCAGCAGAACTTTGTTGGTTTGTAATGAATCACAGATTACAATTCGTTTGAAAGATTCAGTTTTCTCATTCAGTTCAGATCAACTCATTCACTTCTGTTGAAACAAGAGACTGGCTTGACTTGGTTTTTGCAAATTCTGATGATTTCACTAAGTGTTTGCTCGTGAGGGAACTGTCAGGTCTCCAAGGACTGACAGCCTCGAGCTGTTATTTATGCCAGGGAATATAGGTTTCAGTTTCTACAGTGCAGGAGCTACACACACAGATGAGCAGCTGTAAAGCAATAATGAAAACCAACTGTTGCATGTGCATTTTTTCATACATGCTGGCCGGTGATGAAGTCCTGAACTTGAGTAAATTGCACACATCCGAACAGTCGTCTCAATTATCTTAATGTAACATCAGATGTCCTCTAACTAATGGAAATCATCACTTTAAAAGCCTCTGAGTTGAATCTCATTGTGTCAGTGGATCACCACCTATTTTTAGCTCTTGTTTCAGAATCTCATCGCTATTAGTCTAATTGTAATGGAAATAGAGAAAAGAGGCTTATTCTGTTTGCTGCTCTGAAGCTCTTAGCTCTGGTGCTGAAGTAAAGTCGGTTAAACTACCTTTGAAACAGGCGGTGGTGCAAACTCCTCTGCTGCTCAGTGTGGTTGACTCTTTGGCCAACAGCACTGTCAGCAGCCAATCAGTACAGAGGATTACAACTGAGCTATGACAACGATATGCTCTTTTTTATTGGAGTGGAATTCAGATGTTGTCACATCAGAAGTCCTCATGACGTGACCTGAGTCTTACTGGTCAAACATGGAACTTGGTTTAGACTGTAGTGATTTACCAGACCGAGTAATAAATAATTATGCAATATCATAAAACGATCGTTATATGTACTGACAAGACACCTAATCAATAGCAATAAGAAATTAGCTCAACAGTTTCACTTCAGTGCATCAGATGCAAACCCCTATGAAAGCATGTCACAGAGATGCAAAGTTTGGTTGCATGAACAAACACCAAGTGTGCTCCTTCCCTGTTTTATAAACTGCCTGTCAAACAGTGATAATGCTGTATTTGCCCTCCGTCATTCTCCCTGTGGCTGCTGAGCAGGTCTCTCCAGGCATGTTAGTCTGCAGCCACCTCGGTCTGCTTTTGCCTCCATCCACTGCTGCAATCCCTGGTGGATGCTTTTGAATTCATTTGTGTTTTTCTTCCTGTCTCTCTCAGTGTTAACATTTTAATCACCTGTGCACCTTGATGAATAGTTCAAAAAAGGTTAAATTCAAAGTAATGTAGTTAAATCCAGATGGAACCTTTTTCCTCCTGGCCTTAATTAAAAATGCTTCATTGTTATCAATATTGATTGATATAAAAACCATTATGTTGAAAACATTTCTGCTGTATCACCCAGCCTTTTGTTGGACTGTACTGCAAGTGGTCAAAGGTTAATGCATGTAGGTGAAACATAGAGCCCATAAAGGTTTAAAGAAGACAAGTCAAGGGTCGCCTACTAAAACCCAAACCATCCACGTTGCTACAAATTCCAAGAACTTCTCAAAGGAAAAAGTGTAATCTGGGTGAACCAACCCTCTAATTTTTCTATATGAATTCTTAAATATCCTGACAAAAAAATGATATTTCGGAGAAAATCATGAATATCTGATGAATTTCTATCATAACATAACATGTCAGTTCAGTATCGGCAGCTTCTGTGCAAAAAGCACCAGCATCGGCCACGAGGCTTCTGCATGGGTTACTTCTACTTGACATGTCACATGTTCCAGTCTGCTCTGGGGGAATCTGAGGAAGGCTGCTAGGTTGTGGCGGTGTGTGTCGGTGGGGAGTCCTGGCGCCGCTCTGTCCGCCCAACGCCACGTCGCCTCTTCAGGCTCTTTTATTTTGCCTTTATTCTGCACAAGGAACGAGCCAGAAACCCCGGAGGGCCAAAAACTCAGAGAAAGAGAGAGAAAAAGAAAGAGTGAGAGTAAAGAACTGACGAGGAGAAATCAGAGATAATAAGAGAAAGGGAAAGAGCGAAGGGAGAGAAAGAGATGTAATTTAAAACTTGGAATTAGTGTGACGCAAATTGGGGTTACATGTCAGCAGAGCGGCAACATGGCCGTCAGGGACGACTTCTATATTCCTGTTTACAGAGAGTTCCTGGAAGTTCTTTTTGTGCAAACCGTGTTACATAAAGACATGCAATATGAGACAGGACTACACAATATATATGCACACAAATACCTTGGATTGAGTGTTCAGATGCAATACAAAGTGAATTGCCAATCCAAGCCAATTTCAATTCATGTTGCATGTAGCAATTTGTGTTACATTCTCCAGCTTGTGTGTTTGCCTACCAGTGCAGACCTTTGATTCATTTACTGTGTCACTTATTGGTGTTTATGTGACCTTTAAGTGGAACTATAAAAGTGTCCATCCCACACACATAAAAAGAGTTACATTTCTAAGCAATCTTTAAGCCACAGTTTTAAAACTAGTTCATATAACATGCGGTACAAACACACTGGGAGGCAAAAGCGTTTGCGAAAGGTAGCACAGATAGACATGGCAGCGAACCAGACGTCACACAGAAGGGAGATGCAATGAGTCACACTAAAAAATAGTACAGACGCACACTTTCAGAGCCTCTCTCTCTGTTTGCATATCCCAAAAGTGGAATAAGTAGTCATGTGGAGCATGAAAAAAGAGCTTCAAACCAAGGCTACTTTCACATCTCCATACAGCTGGTCAGTCGTTCCATTATTTGATTCTCATTGTTGGATGGAGCTGCCCTCATTCTGACATTAAAAGCTGTGAGGGAGCAGGTCACAGATGCTGTAACATCATGCATTTCTGAAGATCTGGAATGACCATAGATGGCTGTATATAAAGGATGGACACAGTCTTCATGTCTGACAAGTGAAGTATCTTAAACCTGTATTCAGCAGCCAGCAGGGGGCGACGCCACTGGTTGCAAAAGGAAATCCAACTGTATAGAAATCTATGAGAAAATGACCCTACTTCCATTTCATTCTCTTACCTCAGTAAACATGTTCCTGATGAACATATGGCCTCAATCACTGGTTTTTAAGACCTTTTGAACACAGCATAATGTTTATTTTGTAAAGTACTGTCCCATTTACCATAAAAGAGAAAAGCAGTGTATGTTTAAAAGCAGGGCTACCTTTTAATTGACAGTTCACTACTATATTGGCACACATAGTGTCTTCGAGTCTGCAGTAAGATCCACCTCTTGCTTATTACCTCCGCCAAGGAGGTTATGTGATGGCTGGCATTGGTTTGTTTGTTTGTTTGTTTGTTTGTGTGCAAAATAACTCGAAAAGTAATGGATGGATTTGGATGAAATTTTCAGGAAATGTGTGAAATGGGACAAGGAAGAAATTATGGAATTTTGGGATTGATCTGGATCACTGTCTGGATCCAGGAATTTTTTTAATGTAACTGTGACCAAATGGACAATTAAATGCGGTTTACTCTAAAAGCCACCAGAGGGCACTCTTGTTTTTGGGTAACTCCCTCTGACCACATGACATCTTGGGGCTCCACGCGACAGACAGCGCAATGGCAGAGTTCTCTTTCCATCCTGAGTAACATACGCACGGTTGGACCGGCATTCTTATCTCCAGCTGTCTAAGAAGCTGGGAGGCTGTTAGGAGCTGCCACGCTAGAGGCCGCGCCTGTTCATTAGGTCGGATGGGGTGAAGGCCGCATTGTCAGTAGGAAATTTGAACTGTAATTACATTTGTATCTGTAACGTTCCATACAAAATATGTGAATTGGGAGATTGTGTTGGGGGTGGACTGAAAGTCCTTGGTGGAGGTATGTGCTCTCTGAGTGCTTTTCTAGTTATGTCTGGTTTCAGAAGCCCAAGATAGTCCACAAACCAATAGGTGACATCATGGTCCCTACATCCATTTTTTCATTACAGTCTATGGGACTGACTCTCTTTAAGGTGTGATGAGATGGACATTAGCACAGGCATTTCAACGCTGCTGTGTTGATGTAGCAGATGTGCAAACACAGAAGGTGCTGGCAAAACAAACTAAGGGTGTCCAACAAATAAAGCTGTACCCCAACTTAGGTTCCAACACAATGCAGTGTCATCTGGCCTCGTAGCCGCTCATGCTGTATAGGCACCTTATTCAGCACCTAAGACAGTGGTTCTTAAACTGGGTTCAATCGAACTCCAGGGGTTCGGTGAGTCAGTCTCAGGGGTTTGACAGAGGTCAAGACACTAGGGCTGGACCTGAATATATCCGAATATCCAAATATTTGGTCGTTGTGGTGGTATCCGGATACTTGTGCCCCCCCATGGCTGCCATTGCCACCGCTTCGGCTAAACTGTATTGTCATGAGGCCGGCTGCTTGAGCAAAGATCGCCAGTGACTGCTGTTTGTCAACCTAGCCAAAAAAAAGGGATCATACTCATCACAAATGACTAGTATTTACTGTCTTCGTCAGTCTGATTAAGTCTAAAATTAACATTACAAATTTACAGGAGTAATGTAACCTAATTCATTACCATGACTAACTTAAATTGGGTCATTGTTAGAACTGATATTTCAGTGTTTAACATATACAGCAGATAGCCAAAGATTATTTTGACCCCCAAACTAATGGGTGACCAGGGTAGGTTCAAGATGAACATCTGTGCCGAGTTTGATTATCCCATCTCTATTTGTTATCGAGCTATGGTGCGGACATAGCCACCCACGCACCACATACATACATACTGGTATGTATGTATGTATGTATCTGACAGACAGACGGACGTGACCGCCCTACCCATGGCACACTCTGTTGGCGTGGGTAAATATTTTTTTGGGTGAAATGTACTGTATGTATGTATAATATATCTCTCCCACAGTTGTCAGTGATGCAGGGAGACTGTGCCTCCACCAGAGAGGTTCCCATTATTATTTTTAAAATAATTTTAATGAATGATTCCCTAACTTTTCTCTAATTTTAGAGCTTTTTTCTAGGGTCTCCCCATGATACCTTTTTTTGTTTTATGAGACATCGTATGGGGGGAAATAAAAGAAGAGTACTTCAGTTTACCATGTGTTGTTGTACTTTAATATATTTTGATGACAAGTATTTTTTATGGATATATTATATTGGGTGAAATACACACACTGTTAGTGCCAGTGTTACTAATTGTTATGTTTGTGTTCTGGGGTTAAAGTTGTACTTGTGGTCTGAATAACCTACATATATGGCAGTATGTCTTCCACATTGCATCAGGTAAAACTGACTCATGTAGGCGACTATGTAATGGTGCATCAGCTGTAGCTTTCAGCTTTATAAGCACGCTCTGCATGAGCTGCAGTCTTTCCTTGCTTATGTCAGGGTGGCCCCCGCTGAAATTGTCGGAAACTGTTTTCCATTTGAAAAGATAAAGCGACGCAACACAAGGGTGTCTGATAAAATGTCAGCTGTAAAAGACGTATTTACCAAAAGTGGTGGATGCAAACGCTCTTTGTGTGATTTTTATTTTTAGATAACCTGACAAATTTTAGTTTGCTTTGCCTTAACTATTAATTTGAATAAATATTCACATTTCTATTTGTGATGCCAGTCAGTATTGTAAAATACCATTGTGGAAAAAGGTTAGAAATGTGATATTCCAACGTGATGCACTTTCTTTGAACACCAGTATTCCCACTCAAACTCAGCCCATGTATTTGTATACATATCCTCTGCCTGCACAATCAGTGAAAACAGGTTACGAAAAAGAAATTAACCTCGTTTAATGGAGGCCAGATGGATGGATGAAAAGAAGAGAAGAAGAAAGGAGGGAGGCAGGGGGAGGCAGAGGCATGTATGATCTCACTGCTCATCATAATGAATACATAAAGGCGTCTTTTGGAGCCCTCGGTGTCCCACCAGAGCTGGGGCATTATGGTGGCGACGGTGCGTCTTTGTTCTTCCCTGTAGACGAGCGAGAGTGAAAGCAATCTGTCCTGTAGCGGAGCTGCATCCAGCAGCCGAGGCCTGATAAGGAGACCCCCTGGCCTCCCCGCTAGTGTCTGGTCCAGCAGGCTTAGCTTCGCCTTTCTAATCCCTTCCAGAGGAGAAAAAAAGTGCTTTGATTATTTGCTGACCAATAAAGCCCAAACTGAGAGCGGAGGTGGCGTTTGTTTCGGGGGTTGTAGAGAAGGTGGAGGCCATGATTGGCACATTTATTGGACAGCGTTTATCACTTCTGGTGATCTGTCCGGCTGCTTAATAATGTCTGCAGGATCAAGTGCAAAGGGTTTGTGCTTTTTGTTCAGCTGTTTTTCATTCCCTTTCTCTTTCTTCTCTTCTATCAGCGTAAAAACAACTACTTAGAGGATGGAGGCGCTCTGAAAGGAGCTAATCTCGCAGTGTGGAGAGGCTCGGTTCAAAGGGCTACAAGGTGCCACTCAGGCTGCAGCGCTACAGCCGCTACAAGCCAGGACACCGGGTACACTGTCCGGTCCAAATCTTACCCACAAAAGGCCTAATTATGGCACACACACTTTCCCTCCAGCCCCACAAACCGCCTGCGTAAACCCTTGACGATGCAAATGAGCCACGTAGGTTTGGGTGAGATAGCACCCGGGCTTTAAGCTATGCAAAAATATTCACAATTCCAAGCTAGAGAATGAGGAGAAAAATAATAAGATATGAAAAGTAGGAGAAAAAAATGATTATATTTCGCTTTGCTGGCTGTATATTTAGGCTGTCTGGAGTGTGCTGGGGATTTGTTACCGTCTATCACCTTTTCCTCCCTCCCCTTCCCTGCATCATCTTCCTCTAATTAAAGTGTTTGTTGTCACCCTCAGATCCGGGGTGTGAAATCAAGTTAGCAGTTTATGTAAGAGCCGTGGTGAAAATCAAACACTTTGTTCATCAGAAAGACAGGGACTTCAATCACTCTGAGCTGGGATATATGTTCCCATTGTTGACTTTGCTATCTGCATGCTAAGCCAATTTTCTACTTAAGTCTCCCAGCTTTTAAAAAATGTTATTTGGTTCCCTATGTGGTCTTAATTCTTACCCCTCGCTGATAAGCACAGCCGCGGCAGGCCGGGAAAATATAGGCCCAATTATAGAGGACTTTAAATTCCAAATCATTCTTGGGAGAATGGAAAAATAATTTTAATGAAAAAGTAGAGGAGGAGATGTATTCTGAGGTCCGATGGTCCATTTCACAAGCTAACCCGCCCCTCACTCTCAACAGCCCCCCGCTCCCTGAAGGGACTCTTCCTGCTGTGTTTCATACTTGCACCAAAAGAGCTGATGGGAGGCACAGGGAGAGAAAATGAAAAATTACAATGATTGATTCTCTCCCAAGAGTCATATGATTTCTGCACATCTTAAAATGTTTATGGCAATTACTAAATAGACCACAAGGCCAGCAGCAGCAAATGCAGCCCACAGTAGTGCTGCTGGTGCCATGGTGGAAGACATCAACCAACTAAATGGCCGCAAGAGACTCAGATTTATTATGCTATTTATAGTATTATAGATATTCATATTAGGCTTTTCAATTGTGAATAAACCATCACTGATCCATCAAACTGCTTTTGTTTAGTTAGTATCAGCTTGTTAGCTAGTACATCTCTAACACTGTCAAGGCATTTGATTAGAATTTTTGCTAATATGTGGCAGGCATGATAATCACCTCATGCTATCCCCTGTTTTCACATATTAGCATCACAGTCAGGACCATGCATTCAGTGTGGATAGTCCTGGACACGATCCGAGCCAGACAAATGTATTTTGTTCTCATCGGACCAGCGAATGTGCCTTCATCAGGCTTCTCTTCATGTTCTTTAGCGTCTTGCAGTTTTGTGCCAAGGAACAAGCAAGGGTTTTTTTCTTGCATGTTGTCTATAGATGCAAATGTCCTTCACACTGTCTGAGCTGTCACAGAAACATAGATTTTCACTGATAGCCTCTCCGCCAAGTCGGAAGCATTTGTTCTTCTGTTTTCCAGAGCTAGACTGTGCAAGTAGTGCACTGTCCATGGCGTCATTTTAGAAGAACAACCCCTGCAGCTCTGATTGGTGGTACTATGGTTCAATCTGTGCCTCCTGATTACTGCTGCAAATGTGTTTTCACTGATTTGTAGTTGGTCACCAATCTCACTGTATCCTTTTCCATCTTTGTAAAGTCTAACAGTTAGATTTGTCAGTTCCTCTGCCATTTTTCCTCCATATGGAGCCATGATGCAGACATAGACATAACCCATAGGTCCAACACTGAGAAAGGTCTGGTGTTAAAACCATGTTCAAGCAGTTAGACTTATTGGAAATCACAGGTGTGCTTAATTTTATTTCGGTGATAATGGTGTTCCAACTTCTGTGTTGTCACTGGTGTATTCACTTTTGCTGCATTTAGTTTCTGACTTTGAGATCTGTATTTTCAATGTAAACCATTTGGTTTTGGTTGTTCATAAAAGGAAATACTCTATTTGTCAACCTTGGAGCAATGCAACTATTAAAATGTGATGCCATTTTAATTTTTTTTATTTTTTTTGCCCAGGTGTGTACTTACTTCTGTTGTGTATACTATAAGTTTGTGGGTATTTGTCACCTGTGCTTTGGGCCAAATGTCAATACATGAATGTTCACATGCTCAGATTGACTATGCTAACTTGCTAATGTTCGGGTGTCGGAGCTGGGTTTACACTTACAATAAGGGAAAATTGCAGAGCACTACGAGTATGAAGGAGGTGTACTTATAGGGGTCAAAAACTCAGCAGTTACCATCTTCACTACACAGCAGAAGGGAAGTGACCATCAGCCATTCTTCTAACTTAGGAAAATGGCCACAAATATGGTTATACACATTTACACAAAGTGTTTTTTTTCTTTAGTGAGTACCACTTTGCAGTTTTTGGATAGAAGCCATTATTATGTTTTTTGGCTTAATTTAGCAGTCTTTAATGATTCAGCACAGCAAAACAAAGCCAACAGGTATTGCGGTGGGTGATAATCACTGTCAGGTGTTGCAACCATAATTTCCAGTATGTGCACAACTTGCCATGTTCAATTTAAGACAACACAACTCTGTCGAAGGTAATGCATTCTGCAAATAAGTGCCTACTCTACACAATGTGTTGTTGAAGCGTACTAAGGGAAACATCCAAAATGAGATGAGATGGATGTTTACCATGTTCACCAACGGGTTTCACAAAATAGCATGCTTGAAGTTGTTAGTTGGCACTAAAGTACAGCTGATGCTGAAGGGAATGCATTGAAGGAAATCTATACAAGTGTTGAGACAGTTCACTTAAAGACCCCCTATAGTGAAAAACATCACAAGGGTTTAATCAGTGACTGGACACGGACCACAAATGTGAACTACAAGAAAAGTCAGTTTAGATCATCAAAATAGCGAAGCTGCATCATCTAGAAGCCATGAAAGTCTGTGCAGAATTTTTTGTCCAACCTATTCAGTACATGGTGAGCTTTTCTACAGAATAAGTTACTTTTAACTGATAGTGGTGCCTCAGGAAAAGCCAGGGGATCATCAGAGTTAGTTGGATTCATCTTCTTGGGAGCATGAACATCTGTGCTAAAGTCAGCAGTAATCCACCTAATAGTTGTTGAATTATTTCAGTCTGGATTAAAGGTGTGAACTGACCAAACAACTAACTCTGTAACTTACTATCCAAAGCTTGGAGAAAACCCTAAACATTCTTCAGCCAAACATACCTCTGGGTGGTTCTCAGAAGGACCTCTAAGCTAGAGCCTCTGAGCCATTTAACATTTCATGATCGTGAGTTGGAGGTATCTGTCAAAATTAATTTTTCCAACAGCACTGACACAAAGCGGAAGCCCTGGCATGAGCATTAGCCAACAGTCAAGGAGCCTTAATGACTGTAAGTTGAATCATTTTGTGTTATACATGTGTAGGAACAACCAGACACTTGGGCTTCTGAAGCACTAACGCAGACATTTCTGAGCCCAACAATACCCACTGCCCAACAAAACAGTAATATAGCACTATCTCTGATTTCCTTTATCCAGGATGCCATGCACACTGCACATTATTTTCACACAGTGAGTTCTGCGCTGTTCCTCCATCATGGTGCCAGCTGAGGTTGCTAGGAGATTTGTGATGAAACTCCAAAGCCTCTATTGATATCAGTCAGCAGTGTTATTGTCCAGCTGGGTGGAGGCCTGGCCAGGTGTTGCATCCTGTGAAGATAAATAAGCCGGCGTGTCGTGGAGAAGACCTCGGCCGGTCCGGAGACTCAGACCCCTGGCCGGCTGCAGCTGCTGCCCAGACACAGAGCCTGGGTTTGAGGGGACAGGTGTGGCCTGATGTGGGCCCACTGAGGTGCCGTGGTGACAGCAACCTGGCAGAGATCTAACCCTGTCGTACCACCTGCACCCCCCCCCTACTCCGTCACCACTAACCCCAACCCCTCCCCCAAACCCCTCGGGGGGAAACAGGATCTGGTCCAGAGGGATAACAGAGGAGGAAGAGAATCCAATTTCTTATCCAGCCTGGCAACTGACTTAATTCCATTTTTGGCAGCCAGCGACCAGATTGCTGCTGCTGCTGCTCCACCGCCTGCAGCCTCCCCAAGCTGAGGAAAATATACAGCAGTCTGTGGGCAGGAAAGGAAGTACAGGAGGGAATGCAGGAGTGGGAAGGGAAATGAAAAATGGAGAAATTTTTCTTGCAAGACTTTTTGGCAAAGTTGTTCAATGAGTTGCATAGACCAAAGGAAAAAGGGAAGAAGAAAGAATGATGGCTAACAGAAACAAAGTAAAAATAAATGATTAACTAGTCAATAATAATAACTTTTGGGCACTAATTGTGAAAATCCCTGAGTTTGTTAATTGTTAAAATGCTAATAAGCTGTGAGTCATTTCAAATAAATGACATAGAGAAAGTAAACACCAGTCAAAGGGATTCTCCACAAACTGGCAGCCCAGAAGTTTTTCATATTAAGTGACAGGATCCAGAAGAATGGCTCGATAGAAGAAAGGGAAGCAAGAAGGAATACGGAGGGTGAACCATCCCATTTCTGCCATAGAAAACCAGCAAATACAGTCTTCTGGTCATTTTGAACACAATGTTTATTGCATTTGGAAAGAGTGCCAGAAAGTGTAATTCTGTTTTTTCGATTTGGAGTCATTTAAGCAGAGGAAAGTTTCGGACATCCAGTTCTTAACTTCTGCAAGACATGATAAATGGCACATCAGTGGTTCCAGTCTTTATGGACACAAATAATCATGAACTGTTTGTCTGTGTGTGTTTTGCTCCAGGTTAACAAGCATGTCCTGTAGTAAAAAAGAAACAGATGAAGCATTTCCAAGCATAACAAAGAAGAAGCTGTTGGATAAATACGAGATGAGCCAATCCAAGGCCACATCACTGATGCCAATCTATTTTTTAAGGTGCACTGGAAAAAATGCCCCTCCCAAAACAAGAAAAAAAAACGTATTTAAAGGCACTTTTACCTCGAAATAAGTGAAAAAATCTGCCAATCGAACAAGTGAAAATTTGTCTTAAAACATGTCCCTCCATCTTGCTGAAATGTTACTTTTAAAGTGAATCTTAAATGTTGAGTTTTTGCAGTGTGGACATTGTAGTCCACTGTGTCAAAGGCCAAGGAGAATTAAGATGAAGGTAGACAGGGAGGAATCAGGAGTGAGCAATAAGTCACTCCTGACTTTAAACAGAGCTGTGGCAGAGCTTGTTTTCCCCTTAACTCTTTGAAAATTGGATATATAATCACATGTAGAAGTACTAACAAGAAAAATGAAGATAATTAAGAGAGAGGGAAGAAAGAACTATGTTATTGATTTGCAGTTGTACGCCTTCTCTAATTAGTCATGTTGCAGATTGCATCCATGTCAGTTCAGAGTTGACCTTTGACCTCTGGATATAAAATATCATAACTTCATCATTTTATTCTACGAGAGATTTGTGTGAAATTTTGTCTGCATTGCTGCATAAAACTGAAAACTGTTTGGGGAAGTGATTCTTCAAATCTAACAAGGTTCATCAATGAGTCCAAGTGAGTCTTTGTGCCAAATTAGAAGAAATTCCTCAACTGATATTGCACTTATGAGAACTGAACAGACAAACGTACAAACGAACATATAGACAAACACACAAATAAATGTACGGACGTAGGAAGTGAACTCCCAGGAGACAGTTGTCTTTAAGAGTTTTATTACCAGATCGTCGTAGAAGGCCCTGTCTCCACAAGACAAGAGCAAAGGTAGAAAATCACACACTCCCTTTTCAGTAAGTTTGTCTCTCTTACTCCTCTCAACAAAGGGGAAAAGGGCAGAGGTCAAGACTCTCTGGGCTTTGTCGAGCTGTTAGATAGAGCTTCATCCACTAAGAAAACACTCCACAGAATTATTTGTGACTTCAGGTTTAGGGCACTATAGGCCTCAGGGTCAGGATGGCCACCTGACACAAGCAAGGTGGATAAGAGGCAAACCTTTAGAATACCTATCGGCCTTGGCTATTACCAGCATGGAGGCACAAAAAGAAACAAAATCCAACATAGAAACACCACAAATAACTAATACACAAACTGAACTTTCAGTGGATGGATGGTCTGTCAAGTTCTCGTTCTAGATGCAGAATGGTGTGTTGATGCTGGAAGGTGATCAGCTGGTTGTAAGGTGCACATGGAATTCATTCTTCCACATTAAGATCATTGAACTATCACACTGTCCCTCAAAACAGTCTTCAAAAAAATCTGCATCTTTGGCTATATTTGGTCGACATCAGTTAACTGCTCCTGATGTTAATTCAGTACGAAACTACCAGGGACCGGGATCTGAAGTCGTTTTTTGGATTTTGGATGGAAATATTTGTATACTTGTATTTAGGCTGTTTACCTGTTTGTCTACCTAACAGGACAGTGAACTCCGAAATGTTGAGTATCCCATAGTTTCGTTTTACAAATGTACAGCAGGGCTCCCTAGCATTTAGAAACTGCACAGTGCTAGCTTGCAAATGTTGGACAGTTTGCATAATTAGGATGATCATCTATATGGAGAGCGCAGTGTTGCTGCAGTAGTATTTCTTCAAATATCTTAACACCAATGTCCTGATGCCAATTACACAAACTGCAACATGCAAGTTAGCTTACTGTGTATTTCTAACGTAACATTTTGGGGTAGTCTAAGCTAGCAAATGGACTTAAACAATCTTGTGCTACCTTTTACATCCCTAAAACTTATGTTGAATATTGTTGTTACCTAATTAGTCATTTGTGTGCACAAGTTGTTGATCTAAGATTGTAAGAAGAGCATGAAGTGACAAGACAGGCTGCATGTAAGCTGAAATGCAAGGATGGAAACGAAGGTAAGGAGAGGCGAAAATGGGTGATGTGGAAAGATGCGGAAAGGAAGGAAGAAAGGAAGGAAGGAAAGAAAGAAGAAGACACTTCTTAACTCCCTTCTCCCCCATGTCTCTCCCCTCCCTCCCACCCGCACATGTGAGAGAGCAGCAACAGTTCCAGTCCGCTCGTCCTGTGAGAGTCGACCGCTGAGCCGAGCAGATTGAAAAGGAGGAGCTGAGGCCGCGGAGCATGAAAGAGGATAGAAGGAGAAGAAGAAGACAACAGGACAAGAGAGAATAAGAAGAAAGGGGAGAGGAGGAGGGAGGGGGGCAGACACAAGAAACAAGAGGGGAGGGTCAGTCTTCAAACGACCCCCCCTCCTCCCCATCACTTAAGAGACACTTTGGAGGGGGGTCAAATTATTAACACTCCTGCGACCACTTTAAAGATGACAAAAGAGAGTATGTGTGGGGGGGCGCTGATGTTTCACCCAGTCGGTCACTCTCCTCTTTAATTAGTCACTAAATTAACCCACCCCCAACACACACACACACACACACACACACACACACACACACACACGTACTGGGGTTTAAGTGCTTTGGGTTTTTGAAGCTGAGAGCAAAATTAGGTTTGATTTGAATTGAAATGATGCTGCTATTACAATCCAGTCTTCGTGTCTACGAAGTGAAGCCCCACATTTTGATTGCCGAAGCGATTATATAACATCTATGACAACAGTTTGACACATTTTAGAGGGTCAGCTCCAGTGTGGGAGATACAGTGATACACGTTGTTTTTAATGTGTTATAATCCAGTCCCTGTTCGTTTGTCTTATTTAATCCCAGCACTTCTCACAGCAATGACTGTATACACTATCATACATTGGCAGACACCCAGTGAAGTATTATTACATGTTTTTTATGAGTGTAGTTGGCCTTTTAAAGTCCCCTGACCATAAAAAAGAACCTCCAACCTAAGAATGTGACTGAAAGGACTACGCTGAAGTTTTATAGGTTAAGTTAAAAAATTCAGTTGATTCTTGTAACAGCAACATGTTTTTAGAAATATATATTGCAAGATGTGCAAACAAAAACATGAGCAATTCTCAGCTCGATGAGATAAATTCTACTTGTAATTCGTTGCCTGTGTGCTAACTGGAGCAATAAGGACAGTTGTGGTTGTCAACTGAGACTCTGTAAATGGAAAGTGAATCTGATTGTCAGTGTGACTAAACAGCTGATCCAACTTAATACCTTGATAGTTTTCAAGTTCATTTACCTCAATTTGTTTTACATTTAAACAACTCACAACCTTCCAACCAAAGTTTAGTTTACTTACATTCTTAAAGCCACAGGGGAACCCACATTTTTAGAGTTGAAGCTGTCGTAGAGCCAGTATTCCTCTTCCCTGCTCCTTGTGTTTCTTTTGTGTCTCCTCTCATTTGTCCTTGTTGGCTGAGTGTGTGTCTTTGTGTGTCTGTGTCTGGGTGTGGCCACCTGCTCCTCTTCACCTGACACAACTCAGATTCCACCACTAAGAGTCCAGCTGCGGCTCTTAAACTCATCACTCCTCCTCAGACTGTGTTACTACTCAGTCTAACTCTTGTGTGCAGTCATCTCCAGTCGTCTCCTCGACGCTTCACTGCCATGCAGGAGTACCTGGCTGCACACCTCCACTGTGAGGACAGGAAGTAACGGGTAAAAAAGGAAAGGACATTCAAAGCGTCCAGTCCGGTAGGTGGCGGTGATGCATGTGAAGTTGGTTTGCTAACCGCTAGTTAAATCAAAAGAAGAAGCAGCCATTTAACGAGTGGTTGTGGCTGTTTCTCAGTATTCGTACTTGTCCACGGTACGACCGTGACTGTGACACAAAATTTAGTTTTAAGATTATTTGAGGCGAGAAATTGGTTGTATAAACATCAAATCTGTCAATTTATCAGATAAATTCTGCTTAAAGATTTACTCCGATGTCGGAGATGCGAGTGTCCCTGTTAGACAGCTACTACCGGGCGGTCAGCGCTCACAGCTCCCCGCTGACAGCAGCCTTAGCTCGGCTAGACTTTCTGAAATCTGCCGCTGGCTCTGACGGTTCTGCAGCAGGATAGAAGTAGTTTTACGGGAATCTAACGGTCACACTTTTGTTATTTAATGTCCCCGGTCGCCGACTTTGTCATTATATTAGTAATTATTGTGTTGTCTTCATTACCTGTAGTACGTCTTTGTTCTATTCTTATGACTGTAACTGTGCATTAAAAATAACATTTAAGGATTTTTCTGTTAGCAGGCATAAAAACTCACAATGGGGCTCATTCTCAAAATAATAAGTTTAATATGTAAAATAAAACGATGTATACTATAGACAATGGTCTAGTAGATTATACATTGTATTGCTAATGCATTAGCGTGACAATTAATTTCACCAGTAGCGCCTACGCGATTTTATTTTGTAATGCATCCCGTGCATTTCCTGTCCTCACAGTGGAGGTCTGCGGCCAGGTGCCTGTCTTGCCATGCAAGACCTCCTCAGTCAGCCATCTACCTGCCACACACCACACTCGGAACTCCCCATCATCGAGCATCACACTCCTCTGGACCCCCACGCCGACCACTCACCTGTTACAGGTTCTCCTTCACTGGATTCCAGTCCTGTCTTCACTAACACTGTTTTAAAATAAAACCTCTAAGCAGACGCTCTAAGTCTGTGTTCTGCATTTGGGTCTGGAAATGTCATTGCATATAACAGAACCAGCTGTTGTCACATGCAGATGC
Source organism: Dascyllus trimaculatus (assembly GCA_024666655.1). Lineage (NCBI taxonomy): Eukaryota > Metazoa > Chordata > Actinopteri > Pomacentridae > Dascyllus > Dascyllus trimaculatus. The sequence goes on along the minus strand of CM045447.1, from coordinate 7,080,919 downwards.
TGCTTGAACTTTAAAGACATTGATATTGGTCATTAACCACTTTCTGCAGCACCAGTGTTCACTTTATTTACATATGAAACAAGTTTCTCAATGGGGCAACCTGATATTTGGGTGGTTAGGGTGAACACCACATGGGCACCAGTGACTTCAAGCAGTGAGTCCCTGGTTTGATTCCCAGCAAGCCTGGACCATTACTGAATGTCATCCCCCTGCTCTCCTTCCCCCCAGCTCCCGTCTCTTAGTAACTCTAATTATCTGATGAAGGTGAAAATGCATCGAACAAAATCTTAATTAAAAAAAAAAACGCTGCTTTTGAAATAATGGCATCTTATAAACTACGAAGATGTGAAATTAAAAACATGTAAGTGCAACTGGCTTATTGAAATTAAGGAATCTCCTGACCCCTTCAAATGTCATTACAAAGTAAAGTGTACATCCAAACTTTTAACATACAACTTTATGAGCCAGATTTTTAAAAATCAGAATAGTCAATACATTTAGAATAAATCATAAATAAACTAAATATTCCGTGTAGCTTCAGGTTAAGTTAGTGATCAAAAACTACTGATGGGCTGCCTGAACATGCTGGTGAAAACTCACAGAAGCAAAACTAGCGAGGACAGACACAGTCAGACAGCATGCTTTCTCTCTCCCTCTCTTTCAGTATCAACATGCGAGGTCCAGATGTCGCCACACTTTTCCAAATTGATTCCACTTAACTGAGATCTCATCTAGATTGCCTCTCAGAACTTAATTCTTTGTTTTATAATTTGCTCTTAATCGCCTTCCCCCTCTGCTAATGATAAGGCTGCAGCTCTGCTTAGAATAAAGCCCCTCATTGTGAGCCCCTAAAGCTCTTAAATAAATAAGATTAGTGCGTATCCCGTGTTACATTTGAGAATAAGACGAGTGCTATCAGATCTGCCGGCGATCCGCATTATCCATATCATCCCTGTCTACTTTTCTTTCGCCGTCCATCCATCCATCCATCCATCCATCCATCCATCCATCTTAACCAAGTCAGACTGAATAACAGCGCTTGTTTTTGGTGCATAATAATGACTTAATTTATAACTATAACTTCTTATTCAGCTTATTACAATCTGCTTTGCTAATCAAAAAAAGAGAGAAAGAAAAAAAAGACAGTTTTTTGGCTTCACAGATGCACCAACATCCACTCCAGTGACTCATCTCTTTAACCAGCTCATGATGTTTTGTAGGGCTGCACAGTGGCTCGGTGGTTAGCAGCGTCGCCTCACAGCTAAAAGATCCCTGGTTCGCATCCCGGTTAGGACACCTGGGATCTGTGTGGAGTTTGCATGTTCTCCCTGTGCAGCGTGGGTTCTCACCTCCTTCCTCCCACAGTCCAAAAACATGCTGAGGTTAACTGATTATTCTAAATTGTCCGTAGGTGTGAATGTGAGTGTGCTTGGTTGTCCGCCTCTATATGTAGCCCTGCGATAAGCTGGCGATCTGTCCAGGGTGTCTCCTGCCTTCGCCCAAGTCGGCTGGGATAGACTCCAGCCCCCCGCGACCCTACAGAGGATAAAGTGGTGTACAGATAATGGATGGATGATGTTTTCTAATGATGACCATGGTGGCCCAAAAGGCATCTGTGGTAAATATAAAGACTTCAGTACCTCCAAAATCCTCCTAAAGTAGCTGAAATTTTAATATTGGAGAGAATCTACAGACAGACAACCACAAACTGTTACATGACAAATGAAAGTTTTGTCCTGCTGATGGTACAAGATGAAAGTCGGATTATCACTAATGTTTCCAAAGACCATGAATGTCTACAAACAATGTAATCATCAATCCAGGAGTTGTCTCTCTGAGCCATTGACCTTCCTGTGATGACACCCAGTCAAAGCAGCCATGCACTTAATGAAGTACCTTTAAGCCTTAATACGGTTTAATTAGGTGAGTTATATAAATGTGTCCCTTGTTCAGCTTGCATGACCACAGTAACAGAGACAAAGTCATTTTATGTTCCAGGCTGTAAACATGTTTGTTTCTGCTGTAAATCTGGACTTTTTAATGAGGAGGTCTGTGGAGATTGATCACTTTTGAACCCAGCCTCAGGTGGTCATTATATGTATCGGCATTTGTATTCAAATAAAAGTGGAAATAGATGTAACAATCCTGTTTCTGTTTTTAATTACAATAATTTCAGGATATTATAGTGTTCATATTAGTGTTCTTAAATAAAATATTATAATCATTATAGGCACCAAAATGTAATATTGGCTCACTAATAAACATGTAGATCCATGAACATCACTGAACATTATTTTGAAATTCACAATTTCTCCAGTGTGATATCTGCAACCCTGTAACACAAAGGCCGAGCACTAAGTACAGAGTGTAAGTGAACTATTTAAGAAGTGCCTGAGCGAGAGATTAGCCCTGTCGCCTCAAAGCTGGAAGGTCCTGGGTGTGAATCTGGGTCTGGGATCTTTCTGTGTGGAGTTTGCATGCTCTCCCTGTGCCTGCCTGGGTTTTCACCGGGTTCTCCGGCTTCCTCCCACAGTCCAAAGATATGCTGAGGTTATTTGGTGATTCTGAATAGTTTGTTGGTGTGAATGAAAGTGTGCTTGGTTGTCTGTCTCTATGTGTAGCCCTGTGGTAGACTGACAGCCTGTCCAGGGTGTAACCTGTCTTCACCCCAAGTCAGCTGGGATAGACTCCAGGCCCCCCCACAAGCCTACAGAGGATAAAGCAGTGTACAGACGATGGATGGATGGATGGATTGTTATGTTCGGCTGTAAGACGTGTCTCACTTTCAACAGTTTGTTTCCTGATAATTCTCTGTAAACTATACAGGTTCTCAACTGGGGGAATATGTTTAATCTGCAAACCTGTTGACCTGTTACGTTACGAAAACCACTAAACAAGGCCGTGCAGTTACAGTATCATACATTGCATGTGTTGTGTTGTCACGGGAACCTACAAGCATTGCATCAGTGATGCAGAAAATGCATTAATATGTCTTTATACTTGGTTCTGATTCGCTGCCAAGTCCGTTTACACTGCTGGTACTGCAGCTAATGGAACACAGATTAGGAAATAGATTAGTCTAATGGTATTTATTACCGAGAATATTCAATCAGTAACATTCATTTCACTTTCAATTGAATTGATTTCCTTCATTATGGGACAGTTTCAGACCTAAATGCACTTCTATAATATCATGTTTCATGCATCATGAAGTTATCATGTCCAAAATAAGTGGCTGCACTGATCAGTAAAATAAATATATTAACACGCAAATAACAGTTTTCTTCCATCATTTGCAGTAGCAGTGGCTCTCCACTGTAACAACCAGCTCCTCTGACTGAGGTAGGCGGCCCATCATGGGTCTATGTGGTGTGTAAGAAGAGTCACATGAGGTGTTACACGCCCCCTTTCATGTGAACGCTGAAGCAGAAAACCTGAGTTAGAAAAGAAAGTTGGTTACTATTGTTGTAACACTCGTTATGTCTGACTGGGGTTTTAGTTTTTGTCGAGCCAACTTACATAAAGAAAGCCCAGCTATGAGACCTGATTCAATCGCTGTGTACATGGAGAAATGTACAGTATCTGTCTCCAGTCTCCGGTACTACTGATGTGGCCCCATTGCCCAGTTAATGCCATTTTTGGAGCTTTAGGTTGATCTCAGCTGTTTGCAGCCTAATGTCTCCCATAGTGCAGCAGTAAAACAACATCCCTGAAGTGTGAAGTGGGTCAGAAGTCTCTCTGGCTGCTGCCCCGCCGCTCTTTCAAACGGCAGTGTTTGTTTACGCTTGGCTAAGTTTAATCCCGGGTTTCTTGTGTTGCGCAGGCCTGTCAGTCAAAGCGGTGACAGCAGCACCGAAGGGCACCTCGAACTGCCATGCACATGCTCCGACTCGTTACCGCAGCAGCAGAAGCAAAGTCAGCCACAAACAAACAGAGAGAGCCCTCGCTGGGTGAAGCTCAATTAGCAAAACACCTTCAGAGTGATCAGATAACAACGATGGCGAGCGAGAAACTGCAGCTTGTTGAATCTTTGTTTTGTGTTAGAATGATGTCATTCCAACGCGAGGACAGCAGATGAATCAGTCCGAGGAGTGTGATGGTCGGATCATTGGAAAATATAAACACTTACATGATGCATAGTTACACCTCGACCTCAGAACAGCTTTTAGAGGTTCTAGACACCATTAGCATCTTCTGAGGTTAATGATATCTGGTCTTTACTGCTGTATAATATTAATATTTAATTACAGAGGTGTTTCAATTCCACACCAGAAAAAGACTAACGATCAGTATCATAATCAGTATTATGACAGTATTTATTCTTACAACAAGATGTTTTCACATTATTACAACATACAAATTCACCAATGTTATAACAGCAAACGTTGCCAGTTATCTTGCTGCAACAAGAAACCTTTCACGTTATAATGTTTTAACTCACTGTCACAGACAACGGAAACATTTCGGAAAATTGCTCATTGACACGTTTTGATCAGGTTCTGCTTGAAGTTGTAGCGACTTCATGCTCAGGTTGAGATATTGTGAGATTCTGCTGCTGTTGTTGGACAAAATGGTTGATATTGTGGTAACTCATGTATCCATGGAGCCTTCATCCATCTGATCAATGAGAAAGTACAATTCCTCCAGGAGGTCGGACTCATTCCTCTTTCTGCACGGCCTCATGCATTTGAAAATCTTTCTTTCTGTGTGTGTCCTTATCACAGTACTACTGACTGTGCTCAGTAAGCAGGCATCAAGTAGGATTTCGTCACACAGTGTAAATAAGCCTTATTCCTGAATTTATCCATTCTGCACACACAATGTCCTTATTTAAACGAGTTTCATGTTACAACTAGAAAAGCGCTCAGAGAGCGCAGACCTCTGCCAAGCAGCTTCAGTCCACCCCAACACAATCTCCCAATGACAAAATAACCTTAAATTTAAAAAAGAAATCCTGGATCCAGACGATGATGCGGATCACTCCCAAAATTTCATCATTTGTTCCTTGTCCCACACATTTCCTGAACATTTCATCCAAATCCATCCATAACTTTTCAAGTTATTTTGAACACAGACAAACAAAGAAACAAACAAACCAACGCCGGCAAAAACATAACTTTCTTGGCGGAGGTAATAACACGGCTAATCTTAAGGCCAAGTACAGTGTAGTTCCAAGTAGCCTACAGTCGCTAAGTTAGCTAACCAACAGTATGATAGCTTACCTGCTTTACAAATGTAATATTAGGGCTGGTCCCGAATATCTGAATATCTGAATATTCGTTGGTTGTGGTGGTATTCGGATAATATTTTCGATATCCAAATAGTCCTGCGTGACGTTGACGGGCACCACTGGGCGCCACCGAGCATTGCGGAGGCTCTAGTACGCCGCCGTGGTTCTCGTACACGGACCTGCCAACTCCCATGTCAAAAACTCAAAATGCTTTACAATAGCACAGTGTTTCAACTTTGGGTAGATAAAAAATAAAAGTAGAAAAGCACTCAGAGAGCACAGACTTCCACCAAGCAGCTTCAGTCCACCCCCAAAACAATCTCCTTAAATCCTGAAATTTAAAAAAAAAAATCCTAGATCCAGACGGTGATCCGGATCACTCCCAAAATGTCATCATTTGTTCCTTGTCTCATTTCACACATTTCCTGAAAATTTTATCCAAATCCATCCATAATTTTTTGAGTTATTTTGAACACAGACAAGCAAACCAACGCCGGCAAAAACATCACCTCCTTGGTGGAGGTAACCACTAGATATCATATTAAAATGTGAAAAGTTTCATGTGATAATGACATCAGTTTGTATGTTCTAACAATGTAAAAAAAAAACATGCTAGAACATTAAAATATATTTCAATTAATTTTCCACAACATAATGTGAAATTGATCTGTTCTAGCTCTAAACAAAATTTCCCTTGTGGATGAATAAAGTCTGTCTAAGTCTAAGTCTAAGTCTATCTTTTTGTGGTGTGGCAGCAATACGTTTCCATACTTTCTAATAATCATGCATTAATAAGTGATATTTAGTGTGTGCTCCTACGGGCCAACTCTCATTCAACCTCAAGTCTTGGTCTCATCTCTAAGTTTAACTTCGCCTTAAATTTGTCTGACATCAAGATGACCTGTGTTTACCAAAGACAACTTGGGATTTTGCAACAAGCCTTCCAAATCACACGTAAAAATAAGCAGTTTATGCATTCCCTTTAGAACATCCAAACACATTGGTAGGGTTAAGGTTTGGTCAGGTGGAGGCACAAAAAGGACTCAGTCGACTTCTGGGTGAAATTGTTGTCTGACTCTTCATCGGCATGGTTGGAGATACCAAAGACTGTAAAGGTTAGTAAAAGGTTGTAGTCATGACTTTAAAAAACACAGCTGATTATTAGAAGAAAAGATAAATGAAACAGCAGTCCCTCCTGTTAAACTGATGTTCTGTTGACCCATCCATCCACCCTGACCTCCTCCCTATGCACATGAAGTACAAGGAGCACATTACCTGACTTAGTCCTTTGCTCTTGTCATACTAGAGCGGTTATTCCCCAGTCTGTATTCCCATTTAACTTTAATATAATGGAATAGATCCAGATATTTTCTTAATGTTACACAACATAGAAGCACAGAATGTATTGAATGATGTAGAGAATCATACAGGTTTATATGATGTCAATCACTTGTTGTTTGTTGTTTTTGTGTTGTTTCTGAAGTTCATGTTTTGTCTGTGATTCTGCCCTGGTGGTCGGGTTTAGACACTACAATACCCCTGAAGTAATCTTCAGCTTTCATCCACTGTTTGTAGCTCACGTGACAGAAGTTTAGACCTGATGATTGGATGAAGATGACCACCTGTACCTTTTATTTATTTGATGAATGCAAAATATAAATTCTGAGCTCTGACTTTTGCCAAAGCAATTATAATCCTGCGCTGCATTTCCACCAAAAGTCCCCAGAACTTGCAGGAACCATAGAGGTCACCAAAACGTTTAGTCTGAGAACTAATGTCTGGGAACTTTCCAAGGAAGTAAAGGCTCTTTCAGTCCATTGTTATCTGCTTTTCCACCACAGACTAAAGCGGAAGAGGAAAGAGGATTAGGCAAATCAGTTAGCAGATACATAAAGTGACGGTTTTACTACATTATTTTTGTTTGTGATGACACAAAACAGCCTTTAAGACTTTTTCATCACAGATCACTGTCTTGAATTCCTGCAGGAAAACTTGCTCTGCATAAATAATAAGGCCATCTAGCACAGAATTTCTTCTGTAACTCAGTGATGCTGTTTTGAAGCACAATGAACAAAAACCTGTTTGCAGTTGCAAGTTAGTAAACATCGTGGATGTATTGCTGGGAAACGTTTTTGACCAATCAGTGTCCTTCTGCATAACAAGCCCCACCCCAAAACTTCCTGTACTTTCGGAAAGTACTTTCAGATCAGCATCTTCTGTGGGCTAAAGCAATCCCCCTACTAGTATAGTCTTAATGTAGATTCATTCTTATTTGTTGAATAGAAACTACGATAAATGATGTCTACCAGAAGTTACTTTTGTGAAAAATCCACAGTCAGTCAGATTCCATTAAAGAGAGAATTAAATCACATCAGCATGTTGCTGTTGTCTTGAAAGAAGTCACAGATCAAACGTACGAGGCCAGTTCTTCCATTAGTGCTGAAACAGACCTGGATCACAGCTCAGCAGAAACACATTCCTCTCTGCCACTCCAAGACTCGACTTAATGGGGATTCCCTGGAAGGCACCGACTCTCTTTTTTCTTTTTTCTCTCTCTCTGCTGCTTCTTTAAGTGTTAATCCTTGGGAAACTTCCACCCGTAGCGGCTTGTTTGAAGCGAGCCAGTGGCTATCCGCTAAGTATGGCCCCCAGTCATCTGAATCATTAGATTAGGCTTAGGCACGGCCCCGACAAAGAGATTCCCTATCGCCGTTTGTTTCAAGGAGAGGCCCGCTTCAGACAGCACGGCCTCAGAAGTGAGAGGCACTTGGAAAGCAAATGCATCAAACGTAGGAACCTGAAAACAAGATGCACTCCAGTTCTGCAGGGTCTGATTTATGGCACAAATACAGGTTATGGAAGATCCAGAGAATGTAGGCATCTGCTGTTTCCATGAAGCAATGATCACTGTACTGAGGGCAGCATACTTATGGAGCTGAGTAAAGATTTGATAATATTAATCATTTTTTCACATCAGCTGGTTAAAGTCGTCCACCTCTCATGTATGATCAATATATGTTTTTTAACATTACACAAACAGAATACATCATTGGTTAATTGGTTAATATCCTTAGATAGTCAAGAAAAGGAATACATAAATGTCTACTGAAGGATTTCCATTTATCCCAACCTTGAAGACCAAGAAAGCACCGGTATTTTTTCTTTGATCACAAGTGTATTCCCATATATACAGGAAATATGGATTTTAAAAAAACATATACATTGCATACACTGGTGAAGCTCAAATTAACTTGTAGTAGCTGTCAGATAAATGTAGTGGAGCAAACTGTACACTTTGCTCTCAAATGTGGTGGAGTGGAAGTAGCAACTGAAAATCTCAAGTAAAATACAAATGCATCCAGCTGGACTTCAGGACAGTTAATGTATTTAGTCACTTTGTACCACTTCTTAAAGAAACGGTATTTTGTGTCAGCTGGGCATAACTGCAAAAACATCCCTTTACAGATCTGTTCACAAACACGAAATGCATCAGAGAACATGAGCTGCATCATGAGATTATTTTTATTCTGTAAGCGCTCAAGTCATTTGTCAGTAAAGGCATTTAATGATGTCTAGATTTTTAATCACTGTATCAGTATGTTCAAGTTTAAGAGTCATTGCCGGTTTCACTGTTGTGGTTTGATTATTGGTGCCGTTTGGTGCTATATTTGGTCCACTGATCACACTTTAGTGTTAATATGCATGGCAGACACACACACACACACACACACACACACACACACACACACAGATACATATTCTTCATTTAAATGGCACCACAATAGCATGTTTTGCAAAAACTTAATATAAATGACAATTTAATATATAATTTTGACGTCTGTTCAAATGACTTGTCATGTATTTTTTGTGATGTCGTGTATGTTGATGCAAAAAATCTGACAGTGAAGTAGAATATTATATACACTGAAGTATGTATATTAAAAAAAAAAACACACACACACACACACACATATTCAAAGTAAGCCTTTAGTCCTGTGTGCTGAAGGTAATTGTTGGTTTTACCAGGCTATATAGGCAGCCCAAAAATAAAGTGTTGGCTGCTCAGAGGAACTGATTTTTTTTCTCTTTTATGCTGCTGTAAAGCCAAATGTAACAAATCAAGAGGCAGAGAATTCTATATTAATGATCCTTGGTGTAATTTACTACAATTACTGGTAAGTAAAGGAATGAGGAGGTCTGACAAGCAAAGGGCTGCATATGGAGTAAGTGTGAACACTGGAAAAAATGCCCCTCCCAAAACAAGAAAAAAAAACTTATTTCAGGACACTTTTACCTCGAAATAAGTGAAAAAATCTGCCAATAGAACAAGTGAAAATTTGTCTTAAAACAAGTTCCTTTCATCTTGCTGAAATGTTACTTTTAAAGTGAATTTATCTTAAATCAAGTGGGTTGAGACATTTTGACTAAAAATAAGATGAATAAACTTGGTAAGATGTTGAGTTTTTGCAGTGAAATTGATAATTGTAGACAAAAATCTCATGAGAAGAAGGAGCAAAGGAACTTTTTAGGAAACAATGAAGAAAAAAACAATGAGAAAATGGTGCGCTTGAAAAACACCGAGGCCTCCCAACTATAAAAAACAGACAAAAACAAAGCTTTTCTTGGTGCACATTTCTGAAGATGATATGTGAGCTCTATTGGTGAAAGTATTCAACATAGTGGCTACCTTCTGTTGTGATCAAGTGAAAGGGAAAGCTGTACATAACTAAGGGCATGGACATTTTGAATGACAGCTGGGTGCCACCACAGGAAAGTCAATGACTTGCCCCAGCTCCACTCACGCTCCACCTCTTTGCTCATTTTTGGATTCGCCAGGAGTTAGGAGGAGTCAGGCACCGCCGAGACGGTGGCAGCTGGTGTCTCCACTCTGAGCTGTTCCGGAAACCCACGGGTGGTCCGTCTTCATGTGCAGCTTATGGTGAAAACATCAGAACTTTATGTGAGGTCACATCAGTCCCAGTTTTGACTTGCATGTATTTCTGTTTTTATTAGAAAATCTTACTAAGTTAAATAATATTTTACTTCAGTGTCAGATTTTTTGCGTCGACATACACGCCATAACAAAAAATACATGACAAAACAAGTACATTGACTTTTTGTAAAAACATAGTATTGTGGTGCAATTTGAATAAAAAATGTGTGTGTGTGTGTGTGTGTGTGTGTGTCCATCACAAAAATAGCAATATAGACGCAAAATTAATGCATAAACAAATTCCCACCACACACACACACAGCTTTCATAATTGCTCAAGACCAAAATGCAAAGTTCTTTATTTACCACGTGAAGATCCTGAAAGAGCAACTGCAAGTGAACGTACCTAAGAGAAGGAACTGAAAGTCATCAGAAGGTGATGCACGCCCTGAAACTGTTCACATGCTCACATGCTTTGTATCCTGAAAGTTGACAGAAGTTTCAAAAAACTCCTGAACTTATATTGCGGTGCGGTTAAGTTGCTGGAATGTTAACCGAAATCACTTCAAAGAGTCTGCTTTTGTCTCGTGCAGCATCTAATCTTCCCCTTTGAAGACGAATGTCATTGTCTTTCTCGTCGCTGACAGCCCTGATAGGAATATTCATGTTGGTAGGGGAGGAGTGGCGGCGGCGGCGTGTGTGTGTGTGTGTGTGTGTCACTAGATTGGCTTCTTAAACAGCCGAGGAGCCATTTTGTGCAGAAGGAGTCCCGGACATGTCAGGGCTGTTGACAGTCTGCGCTCGGGATTAGTGGGCCAGCGGCGAGGCAATCCCTAATCCCTCACTGTATCGTAATCTATTTACCCGCCATGCTAAAGGGATTTCCATATGAAACTATACACACAGAGATGCTGGAAGTGTTCAAAATCACAACTCATCATTTGGCTTTTTACCCACTTTTCCTGCACGTTTGGTTTCTCTTTTGAATTCTACCAACACACAGTAGTAAGTGAAGATCCACATAAAAACACATCTACGGTAACAAAATGATCGATGGATAAAAAAAAACAAACTAAAACCTTACTTTTGCTCGTGTTTTATGTGTCTGAACACACCATGTAACAAAACCTCGCTGGTCAACTCCTTTCTGGGTCACAGGCGTTTGGATGCCGGCATCAACCGTTTGTTAAAATGTAAAACAAGCTGTTCATTAAAAAATACTAAGGTTCGTATTGGACAAATGCATCTCCAAAAATCTGAAACGATCAGATCAGGGTTCACGTGGTTTCTACGAACGTCTCACTCCTCTTCACGTCTCGTTCAGTGTCAGCGTGTCACAGCCAATGAAGACGCCAACAGCGACGGAGGTGAAGTCAGGAAGAAGGAGAATGGAGAAGCTTCTGTTCAAGCCAGACTGAATGGAGCTTCACCCTGGAGATGTATGCCAACACTGCTGTGTCATCCATGATATAGAATTATAATTTGACTGTTGCACAAACAGGGGGTCTAGGATTTTTTTTAGGGGGGCCAAGTAGAGATACAGACTTCAGAGGGGTGGCATGATAAATTAACGATAACATATTAAATTGTGCTGTGGTCACTGATTTTACAGGATATTAACTAATACGTTAAAATATTGTGTTTATTTCAACAAAGTAATAATAGATTAAAATATTTCCTACAAAACACACATCTGAATCAATGAAATGTTTAGGAACTGTACATTTTTCACTTCACTCTTTTTTAGTAAAACGTTAATCTGTCAACTAGTCAAACATCTGCCTAAAAATACACAGGCTCTAGGCATTTGGTGGCACGAAACAATGTTTGGTAAGATACCAAATGACACATAACTGCTTACAACTGAATGAACATAGTACAATATAATAAAGATAGGAAATTAATCATTAATGTCTTAAAATGAAATGATTAATATTAGGACCTTTCTGATAATGTGGTTGCGGCTGTAAACAACTGCATAGTGTGTTTAAACCAGGAGCTGGTCCTGAAAATATGGTTCATTAAAAAATAAAATAAAAAAGAATGCACCTGAACTAAACCAGGTCAAAACAAGACTGTACCCTTCTCATGCCTAAATCAACTTTAAAGTCATCATGGCCCCCTACAGCAAGAGGAGCAAAACTGACTGTATAAAGAAGACATTAATGGTATTTATTTCACTCTGTTCATCCACTAACCAATAATTTACTTTACATAGCTAAATCAAGAGTAGCTGGCTACATTTAATATTAGTCATTTTGTCATTCTTGTTGTGCATGCACACGTTTTCGGGGAGACAAGAAATTTTCCTCTTGAGAATTTGATTTTGCTAAATAGGACTTCTGTAGCAAGCTGCGTTTGAGGACAAACAGCCCTATGTCAAAAATAACTACTTAGTTTTAACAACACATCCCAATTTACAGCTTTCTGACAATAAATAAGCACCAGGAGATTTCAGCAAGATCAAATAAGGCTAACCTTAAAGCCAAAAACAGTGTAGTTCCAAGTTCCAACAGTATGGTAGCTTACCTGCTTTACAAAGGTAGTATTAGGGCTGGTCCCAAATATAGGAATATCTGAATATTCGTTGGTTGTGGTGGTATTCGGAAAATAATTTTGATATTCGAACAGTCGTGTGCGCCGCCGCTGGGCACCACCGAATGCTGCCGAGTGTTGCCGAGACTGTAGTACGCCGACAAGTGCTACCGAGGCTCAAGAACGCCACCGTGGTTCTAGTACGCGGGTCTGCCAACTCCGGTGTCACGCTCCGGTGTCATCTTTGGGTAGATAAAAATAAAATAACATTATTTTACTTTAGCACATGCCCGGTCTCTCAGCAAGTCAGGCCAGTCAGATTTTAGGGGCAGCCGGTGTCACCCCCAGCCACCCCTGTGGCCCTCCTCTGTGCACAAATGACATAATTGTTGCTCTTTTAGAAATAAATCTCTCTTTTCTGTTCAGGCTGTATATGTGGCAGTTTAGAGCCTCAGCAATGTTCACGCTGGAGCCAGATGCTGTATGTCACTTGAACATGAGTATGAATTGTAACCACAAAAAATGACCCTGGCCAAAAAATGAAAATTGAGCGTTAAGGTCCGTAACTGTGACGCACATATGCATAAAAACTACATTTTTGGTAATACAAGCGTGAATATTGGATTAGAAGCATTTAAATGGTTTAAACAAATAGCTAAAGGAAGAAGAGGGATTCATAAATTATGTCACACTGGTCACTTGTTGGACACTGTAAATAAAAGAGAAGCCTCCAGGTCCCAGGGTGATGCCAACGTGGAAATGCCCTCAACCTGCATTCTTTCAGACAGCCAGTAGGAGGCGACTCCTCTGGTTGCAAAAAGAAATCTGGCTGTATAGAAACCTATGAGAAATGATTACTTCTTACATGATTTGTTACCTCAGTAAGCATTTTCCAAATTAGTTTATGGTCTCAGATGCAACTTTTAGGACTTTTTTTTAACACAGCATGATGCTCATTTGTAAATTATGGTCCCATTTAGGGTTAAATACACCAAAAAAGCTGGTTGTGTTTTAGGCCTTTATTATTCTCCCCTGCAGATATGCACATGGACAGCTGTGGACTCCCACAGATATGTAGATGATGTTATCATACTACTTGTGCAGTCAGTGGGTGCCTGCTTGGGGGACTCCATTGCACTTGTGTAATAAGTTGTATGTACGTATTCCCGCACACACACTACTGTTCAGCGTGCACACCACTGTCCTTGTAGTGTAGTCACCACAGGACTTTTAAAAATATTGGGCAGCACACAGGCATTAGATGGAGGAGTCCACACGGACTGTTGTGGACTTGGGGAAATGCTGAAAATGATGTAACATTGACCCTAGTGGAGCCTCACGTACATGTTTACCCTGTGATTGACTGATTGCTATCATATAACCGTGCACACTGTCAACCAGTTCTCCAGTCAGATCCATCTCTTGCTCATGTCTGGTGTTAAAAGACCAACAAGCAAAACACAGTCTGTGATATTATAGCAAACAACTTAACAGAAGTCACATCCCTAATTAAGGTTGGTAAATGTATAAATGTATTATTCAAGTTGTAAACTGACTTGTACTAATGTAAACTAGACACATTCTGGGTTGTTGGAAGTTTTCTTTCTTTGTGCATCCTGGACCTACCTCTACTGGACACTCAGAAAAGAAACTGATATTATTCTGTTCATTTATTTCTTAGGAAGATGGAAAAGAAAAAAGCAAATGTTGGGCTGTTGCTTAATTACACTCCCGAACTTTCTGAGAAAACTTTCCAGTTTTTCTTCTCAGCGGTGAGGTGGACAATCGCCACAGAGCCTCATTCCACCTCCAGTGACACAGACACAGTCGGCACAAACTTCCAGACTCCTTTCATGGTTCAGCTCGATCAGCAGGTCCAGGAAGCTGCTTTGTTCACTGCTGCCATCTCCTCTGTGACTCATTCATTTTGAGGCCACAGAGCTCCTGCTTCAGGAGCAGTTGAGAGGACACTTTGATGTCCTCTGAAGCGCAGTCATGTCAGAAGAAGTGAGGTGATCCCCTGAGAAGTCACGCCTTTTTTTTCTGCCGCCTTCTCGAAGACTAAGAAGCCAAAAAGCAGAGTCACTTAGTCACTACAAAGACAAGGAATAAATGTTCACGCCGCCGGGGAGAGGCTGGCAGGATAATAAGACATCTGAAACAGCTGTTCAGGGAGAGCTGTCCTTTCTCTAAAATAAGCTTCAGATATTGCCTGAACATGGTCTAAAGATTAGTTTGTCCTAATGTGGTAAATCCCGGCTTGTGTTTGCATGAAGCACCGGTTTGCGCTTGTAAAGCCCAGCAGGACTCCGAGCGGCAAACACACGGCCCCGACGCCATGTTTACTGAAAACTGTTTGTCCAGCTGCTGGAGGGACGCGGCGAGGATGCAGGACGGCTGTTAATTAAAATCGTGATTCGTCCCTTTTTCGTTTGGATCAAATGAGTTGTACATTACTGTCGACACGGCCAAACAAACAGCAGGGATGCCAGTGTACATGTTTGCTAACCTGCCCGGCTGCGAGTCCACCACTGCAGGGGGGAAGGAGGGGTTTGATTACTGACCTGCTGTTTGGATATTTTCCTCTGGGTGCCAGAGATAACATTTAAACTGAACTCACATCTGGGAACCTCAGCATGTTTTCTACCGCTAATGTTTTTCAAAAAATCATGTGTTTCGCGAATGAACTGGTTGGACTTAGTTTGATTTTTTTTTTTAAATCGTTAAAATATATATTGAAATACAACATTTGAGTGCCAGTTGATTTTAATTCCATGACCTAATTTTCGGGTGATTCTTATAAGTTTGGGCCACAGCGCTAAATAAAATAGTTGAGTGGGTCGCTAAGTGAAAGTTGTATTCAGATGACACTTCTATTTTAAGCTGTAAAGATCATCATTACGACACACACTGGCTTCTTTGGGCTAAAATCCAACAAGAAGATCCAACAAAAAAATGTGTTAAATCAGAGCTCTGATGGCAGTCTGACTGAAAGATTTATATATAGTCCATGCATATTCAACAAAGGCCCAAGAAAACCATGTTCATTTCAAATCAGCAAATGCTTCAGTTTCAGTCTTCTTTGATGTGTTAGTTGGAATGCTTTCACAAATAATGTCCATGATGATCTTTTAAAAAATCATTTTGGAAACCAATGACTTTAAAAGCTACACATTTTGTGGCCTAGTTTGAAGGACCTTTTAAAAAAGTATTCATTTTATAAAGATATGAAATAGAACAACTGTAAATTCTCATGTGCTAAAGGTGCAACCAGTAAATGTTTACTATTAAGTATTCAGATTTTAATGGGGCTTGTTCTTTTACCTGAATAATGAATTAAACAAATAATTTCCAACTGTGTTTAACTGTAGTTGCTCTTTGTATGGGAATCATTATGAACTCTGCTCTGCTCTTGAACAAGGCACTCAAAACATAGTTAAACCCAAAGAGGTTAGCAAGCTAACGGCTAACACACTAGCAAGATGGAAATACACAACATTTTTCTATTTTTTCTTTAGGCCCACTAAGTCATTGTTGCTGTGCTGACATTTTGTTATCTATTTTTGTTTTCGTGAATTAATTCAATAAAAAGTTTGTCAAAAGGAGAAAACGCTCTAAAGGTAAGTTTGACAGTAAACTCTTTTAGCTAACTTTCACTGAGGTAGCTCAGTTGCTAACGGGGCAGTAATTTTGCACAGTTTATTTTAAAGCATATCATCCCACTGACTTATATCTTCTCACTGTATATTAACTGTTATCATTTGTGAAGCAGTTTATTCCCAATGAGAGGTTTAATAAAGAGATTGTCACACACAGCTAATAAGCTACAATAGCTTCCTCTTTTTCAAACTGTCGGACTTTCTTTTCCTCAAACATCAGCATTACCGAGACACATTGCTATAATGGTTGTCAAAGTTCACCAAAGGTAGACTAAACTGCGAAAGAGTCGCACAGACTTTACAAAGCCATAAAGAGTTACTCTATCGCTGCTGGGGAATCCACTGACTGTGATAATACCATTGAAACTAATACATTTAAAATTTCTGTGCGAACAGATCCAACTAGGTGTGTGTGTCTGTGTGTGTGAACACAGTATAGATGACAACGAAATCTCTGAAGATTGAGAATATAATTTCTTTTTAAAACAAAGTGTGACAAATACTTTCTGCTGTCTCTTGTGTGCCACATCTTTAGCTCTGAACTTGTGACAATAATCAATAATGATCAGTTGTTATTGTGGTGTTATCTTCCCTTATCAACAAGTTAAACCAGTTTGCTATGATTAGTTTGAAAGCTAGTGACTATCTGGTGTAGGAAACCGTTCTTCTGTTGATGAGCCAACTCTCTGCTCAGCTCACTGTGCTTCAAGCTGTCATCTGAAAAAACAAATGTTTCATTGGACTGTTCAAGTTTTAACAAGACTTTATTATAAAGACACGAATGTACATCTTTCAAATTTTAATGGAATACTGACATTGCGTGTCTAATTCACATTTTTATTTTCTTTCCTCCGCAAAGAACAAATAGCAAAATCTTTCACCTTATAAACAAGTGCCGCAATTCAGTCTCCAAAATACAACAACCCACAGGCTGGACGATGAGTTTCTGAACAAGATTCAAGTCGGAAATCAAATAGAAATGAACACCAGCAACCTGAAAATCATAGCAGCATCCTGTGTTTGAAAATAAGACTTTAGAAAAGTCCAGACAAGAGTCTAATAATTGATCGCTTTCATCTTGTTTCTGTCAAAGTTGATGTTTTTGTCTTTTGAAGAGTAATCACTGAGGCAATCCCAGACTGCACAATCTTGCAGGTTCCACTGAAGAATTACTATTAAAGGCCTTCAGAAGTTGTAAATGGGTCAGTTTCTCTTGAGCTCTGGAGTAGAAAAATAATCCTGGATGAGTCGCTCCACAGAGTCGAGCTGGAGGCCTGCTGCTCAGGCTTCAGATATCTGTGCGTTGTTTCAGTTCGTTCACAAATAAACTTTTTTAAAAAAATGTCTCTACTATTAGTTTAAAGGATCTTCAAAAATAAACCACCAACAACAAAAAGAATACTTCTTTAAAAGAGCAGAGAGGAAGAGAAACACAGGAAGTCACAGCACTTGGAAACGCCATGAGGCCTGGTCTTTGTAGTCCAAACAGTCGGAGGCGTTGAAGTTGAGTTTCCAGGCCGAAGCCGCCGCCGTCTGCTCTTTGTAATCCAGACAGTCTGTGGAGTTGAAGGCGAGGCCGGGTGTGCTGTACGCCTGGTGGTGGTGCGGTGGGTGGTGGTGATGGTGGTGGTGGCCTGACGTCTGGCCAATGTGGTGGTGTGGGTGTCCCGACATGGAGGTGCCAGTCATAGGGCTGAGCTGGTGTGGGTGGTGTGGGTGGTGGTGGGAGTGCATGGGAGCCAGGTACGAGCCGCACTCCACCCCGCCAAAGTAAGAGCCTGATGCTGAGGCTGGGTAGCCCTGGCTGTACGCTGCTGCTGTTTGGCTGTAGGACACCGGATAGGAGGGGGTGCCTCCGGTGGTGGAGGAGGACACGGAGCGCTGCATGCAGGAGGCGCTGGTGGGGGCGGCGGGGTCGGGCAGAGCGGCGGGTGCCGGGGCCGGGGAGATGGGAGCCGGACTCCAGATGGACGACACCGGAGCAGTGACGGAGGTAGAGGTGCTGATCAGACCGGGTCCACCAAGACCAGAGGACACAGAGGAGGAGGAAGAGGAGGAGGATGAAGAGGAAGAGGTGGAGGAGGAGGAGGTGGACACCACCGGTGGGGTGAACTGACCGCTGCTCTCTGAACCGGTGCTCTCTCTGGTTGGAGACGACTTCTTCTTCATTGGTTTCACCTTGGCGCTGTTGCTGCTCTGCTGCTGCTGCCGACATTTGGCTCGTCTGTTCTTAAACCAGACCTGAGGAAGGAGGAGAGACCCAAAGGTCATCATCACATGTCAGTAGGGTCAGAAATAAAAACACAAAAAACACTAAAACCTGACCAAGGTAGCAGAAAGTAAACACCTTCTACTGTCATTTACTACACTTCCCTCTCTCATGACCACACTGAGAGGCTGTGGCTCTCACCTTTGACCTTTGCTCTCGTACTCGCTTGCTCTGGAGTCTCCTGAATGAGCAGCGCCAAATTAAAAAAAAGCTTACTATACATATGTTCCTACACTGCAGGTCACATTATATGACACATTTCAGTAGAACATCAAAAAAAGTGTGAAGGATAATTTCATCAGAATTACAAAAATACCCATCAAGTGTGTTTTCTGACTTTTCTACCTGCATGCACTTTTGGTTTTATTTGTCAGTTCTGAAGAGCTCTTTCTTTCTGTCTCTCCCTACCTCATCACATTATGTTAGTGTGTGGTGCTTTTAGAACAAATGGCATTTAAATAATTCTACAGCAACACATTATTTTCTGAAAAAAGGTGCCTCTGTTAATCCGCGTACTTTATTATGAACAGTCATCATGGAAGCTCTTTATTTAGTAGGAACTAGTAGTGGACACTGTGTCCACTGTTCTCTGTGAGTCTTTTAAATGCTGTTGTACTGAGGTCTTAATACCTGGACACATACTAAAACAACACTATCAGCATGGCTTGATACAGGTAGAGGTAGCTATGTTTTTTTGTTTTTGCTTTTGAAAACCGATCCTTTAATTCTTGCTGTTTGTTGGCATAAGTATGTTTAATAGTGTGAAAGAGCGGTCCTGGCTGCTCAGTAACTTTTCCTTAAGGACAGTTTCAAAATAAAAATGGCATTTTTGTCACTAAAATGCCACTAAATGATTCATGTTGTAGCAAAAAGTACAACATGTGCTTCATGAAAAACCAAAATGCCAATTCAACCAGGATGGGTTTTTCAAAGTAAAGTCAGCATAAATTCCTAACCAATAATGTTAGGATAACTTTTTGTTTTTTCAAAATAATTGTCAAACTGTAAAAATTGAATTTCTGATACATAGAAAAATGTATTACCACAGTGAGCAAACACAAAAATACGAACTTAATTGATCAGTAAGACTGACACTGATACTTGGAAAAATATTTTAGGAATAAGTAAAGGCATGAATTAAACCAAAACACAAAAAATGTGGCTGCATTTCCAAACTAACAAAATAAAAGCATACATAGTAGTGAATTTATCTATGTTTCTTATTATGTAAATGTACATGAAGTGCTTTAACGGCCATGCCTGCATGCTGAGTGATCTACATAACCACTTAAATAATGGTAAAATAATTTCCCACTATTATTTTAAAAGCACTATTTATTGTTAGGATTGCTATGTTTAACTAATTGGAAGTAGTAAAAAATAAATAATTAAATGCTTCCACAAAAGTAACACCCAGTCCTGCTGTATTGCTGCTGCCTGGGCCTGCAGGTAACACAGTAAACGCTGTGCTGGTTAAAGCGGCCTGTCAGCAGCAGCAGAAAGCAGAGAGGCAGCGGCCATAATTGCAGCTTTAAGCCCAGCAGAGGGCCGCTAAAGCCGGCCATGGAAAACCTCTCAGAGGCTTTTCTAAAGAAAGCTCACCACATCAAAAGCTGGTCCTTCACTCTGCCAGAGCCCAGCCAAATTCTCCCCTTTCATTAAAGACTTGTCTCTACTTGATCAATAATAGCTGAACATTTTTTTACTCACACACTGAAGCTAATCAGGCCTGAGGTGAAAAACACCAAGAGGCACCAAAACCTGAAAACCTGAGATGCGTAAAATACAGCGGCCGTGCTTTGTTTTCTTAGATGTTACAGTTAAATATCGAACTTAGCTGAGAGGAAACCCTGTGTGTGACTTTCACAAAATGTCTAAAAATCTGTCACCTTTTCCTTTTAGCTCTCAAAAAAATCATTAAAACAGATTTAATACACGTGTAAAGTCATGTGGTTAAACTCAGCACGTCAAAACTAAAGAAACGTCATTTTTATTCTTCCAAATAACAAATAAATACATTTCCTGTATGATTCCTCTCAAATCTAAAGTCCAGAACATGTAAAAGAACACGAATCAGTCTTTGTGACGGCTGACCTGCACTCTGGATTCCGGCAGGTTGATTTTCAGCGCCACCTCCTCCCTCATGAAGATGTCCGGGTAGCGCGTCTTGGCGAACAGCGACTCCAGAATGTCCAGCTGCGTCCGGGTGAAGGTGGTCCGCTCCCGGCGCTGCTTCCGCGGGTTGCCTGGAAGAATTAAAAAAATAAATAAATCCGTGCTTATCATCAGTTACACTGTCGAAGACTGTACAGCACTGTTTCAAAATCCTCCCAAAAGTTAGAATTCAAGCATGCGGCTGCGCGCTCTGACGGTCTCCGCAGCTCCGTGCGTAAAGGTGCTTTTCGATCATTTCTCGTCTTAATTCGTGCCGCATCTTCATTACCACGTCTCCCTGTTTGTAATTACAGCTTCCACGTGCAGGAACCTAGCTTTGCGCCTAGTTAACGTTTTTTTTCTCCCTAGCTTCCATTATTTATTTATTTATTTAACAAAGTGAGTGAGACATTTCAGATTAAAGCTGCAGAACAACTAACTTTTCACTGAGGCCCAAAATGCAAACAGAGTCAGAATCAAAGTTTCACTTGCGTAAGAGCCTTTTTTCCCCCAAAGCGATGGAATCAAGCTTGCGTCAAATCGAACTTTTGGCAGCTTAAACGAGTTTAAAGTCACTTTGAGGCTTTGAAATAATTTCTTTCGATAGGAACATGGACTTAAATCTCCCATTAAGACTATAAAAATATTGTAGAAAGTGATCCGTCGTTACATGGCTACATTATGAAAACACAGCCTAAAAATGAGTAAACCCACAGCAGAAAAAGTCTAAGAAGTTTGGACATAAATATTATATTCCACTAATGTGTACTGATATTATTACCGGGGGCATTACTGTGAATTATTTAACTCCTCAGTGGCTCTGTGCTGGGGGTGTCCTGTGCGCTCCGTACCTGGGTATCCCACAGACGGGTGCAGCAGGTCCATGGCGGCTCCGCTCAGGCCCAGTCCGTTCATCCCGTACGGGGCCTGCTTGAGATAAGACATCATGCTAGAAGCTCGGAGGGGGAGACCGGAGTCTGAACGGATGGACAGGTGCAGATCCCCGGTGCTCAGGCGCTCAGGTCCGCTGGAGGAGACAGATGCGTCAGAGTGAATGAAGAAATACATCTGAAATAGCCCATTTAGGAGCTCAGTGCTGAAGTCTCAGTGCGCAAACCGAATAAAAACGCGCACGTTTCTGGTGCCATTGAAGTTCGGCAAACTTTTTAAACATCATCCTATAAAAAACCAAATACTCTGTCATGTGTCTGCAAGCAACACATGAACTCTAAACTCCTGTTAGAACACAGAGGAACCAACAAAACACTGAAAAGCACGGTTACGCAATCGGATCATTTGGATTATTCTGCCGATTTTCCATTTAAAATAGTTAAATGTGCGATTTTTAGGCGTTTAAAGTTACCTGCATTTAAATTCCTAAATTATTTCACAACAAATGCTTTTGGTAATAATCAGTTTTTTAATAATAGAGACACAGAGGTGAGGGGAACGTTTTGGAAGACACATTATGTACATTGAGTTGGATGGAAAACTGCTCTGCGCGTCTAATTCCCTCAGCATCCAACTGTTAACGCGTAAATAAAAGAGCTGGGAGGAAATTCAGCAGGAGGATGTGAACTTTTTCTGTTCATTCTTCAAGAGGAAAAGGAAAAAAAAACTCCCAGCAGCCAAATAAGAACACGGCGTGTGACAGCAGCCCTCCACTTTGCCTATGAGACGAGATAACATCGGGTTTTGGTGAGGCTGCATGGGCGCAGAAGGAATAATTAAAGGTGGAAACTGTCACCGGGCTCAGTCTGATCTCACGGGAGGAAGACTGATTAAAAAGAAAAGAAAAAAAAAAAGAAACCGAACAGTGCCCAAACATGAGCCTGGAGTCAGAGTGGGGCTTCTCTCAGACACCATCAGGACTCCTCTGCAGCCCTGCTATCTCTCAGATCTTCATTAGGCTTTAATTAATTCAATAGCTCACAATTAAATCGACCTGTGGAGACGCACGTTTAAATTACAGGCCACTTGAGACTTTTCTCACCTCCTGATATCTCTGCTGGAATGTGCGTCTGAAGTACTGTAACAATATTATTAATTCATACCGAGACGCAGATTTTTATTCTGAATTAATGCTCCCATGAAGCCTTGGTTATTATTATTATTATTATTATTATTGTTATTATTATTATTATTATTATTATTATTATTATTATTATTATTATTATTATTACTGCTACTACTATTATTTTACTTTGGGGTTTTATTTTGTTAAATAAATTACATTAAATTAAATTAATTTTCTCACCTATTTTTCCTGTAGCAATATTTAGGGTAGCCTTTGGAGACAGGTTACATTTTTAATTTTTTTAAAAGTAAATCCTAATATTCCTGTGCTGACCTCTGGGTTATTCTACAATGCTTCCTGTTATTTATATCATATTACAGTTCTTCTGCAATGACAGAAAGCTCTTTAAAACGAAAACACGAAATAAATTAATCCTTTTTGGGGCACCATAAAATGTGGAAATCTAAGATGAATTAATGATTTAAGCTGGACAGAATTAAAACATAAATAGGTTTAAATAGAAGCATGCTTATATAAAGTATAGCATGTCCTCAGCTGTTAATAATAATGCATCTTTGGTCATGTTTTCATCCTGTGGCTGCAGCTTTATTAATTGTTAACAGTTAGTGTAAGACAATGTATTTAGATAAGATGTTCCATAATCCACTGGGGGGTCCTTTTAGCAGGTAAATGGTCGGATTCAGTGACGACCAGCAGCTCTTTCTCCCCCCTGAAAGGTGCCCCGGGCCTCCTCATGGGTCTGAGCCGAGGCGCTGTAAGGCTCCTAACGCCTCACTTATTTCCATAACCACAGGAAAGGAGGCGAAGTACGCGATGTAAATGCACCAGAACTGTGTGCAAATGAACTCCATTGCAATTTAGATTAGATCTACAGGGCGACAATTAGCAGAGCGCCCTTATCAGTGAAGTCACCTGGAGGAGGCTGCAGCTCAGAACGCCCAGTCCAAGCAATGGGTTTAATTAGCAGCATTAATGATTGTTATTATTAATTTATTGCTGGGACAAAACTGATTTGAAGATGATTTATTTTGAAATTCTATTTAGGTTTGCCCTGGGTATTTCCTTCATGGAATTTTTATTCGTTGAAAAGAAAAAAAAATCACAGGTATAGGTTGGGAAATAATCGCAAATATATGTTGATAAGATAATTAAATATCAGGAAAAAAAGAATAATGATAAATAAGCAGACGTCATCAGCTGATTTACACAGAAACAGTGTTGTTAAATAAAGCCTCACCTTCTTCTGGCTCCTTATTTAAAACTCCTGTTAAATGTCAAACAAATGAGATCCAGAGTTGGAGGGGAAATATCCACATGAAAAAGTTTACGTTGATGTCTGGAAGACGTAAAGCAGGTTCGGCAGCTCCGTTCGTTCCTCGCCGCTGCGCCCGAGCTACAAAATGAACATTTCAGGGCAGGAAAAAGTGTAAATTCACCGCAGCTCCTTCGCTCTCCGGCCGCTGCTGACGGATGGAGATTGATGCTCGTCTCCGAGGCCCGCGCCTCTATGAGTCAAGGAAGCGCGAGGCTCCTCGGGCTGCCGGCCAATCACAGCGCTCTGCGGCTGCACGGGCGACGCGGCGGGCCAATCGAGACGCGAGTTTGGCGCGTAAACACCCGCCCCCTTTCCGATGGAACGCAGGCCACGTGATGCGAGTGAAAAGTTTGGGTCGGAAAGTTGGAGGAGAGCCGCAGGACGGAAACTACTGCAGGGAAGTAGGAGTCCGCTGCTAAATTCAGGACGAAATATTCACATACAAATGTAATTATCGACTAATAATGTTTTAACAATTTATTAACACAGAATTAAAACATACTCTGTATTTAGCAACAGCCAGGAGAGGAAAGAGAGACGTGACAACATGGAGCTTTTTTGTGTTTTTGCTAGGCTACATTAATAAAACTACAAATTAGCTTAAAACAGCTAGCACAAAATGCAGGCTATGGAAACGCCTAGAAATGTAATACTGTTTGTGAGATATTGAGGTTGCTGTGAGGCAGCAAACAGGCTGACAAAATATAAAATTTTCGTTGCAGCAACTTTCCAATAAGCTCTAAAGGTTGAGGATGTTTTTACTCTTAATATTGCTGCACTATTATTTAGCTTAATTTTAACAACAACAATACAGAAGTTTTTTTAAAAAATCTCTGACGCAAACACCCTCAACTAGCTGATTCTGTTTCGAAAATGTATAAATACAAGTTAGAAATAAACTTATTTGGCACTAAAAAGCAACAATACAGCAGCTGAGTAAAGCAGAGCTGCTGCTGTCATGAATTATTGGACGTAAATGGCCTTTAATTGAGATCAACACATTGATTTTAGCCATGACATGTAATTAATACTGTAAATGTGTGTGTCTCTTGTAAATAGGTTCCACCTACCTACCAATTTAATAATGATCTAAAAACTTTCAGGGCTAATAAAGCCTGTGCCATTTACACTGAAACACATGCATGAAGAAAATTTGTTTCAGTGAATGAAAAGTACAAGCAGCTATATTAAGAAACAAACAAAAAATTAAGCAATTCCTAACTAAACAAATTAATTCCCTTCCTATAATCATGAATTAAAATCATATGCAGGACCTACCAGCTGGGAAATTTACCCTTGTGGCCCTGAGGCACTAAAAGAATCATATAACAAAAGAGGGGGGGAAATGGGATGCTGTTAAGAGAAATTAATATGAATAAGTGGGAAATCTTTGTTGTCTCATTTGTGTTTAAATTGGCTGCAGTTGACAGCAACAAAGCCAGCGACTGATCACAAGTATCAAGATATCAAATGGACGGAGTCATTGTTGTTGTGAGGGGTTTTTGGGGGTCTAATCCCAAATTGCAGGAGTATTTTCTTAATACTAAGCCCGTAAATCCAGGGATCAGGCAGCCTGAAGAGGTGTGTGTGTGTCTGTGTGTGTGTGTGCATGTGTGTGTTGGAGGTGGTGGGGGTTAAGTTTGGAGAGGCTTCCCGTCTGTGTTGTCGGCGCTTATTAAAAGCATGATGCATAAAATCCCAGGTTGTCAGAAAAGTATGCAGGAGGCTCCGGCCGGGCTGCTGCACATTTCCCACCTTATATAAAAGCAGACAGGACCTGCCGTGCAGACACAGAACAGGGCAGAGAAACCCCTAAAATCAGCTGACAGCAGTGAGTTTGACTGCAGGCTGAGGGAAAACTGCAGCTCAGCAGGCAGGTGAAGATGGGGCATGAGAGAAATACATGGACCAGGACAACCAGAACAAGCTGCTCCTGTCTGCTGTGACTCTGATTTGGATCCATTAGGAAACAACTTTGCTCTGCTGGGACGCTCAGGTAAGGAAAACAAAACTTTTACATTTCTTGAGTTAATTCTTAATTGTTTATGGTAAAAAAATATTTGCTTAAAAGTTTCTTAAAAGGGCAAAATTGTCCTCAATTGTGCCAAAACTATCAGTTTAATGCTTTAGGCGATGTAAGAAAGCTGAGGCTATTTATACCATATAGTTGTGTAACATGACAATCTGCAGAAAAATTGTTGCTGTGATTGAAATACTTGTGACTGAACTGTAGATTGAAGTGGTGATTTCTTCCTGTATAGAAAGTGTGTTGGTGAATTTGCAGCTCAAGATCTGATGTGGATTCAGATCTTTATTTATGAGTTGTGAGCATTGCTAATAAGCACGCAATAAGCGTAAACAAATGTGCATTTTTTTTGTTTTGTTTTTATGAAATAAGAGGGAATTTGTACAAACAGAAAGGGACATGTGTGTTTCCAGAGGCCCAGACTGCCTCACCAACAAAAAAATGGTTTAAAACATCCAAGTTGTTTTTTAGCCAAAGTCACATACTGTCATTGTGAACGAAGGCAAAAGGATCCACAGCATTTGTTGTTCTGTGACATTAGAAGTGACAGGTCAGTGACGTAGAGACGGAGGCAGCGCTGAATGTGATTATGTAATGCCTCTTCACCACATCAAACAATCAGGTTAAAATGTCACAGTACCACCTACTAACACAACACAGGGATCATTTCTAAAAAGAACAATATACAATTTTAAAAATTATTGTTAAAAAAAGTAATTTGTGGTTATTGCTTATAAAGGCTGTCAAAGTTTTAGATTATACAGATGAATAAATGTAACTTTATCCCTCAGGAAGCATAGGAACACAAATAAATGTAAAAAATGTAATTATCTTTGCCAAAAATGATTTTTAAAATGACATTACAATCAATTAAATTCACTGAAAATGTGTGTTACACATTAAAAAAAAACAGTGTGTAATTTAATGCCCCTAAATTTAAAAATTCCTCCCCAGCTGTGACAAACGTAGGAACTGTAGTATGAATAACAAAAGAAACACCATCAAATTATTTCAAATGTTTTTATTTTATTTTATTTTTTATTTTTTGGTTTAAATCTTTGAAGAGAAGCAGACGTAGGAAATCATTTCCCCCACTGCCTCTCCACCTTCCTCCACGATAAAGGTGCTTCACAGAACGCCTCCTCACTCGGTGTGTGTAGGAGGGGATTCCCTTCTGGATTGTTTTGGGTAATTGTGATTCAAGCTGTCAGCCAGTAAACTACACCTAAAGATTTACCATCCAGAGTCGTGCAGAATCATTTTGGATGTGTTTGCACACATGAATGTCCTATTTTTCCCCTCTCAGTGTTTGTGCCAACAATGAAAAGCCAACCTGGTAAGAGAATGCAGGGAGTTATGGGTAATGCCACCTGTGTCACTGAGCTCTTTAGAAGGGAGGCTTGACGTTTACAGGTCTTCACTCAGGAGCCAGAATATTTGCCTTATGTTATTATGATATTACTAAAACTGTGTTATTTTATATGCTGCACATCTAAATTACATCACATTTAGCTTCCTGAAAATCTCCCTGGCAGACATTCAGGGGTTTTGTCCTGACTGGTTTTTCCAGTTTTTTTGCTGCCTGCATTGAAACACAAAATCACATTATAAAAGCAGCAATTTAAAGTGTATCTAAGTGAAAGACAGGTGTTTAAACATATTATAGGATGCAAACTATGAACCGATGGATGCATGAATATATTCTCAGAGAAAATGTACCACAGTGACATTTCTTTCAGTTAACATCTAATGTCTGTACAGAATAATGCAAGTTTCAAATACAATTCAAATCACCTTTATTGTTTGTTTACTTTACAAAATAATAATACAAATACAATTAAAAAATAACTTCAGGATATTGATATTGATATTGTTTGGTTTCCCATCAAAAAGATACAAAAATAAAACAAAAGAGCAGCGACACACATTTATGTCAAACTGCTGCTTCCTTCTGGATGAGCTGCAGACATGCAGCTATAATACATATTTACAGCATGTGGACATAGACAGCGATAGTGAAACCTCTCTCTGCTCTGACATTTACCAAGTGGAGAGTGAGTCACTTGACCCGGCTGCCACATTCTTTCTGCCTTTACCATCTCAGTAATAATGAACTTGGCTCAGTGGAGCAGACGGAGGCTGACGGAGCAGATAACAGCAGTTAACTGACTGTCATCTCACCTGGCTGCTACACAGCTGTATGAGAGGGAAATAACTTCAGCACAAAGCAGAGTACCAGTCAGACAGACAGGAAGCAGAGTCTCACAGGAGGCAGAAAATTTGACTCCACAACAAAGAACAACAGATTTCTATCACAGAATATTCTCAAATCCAAGGAAGGACAGGAGGACAGAGGGCAGGAACATACAGTACTATGAAGATTTGTTTCAGACACCTACAATAGTTAGATTGTGTTTGTTAGTTTCTTATTGGAACGCTTTGCAGTTTAAATTAACTGAATAATGGTTTTATAAAACTGAATCTGAGTTTTAGACCAGTCAGTTGAAGAAAATCTGAAACAGGGTTTGAACAGTGTTTGACCTTGAAATGTAGATTCACCTCAGTTTTGTCCAGTGTAACAGTTGTAGGTGAAATAATATGTGATTCAGAGAGGAAAACTTCAAGTATCTGTTCACAATTAGAACACTGGATTATGATAATATAATGTCTAGAACGTGTTTGATGATTTGGTGTGATTTAATGTCAAACTCACAAATCAAATGCTTTATACGTGTCACTTTAAAAACTTAAAAGCTTGATCTTCACATTGTTACTCAACACCATGAATTAGTTAGTTTGAAGTTTTTCCCCTGAAAAGCTGTCTTTGTTTTGAGCCAAACATGTCTGTGTCCAGACTACTCTGTCTTTATTTGGTTTGTCCAGAGCACATTATTCCAAAAAGCCTTTTGCCTGTATGTTCACTGGCAAACTGTACTTTGAATCCAGTGTTCTTTTTTGACAGCAAAGGCTTTTTCGTGATACACCTTCCATGCATGTCCCATGTTAGAAGTTCATTAAACCATAGAATGAAGTGTTCTCCAAGATATACCTGAACTGCTGTACACAGTTGAAGATAAACAAAAAGGAAGGTACCAACTAAGTAACAATGTTGGATTGTTTGCCCTCAGGTTACAGGGAGAGTTACTCTGGTGCTACTCTGCTATATTTGCTTTCACCTAAAGAAACTCTCTTCTCTCCACAGTCTAAAAAGTGAAGTGCTCTCTCTGTAATTGGTTTAATGTTGCTGTAAAGTCAAAGATTATTCCCAGCTTGTACTTTCATTTACCCATAGTTCAGCCTGTTGTGTTTTCAATAGTGTGAAACTCTGTCACTGAGGACAGAGATCTGTCAGTGGGTGTGTTTTTACAGTGCTATTATGAAACCCACTTGTGCGTCAGCTGTAACAGCTGTTCTGGCCGTCGGACTGACAGACACCTGAGGAGGCACAGCAGAAACAGGAAATGAGAAACGACTCATTATTCAAGTACAGTACAGACAGCAGTGAGTCCTGACAGAGACACGGTGAAGAGCACTGAGAGAGAGGAGCATGTAGCTGTCAATCTCAGGCCCTGTGGCCCCGCCCCTCTCATTAGGAAGGCAAACAATGAAGGAGGAGGGAGGTGGGGGTGTGGACGAGGAGGGAGAAATCAGACACCAGAGCCACGAAACCAACTGACCCCATCCAGTACCTATCACCCCCTGAAACACAGAGAGGGATGTGTGTGGAGGGATTTGCTTAGATGTGTGTGTGTGTGTGTGTGTGTGTGTGTGTGTGTGTGTGTGTGTGTGTTGGGGGGTGGACTTCCAATCCTTTTAGGATTATGCCCCCCTCTTCTCCTCTCTCTGGCTCTGTTCTTCGCTCTTTCACTCTGCTGCCCCTCGGGCAATCACCTTAAAACTTGCATGGCCAGCGCTCATTCAGATATCTCTAACAATGCGTAGCAGTGGTAACCATGTGAGCGCTGGCAAGGCTCGCAGGAATGCACAGATTCAGTTCCTCGTCAGCCTCCTGGTAAAAAAAGAAAAAAAGCAGGAAAATATTGAAGGCGATAAAGCATTTCCCAGATGTCTTGAAAGAAAATGGCAGTAGGACAATTACAGCAAAGCATTTATTTCTATGATGTATGAATTCAGAGCACATATGATTATTGGTTTTTATGCATGGGCAAGCTTCTTTTATGAAAGTTAGATTTTTACCTTTGAGGTGACAATTTACTGACCTTAAAAAGAAAATGAACTGGAGTGACAGATGCTTCCAATAAATCTGCCCAGGATGTCCACATTCAAAATCAGATAATTTACTTGATTTGGTTTGATTCAATTCACCACTTTGATCTGTATCCACTGAGCACAAGAAAGGATAATATTCCACAAAAAGCAAAACAGTCGTGCACAGAGCATGGTCAAAACACTGTGTGCCCTCTGACAAATCAGTGAAGCTGGTCAGGCCGACTTCAGTTAATCAAACTATGAAGCGGTTCTTAGTGGCTGTAGGTTAACAAAATGGTAACACAAAAGAGAAAATAAAAAACAACACAAATCGAATTACAACTTCACGTCTGCCCAGACTCATACTGACAGTACAAAATGTTTCAAATATGAATTTTGCTGCAAAGAAGCTATGAATTTTGAAATGTGCGCATTCAAAATTCATTTTGAAATGTCACATCTTCAACCCTGCAGCACATCTATACAGTCAGCACATTTTCCAGATTAGTGTCACCGTTTCACTATCAGAACAAATGTGAAGTATGGCCACAGGCTGTCCTACTGTTCCTAATTCATGGTGATGAATAACAGACAGAAAAGGTGTTCTCGAAGAGCATTATGATGTGACAGTGAAGCTGACCTGTGATCTTTTACATGTATAAATGACATCACTTCATAATTTTATCCTTTTAGACATTTGTGTAAAATTCTGTCATGATTATCACATACAGTTCTTGAATTATTTGACCACCAAATTTTAATCAGTTCATCCTTGATTCTAAGTGAATGTCTGTGTCACAGGAAATAAACTTCCCTCTAGGCATTCCAGTGACATTGCATTTGCAATAATGAGAGGGACAGACGGACAGTCTGAAAACATAATGCCTTCAGCCACAGCTGTTGTCAGTACAGAGGCATAATGCTGTGCTGATGCTGGTGATGTAGGACGTGTGGCTTTCTCTGCTATAGCTCTAAGTCTACATCACTTTGGATATGAGCCTCGGCTAAATGCCTTAAAATGTGAAGGTACACCTTCCCAAACAGCTTCTGATCCTGTTCAGAGCCACACAGGGGCAGAGGGCAGGAACGAGTGCTCCCTCCCTGCCCCTCAGCCTGCACGAGGGAGGGAATTGCCATCCGTCCTTATCTCCAGGTCCAGTCAACTAGAGGCGGTGAGAGAGTTTGCTCCATCATCAGAGCCGGCCATTTGATAGGATTCTGGCACTGCAGCTAATCAATCTGCAGCACAGAGCTGCCAGAAGACCTGTAACAAAGCTCAAAGAGCCTCACAAATGGCCCAGTCCTGGGGATAAGCCTCTGCACAGGATTACATATTGATTTTGAACGTCTAAAAAAGCTTATCATATAAAACCGCAGCAGACTACAAAAGTAGCGGAGTCTATGCATGAATCCGTCTTTCAGAGAGGAGCATCAACTTTCAAATACAGAGACCCCGAGCATGAACCAAAACAGAAATAAATGGTGGAGAAATCAATGGCAGGGATGAGGTACGTTGGCACATTGTTAGCTGGGAAATCACAACTCGACCTCCCCTCTCCATGGTGGGGGGTGGTTGCATGTATGCTGCTTCTTATTGTGTTGATTTATTTTTATCCTTCAAATTCCTTTCACATAGTTTTCCTTTTTGTAGAAATGATGTGTTCCAGTATGCTTGTCTTTTCTAACTCCTCTTCTTTTACTGTCTTGTGACTCAAGTGACAGTTTTGTTCCCTCAGAAATCAAACTTAGACATAATTTTATTCGACCTGGTTAAAAGAGGTCAAATAAGCACAAAGCAGACATTGCCCATGTCCTTTTGTGCATTTGTCAATTTATGACTATTTTATGACCATTTTAGCAGCTTTAAGGACAGAAAAGTCATTCGCTTTGATCCAAATTGAAATATCTCATCAATTATTGGATTCGATTGCAACCAAGTTTAGTTCAGATGTTCAAGGTTCCCAAAGGATGAGTTTAAATCTCGCACCACCTGCAAGTCAAATATCACGTTGTTCAACACCTTCAGGTTCAGTGTGGCTGCTATGGCTCAGTTAAAACAAACCTGCTCTCTGAAGAAAGTCATGTAGGAACTCAGAGACTACACATCACATGGTTCCCAGTTAATTCATTTTTCCTAAAATCTGACTGAAATTTATGTATAAATTTAAAGATTTTTACAGGAAAGGCCCACTCAATTTGATAGTAATTCTATGGGAAATGTGATAGATCATCCACTTGGCAAATTATGAGTTTTTACATCAAAAATAAATAGTGGTGTCAACATGAAATATTTTTTTTAAATCTTATATTATACTTATATAATTAGTATTGACATCTCCAGGCCTTTCTTGGAAATATCCTTCTAATTTACAGCAAAATAGCACATAACTTATAAGACATTATTAGGGGATGTTTTTAGGAAATTAGATGAAAAATACAGCTCCTATTATACATGTGACTCAAGTATATCCATTTCCCAGGAAATTTAAAAACACAACTTTTACCTGTTGAGTGTTCATTTAGGTAGCAGGTATTGATTTAATTTTACACTTGTGTTTTAGTTACAAATGTGTTTTAGTTTGTTGTCAGTTTCAGTGCAGACGTTTTAGTCCAGTCGTCGTCTATGATATTTAGATTTTTGCAATTTTTTTTGCGCCACAGCTGTCTCCATCTTTGTGCACAGTTACCATGCTTACAGGTGTTAGTGAAGGTTAGTGGAAAAGACCTGGTGTCCCTCCATGTCCCTCTGCTCTGCAGTGACACAACAGACAGACTCTTTTCTCTCTTTTCTTTTCAAACCCTGATCTGCTCACTCCCTGTCCATCCTGTTTACCTAACATCAGCATTAGCAAAACTACAATTAGCTTTCACGTAACATTTATGCCTCTCATTGAAGCCACTGTTTCATTTGTTCACAGTGTTGCATTCAGGCACAAGGTGATCCAGTTAAGCTTTGCAAGTGCTAGATGTCACGTGGTTATGTTGCATGGCACTGTGTGTGTGTTTTCTGAATGTGATTGTCAGTTTGTAGGTGGCAGCAGCAAAGATAATATTTACTTATTGTTATCAATGCTTGTATATTATGAAAAAAAAAGTCAAATGTAAACAGATGTTTCTGAATACACCTTGATGTTAAGAAACCACACATAGCAGGGAAAGTCTCAGTCAAACTGGTTTTCAGCTTGGATAAAGTCTTTACCTGCTTCCGACACACTGAACATTAATTCATTGAATGTCACATCCAGCAGTGGCCAGTGGCTCCCAAAAACACTTAGATTTCATCGCTTTTACACTTCAGGCTAGCAGGAAATCTTAATCAGGAGAAGTCTGAGGACATGTTTACCACACCCCTGAAACACACACACACACACACACAAATCATGCTTAAAACACACAGCGCAGAGGAAACAAAACCCGCTTGTCCTTGGTACAAGAGGCAGTGGCAAATACAGCCGCTTCCCCTCCATCAATAATCCGCACTTAATAATCAGGAGATTAGCTGATATCAGGTGTGCAGATGACTGGCGGCTGTAAACAACTAAGGATGATGGGAGGAGGGAGGGGGAGAGCACAGCGCAGCAACCACTCCCCCCTCATTCCCTCCAAACATAAAACTAATTAGAATTGATTTATTATGGATCAGGTACCTTATCAGGTGAGAGAGGGAATTACCATGGCGAGCCAAAGGGCTGCGACGGGTCACTGCTGAATGGTAAAATCAATCTCAGCTGACTGTGTCGCATCCCAAGGAGAATACAACTAAAACCTCTGCGTTCTCAGCGCCTCCAAATCATGTAAAAAGTCATGTTTTTACCTGCAAATATCACTCAGTAAAGACACATGCATCTCCAGATGTTGCCAAAGAGCTGAGTGCGAACAGTGCTGGGTGAAATTTTCCAGGGCAACATGCTTTATTTTAATACACAGAAGAAACTTTGCATTGCTGAGTGGATCGCCTGATGCCTTCCTCTCAGGAAACCCTCCTCTCTTCTTCTTTTCTTCTTCTTCAGCCTCTTGTTTTTCTGCGGCTGGCGTCAGTTCAGCAGCTCTCCAACTCCAGCTCCTTTTCTCTCCCTGGGCAACTTTGAAAACTTCATCAATATGTTAATGACTTAATCTTTAAACACTTAAAGAAACCATTAATAAACATTGATTTGAACACTTGCCACCAGTGACTCACATTAATCCAGTGCAAATAGCTGATACACAAACTGCAACGGAGGGCAATTTGTGGAGGATTACCAACAGAAAATGGACATGAGAGACATTGATCACGCTTTCTGTGGCTGGGATGAAACGAGGCAGATTCACACCATCAGAAGATGACTCACCCTTGTGCTTTTTTCTGTTGTTGAGGTCAACAAGCTTTCAAAAAGAATAAAAACCCCTGAAACAGAAATGATATCCAAACCCAGTGATACTCCCAAAGTTTAATTCTCAACCGGACCACACACAGTCAGCAGGTTTGGGCTTGGCCCTGCAAACTGCAATGAATTAAATAGTAATTAAAAGCTATTTTACCTGTGGGATCTACATTTTTGCACTGATCACATCTGTATCAAATGCCAAAACAAGAGATTCATCTTACTGCTGTGTCACAACAAAAGAAAAATGTTGAAACTAAATGAACAAATGATGACAGTAAAATGTGTGGATGATTGGAAGACATTCATAGAAGAAGAAAAAAAAAATCTTTTCTTGGTTTCCCAGACAGCAGACTTTCATGTCTGTTACATTACATTCGTGTTTGTTGATTTCTTTAATTGATACGTACTCCTTTGCATTTTCAGCTGACATGAAAGCTGTGGTAGCTTTTACTAGCAGCCATAGATTTATGGTGTTTCAAGTTGTTAAAATTAAAATGTTAATTGAGGTGCTTTATGTAACTTTAGAACTATGTAAAGCTGTACACCCACATGAATATGACTGGATGTTACAAACAGCACAGCTGTGAATGGACCAGTCATCATTCATCATTGCAAAGCAATCGGCAAACAGCTGGTGTTAAGCAGATTTTATTATTAATCTGTTGTATTTTACAAAATGCATAAAAATGTATGGACAGTATCATTTACAGAAAAACATAAACTAAGATTTCTGGTTTGGATAACACAATACTGCAAGACTGTACACAAGCAGAAGTGGGAATATGAGTAATGAGAGAAGAATTCCATTTATAACTTGGCCTTCAGCCAAATTTCTAATAAACAGAAAACTCAAGATTGAAGACAATACTATAAGCAGATGTAGGATTGTCTTTGTTGGACTGCGGATCAGATTACAGAGCTCACATGAGCAGCCTGATGCAGGTGAAGTCAATGAACAGTTATTGTCCAAACATCTTTTGTCTTCATTATACTCTGGTCTTAGTCTGTGCTACGTCCTCACATCCGCAAGTCCACACAACACCTCCATGGACGTCTGTGTGCAGCCCAAAATTTGTGTGACTGTACAGGGTAGCAGTGCACATGCTTGGAAGTAATGTGCATGAGCAGAAAGTGTATGTATGACATATGCGTGTGCACTTTTCCTTTGTTGTGTAGTTGCCGTGTGGACTGTTGGCACGGACGCTTAGAGAGATGACAGGGTTTTTGTCACGTGACCCTTGCATACTCACAGTTACACATGTAAATCACTGGCCTAAGACCATCAACTGGAGGTCAACATCAACAGTCTGAAACTGGGTGAAGAATTCAGGTTCACTGCTTGTCACCCTGGTAGTCCGATGTGTCGGACTGTTTACTGTTGAGGGTTCTGGCTAAAGATGACCAAGTGTGGCTCTGCTGTGTCTACTGGTCAATTTCACAGCTCAAAATTTAAGTCCAATTTAGTGTCAAAGGATGGTGTAGTTGCCTGTTTCTATACTTTAGGCACAGCTTTAGCATAACCACAACTTTCCCTAACCTTAGTCTTTACTAGTTGCCAAGCGTAGATACTGTATAAACATTTTAACTGACTTTTAAACAGGCAAGCACTGCAGAAAACATTTGGGAACCCAGTACGCTAGATCATCAGTTGTCACCAACTCCCATTTAAAAAAGCACAGCTGCACAGCTTTGTTCTGCTCTGCTTCTTGTGAATGATAATTAACACATGTCTTGTATTTTCTTTCTGTTTTGTGTTTCAGCAGTGTGACTAGACAATCCAGTCAACACATCCTGGATGACACAAGATGGCGGACCTCAGGGATGGAGTACGCCTGACCTCCACTGGGGATGTATTCAAAGGCAGGAGCTCCCATTGGTTTTACGTGGTATTTTACCAGCTCATTAACAGTTTAGGCTGCTGTAACTGGAATGTTTTAAAAATGTATTATTTGTATATTCAGATAATAACAACATATGTGAAAAATGGCACATTTTGTTGAAAAATCTCCAGATTCAATTCAGGTATTTCAGTATCATATTCACTGAAATGGCAGGTGGGAAATCATAGCTTCAATCTGAGTCTGATGAGTTACTTTGACTGATGTATATACATTACTCGGTGTTACTGTTTGGTAATAACTTGTGATCCATAACATAAGCTATTCTAGTTAAACAGATACGTTCATATGATCTTTACAAGCGTTCACTGCTAGCAAGTGGGTCAGAAGCAGGAGGACAGTCTGAGGGAACCACTGATCTCAAATGATTTAACATTTACATAAAACACATTTAAACTGGAATATGTTTTATTAAAACACCCACGAGAATGACTTCAAAAGGTTTCAAACATACAGGATGCCTGAAAATTAATTTCAGTTTAACATTAAACCCACTGATATAGCACTTCAGCAATAACAGGCTATATTTGTTGTAATGCTGGTTGCTGTTACTGATAAACAGATAATTTCACAGAGAGATTTTTGAACCAAAGACCTAAACAAAATAATAGAAAAAGGACAAGCAATATTGGACATATTGTTTCATCTTGTTTGTCCTTTGAACAACTAAAAGTGTTCAAGTTTGCCTTTTTTTTTCATCCACTGATGCGCTAAAAACAAACTACTGCTGTTATAATTATCAAGATCAGAGTCTGGACCCAAATGCACAACTCAGCACACACAGTAGGAAGGACTTAAAGAAAGTTTATTGTAATTGGTCTCGTTGATGTTGAGGATGGCTACGTGAGGATCCAGTGAGGCGGTGAAGTGTCTGGTTGGAGGAGAGGGAACTTCAGATGTGGTTTCCTGGGAAGGTTGGGTAGGCTGTCGAAGGTACTAGGTGTGACATGGAGCAGGTTAGGTAGTTTGACTGACTGTGTGGCGACAGAAGAAGAAGATTATGGGGGTCTGGAAGGTGAAGGTGGATGGAAGCTGGTGGTGTTACTGGCAGGTTTGTAATGAGAATCTGAGGCACAAGGAGTCGCAGGATCACTAGAGAGCACAAGAAGCACCTAACTAGAAACAGGGTTTGGCCGACACAGCGAGGAACTGCTGGGATCAAGACAAGAGTGGAGCCACCTAAACATGACCTTATCAAACTGGAGTCTCCAAGGTCTCATGAAAAAGAACATCATCTGTACTGGGGGTTACAAGACCGACCTATAGTTGAGCTTTGCCATCTTGTGTGCAGTTAGAACCTCCTCAGTCCCGCCCCACTGAGGCTGGAAATAACATGTATGAGACTCAAGAGAATGGAACCTCCACAAAAGGTAAATTTGGTTAAAGATGATGCAGCCTGCATGGAACTGAGGTGGGATGAACAGCAATAAGTAAATACAGCTGTTTCTTTTGATGACTTTTAAAGAAAGTCTGAGCAGTCTGAATGTAATAATTAGACTAATGACGTCATATCTAGTTTAGGAAATATTTGGTGCAGATATTTAGGCTTTACATCAAACCAGATATTCCAAGAATTCAACGTTTTGGTTGAAGACGCATTTGGAGATATATCTAAAGCATTGTTGCACCCTTAACTAACATGTCTAAAGCATGTTTGTGTGTCAAATTAATGTGAATAAAGTGTTCAGCTTTCAAAACTGTGTTTATCAGTGCATGGATCAGTGATGTTACATAAATTGCAGGCTTATCAGCATCACAGCAATGTAAGATATAGAAATCAGGATTCAGCAAAAGAAATCTAAACTCAAGATGAGCTTTCTCCAGAGCTTTCATCCTCACAGTGGACAGAGTGTTCAGGAAAACTGTGTTCATCCTCAACAAATGAAACATTTGTTGTAAATTATACCGTAGATCCATCCTGAAAACACTGGCATCTCCTATGTGAACCACTAGTATGACCTTTAGGCACATTGTATTTTCAGGCTGATGTCAGAGGTCAGACATTGGAATAACGCTAAAATCTTTTATATAAACTTGTTTATTTAAACAGATTGTTTCTAACGTTTCAGCAGCATCATAATTTGTGAGATTTGTAGTCCAGTAATGATCCTGTAAGACACAGCAGAGTGGAAGACAGAAACAAAGACTGTTCTTATGGAACAAAACAAGAACAGGCAACCGGCCAAGAGATTTAGGCCACTCGGCTCCGAGGCCGGTCAGCTTGGTCCCTTGAACCGCGACCTCTGAGAAACAAACCCAAAACCCATCGCAAGAAACAAGGAGCTGATTTTTTTGTGTGCGTGTGTGTGTGGAGGTGCTGGATTTGTTCCCTAAAGGTCTTTGTACTTGTCGGAGTGAACGAAGCCTCCATAACCAAATAAGATTAAGATTGCAATCGGAGCCAGAGCTACATTAAAAAGATAAGGCTAATGAGAGTGGCCTGCTCTCTCAACACGGTTAGCTACCTCTCATCGGCCGCTGATTAAAAACAGGACATTTTCTGAGTGAAAGAAAAGTGGCTTTTTATTAATGCTCCATTTGGGTTATCAAGATTAAAGATATCAAAAATATGTCAGCATTTAGTTTTATTGCTTTTGCCTAATAAAAAGCTTGTAAAGATTTAGTGTAATTATTACACTTATCCCCATCCAGATTGTCTTAAAAGGGTTTTCATTCCCTGCTCAAATAAATATCTCAGGGATAACACCTTTCACACAAAGCTAAAATCTCCCAGAAGCCCCACAGACATGGCTTTAAAGTCCTCGTTGTGTTGTTATAGTACATTTTTCCTGTTTGCTTTAGATAACAAATCTTTGGTTGACCCCGAGGGTTAGGGGAGCATTACAAATTAATCCCAGTTTTAATAAGTCTGTCTTAAGCCTGGGATCTTTACTCAAAAAGAAAGAAAGAAAGAAAGAAAGAAAGAAAAGGGGGAGGGAGAGAAGAAAGGGATCTGAGAGGAAAAGAAATATATTAAACCCTGTGATCACAGGCAGCTTTTCTTGTTTGTTATCCCTCCGTTTTACCTTTAATCCAATACTTGCTAATCCAATTTGTCTTTCGGGCTCCGACCCTAACTTCTCCTCATCTTACAGCTTTCTCTTAAATACGCCTGAGCCTTCAGACTGACTGACCGCTCTTCATTTCGCAGTCCTGCTGAAGCAAACTGGGGATGTTGGGATGTATGTGAAAAAAAAAAGTTTTGGTCGTTATGAAGAAAAAAATAGGAAATTGGTGCATGTTGACTGCTCATGGTGCGATAATAAAAAGTAAGAGGTTGTTCTAGACAAGTTGTAGCTTCAGCCTGAATATGCATGAAGAGCCATAATCAGATCTTGGGCAGTCACCCACTGAAGGGGAATATTGGGGAACACAAAGGGATTGATTTAATTACTTGGAGTGGGCCTGCGCTTTGGAGCTGCCTTGTTAGGAGGGAGTGAAAAGGCTGGCAGTATCCTTGTGCTATTTTTGTGAGGGGGGTTCGGAGGGCTTGAAGGAGGGTGGAGGGGGCTGCAGTTGCAGATGGTGGGGGTACGGAGGTAGTCTAGCTTCTTAAGTCACCAAAACTAATCCCGAGTATAAAGCTCTCCTGATTGAAAGGACCTGCATTGATTGCAAAAAATGGACATAGTGCATTCTCTGTTTAACGTCAATCTGGCCAACATTCATCCTGTTCAGTCACCTTCCCTCTGCGGTAAATTGTGGCGATCGTATAACACGCAATCGTCCTTTTATTTAAAGCATAAAAAGAGCTAATTTAATGCCTTTTCACTGATAGTTGTGCCTGGGGGTCGTGCTAAAGCTGACAAATGTTGTCGACCGACTGAGTCTGAGTGACCTGCTTTGTTGCAGCAAAAAATGATTCATCTTAACAAGTAATTCAGTCTCGTAAATCTTTCATAAAAGCAGAAGATGATTCTGCCTTTTACGTATTTTCATTTGTTCCCTTTTACTGACTGTCAGCACCTGAAGATGAAATATTTAAATAAGTAGATTTTTTTTGAATGAATCGAGGGTTACTTTACTTTAAACATTTAAAATTGTCATAAAAAGAAGCAACTCAAAAAAGCAACTTCCCACTCAAACACCAGTTAATACAAGGTAAACTAATTACAGGCGTGCGTTCATATTTTATGTATTTGAGGATCATTATCAGCAGTTTTCATCTCTGGGCTGCTCCCCTCTCCGGCATTTGTCTTTGTCCAAAGATGATGACAGATTCAAGGGTCTTTAGAGGAAAACAAAGCACTTGAGTTATTTTGAAGGAGGCGTAGATGTGAGACTCCAAAGCAGATCTCACCTGATAGATCCCTGAGAGGTGTTTTCATCAAAAGGCCCCCTTTCTACCACATAGACTCAGACAATAAGCCAGTCGGAGTGGATTCTAGTGCCTTGTGCTCAACAGGCACCGGTGACAACGAAGCCCTTAATCATCTCATGACAAAAGCCAAAAGGCATCATCCTATTAAGCAGTGTGCCTCGCCGCTAATATGAGCTACTGCCCAGGAACCTTACATAGGGCGCCGTGCTATTAAAGTGCTTCTGAACCAGCCAGCGGGAACCTAGGCCCATTCACCTTTCATCTGGGAGCCTGTTGTTTGGCGGCTATAGTGGAGGCCGGCTCAAGATGTTAGTGATCTCATTACAGCGGTTGTGAGAAACAGCCTCCAAATTTGAGCATCTCCTTTCCCTTTCTCTCCCCTCCTTTTCAATTTTCCCAACCCACGATTCTTCCTGCGTCAAAGGCTTCGCCCTTGCGTGGCCATAAATTGATTATTACTTCAGGTTCACAAATATGCCATTTTCCTGAAAAGTTTACTCATCCGCACCCCCCGTAGCACTCTCTTTCTTATCTTTTCTCTTCGGGGAGGTACACTGAATGGGCGGCCAGGTTGAAAAGCGAAGAGGCCCCCGGCATCACAAAAAAACGTTCAGATTTCTCATTTAGTTGTCTTTATGCTGCGAGCGCCATGTGGTCCTTGAAGGTGTTGAAAACATGGGAAGCACCGGAGGGATCAGAGCAATCTCATTAGCATTCGCTCAGAATTGGAGTGGCCCGGCTGTATGGCGAGGCCGAGTTCTCTGTCGGCCCGAGACGGCCGCCTCTGCCGCTGCGCCCTCCGCCTCTTTGTGCCTTTGTGTTCTTTCAAGATTTTTTGTCATGTTGGGCTGCTTTCCTAGGCGGGACGTTGCCAAGAGGATCATGGGAAAAGACAATATCATCACTGTCCTGGACTCGTCGACATAAAAGTGAAATTACACAATGAGACCCGATGAAGTCATGTTATTTTGTTCTAAAGGAAAAACCTATTAGGAGCGGTGAACAACGCTCATAAAACAAAAAGCTACTTTTCTTAGCATGACAAAATGGCTGCTGGTAACAGATTTACTACCCAAACTGAACCCAGTTCAGCTGGATTTCTTAAATTCAGACATACATTTTTCAGTTTGGGTCAGAGTGAAGTTTGTAACTAATCTCTTCTTTCTTAATTATTACAAATGAAACTGTGTTAATCTGCAATTGGCGGCAGGTCTCTTAATTGATTTTTACTGTAGTTCATCAATAAATCAACAGCAGTTAGCTCGTTAAGCTAACATGTGTTGAAAGTAGATCGTGTTAGCTTAACGAGCTAACTGCTGTTGATTTATTGATGAACTACAGTAAAAATCAATTAAGAGACCTGCCGCCAATTGCAGATTCACACAGTTTCACTTGTAATAGTTAAGAACGATTACTTATATGTAGATGTGCAAGTTGCAGGAGGCCTCAGTGAGACGTTCATATGAGCAGAAACATCCTCATTTTTATTATTATTATTAGCTGCACCTGCTAACATTTTGCAACATTTTACTGCTCAATCAAATTATCAAGCTTTAATGACTGAGCAAACTGTCTAATAAAATAGCAAAGGAAGTCAAAGAAGGAACAAAATGTGATCAGTGGTCTCTTGTGGTTAAGCTGTTCTAACATTTAAAGTCTTTGTTTGACTATTCAGAGATAAAATAAATAAAAACTCGGACCAGTCAAAGCCACAGTTAGTGATATCTGTCATTCATGTTTAACTGGTCAGAGCCATACCTGCCTATATGAGGCTTCCCACTGGACATTAGTGCAGCAAAGCATCTGAACAGCATTAGCAGAAG
This sequence comes from Dascyllus trimaculatus, assembly GCA_024666655.1. Taxonomy (NCBI): domain Eukaryota; kingdom Metazoa; phylum Chordata; class Actinopteri; family Pomacentridae; genus Dascyllus; species Dascyllus trimaculatus. Next base: position 7,038,142 of record CM045447.1, on the reverse strand, counting down.
TAATGTGACTGCCGTGGTGAATACGATGGATAGAAAAATGCCATGAAATAGGAACAGGAGTGTTTAGAGACTAATGTTCAAACTGTAACAGAGCTTTGACATCAGGCTGCTGTGACGTGGCTGTAAAACTGCTTGTCATGTGTGCTATAGTGCCATAGTAAAGCAAGTCGCAGTGGCTTCTGGCTTAACAGATATCTGCAATGTTAATGACACGATCGATGAAAAGATAAATTCAAAATATTTGTAATTATATTGTATATTAATAGAATTCAAGCTCAAGATTCGCACCAGTTCAAGCTTAATTTAAAAAATAGGTTTCTTAATTTGAGACGGATTAAAGATATCGTTAACTAGAAATATGACTATCAGAACTAAACTGTAAATCTCTGAAAGTGGAATTATAATTTGTCAGGTTTTAGTTGCAGATATCTGTAATGAGAAACCCCCAAACACCTAACGGTAAAAGCTTTTCTGGAAGGGCAACAGTGTGCATATCAGACAGGTTATTTTTTTTAAAGAAGAATTAAAGAAAACTGAATTATGGATTTGAGTAATATACATTTAGTCCAGCCATCAAATGTTAAAATGTCTTGCCATACACTCTTTTATAGATTTTTTTTCTCAGAATGTAATAATGAACTAGGACGTGTTCTGTAGAGATATTTAGGTTTCCATACAGACATGCTTTCAATGTCGACTGTCTCCTGTCAACTATCAGAACTTTTTTCTGGCTTTGTGAAACAAAAGTTAAAACTGCTAACTTGCAGTGATCACAAAGCTTACTGACAGCTTCATTGTCTCTTTAGCTTCACTCCTTCACATCAGCTTTGTCCCAGAAGTGTTTGATTTAGCAGTAATCATCAATTTATCTCACAACAAGATGTTTGTTGGCTTAGTTGTGCATTTTGATGTGTATTATTCTACAGTAAAATGAAGGCTTTGCCCCTGTTGTTAGAAAGTGCTGATGGATTTATATTTTTCATCTCTTCAGGCCTGTGTTTCAGCTTCCATTACCCATGGTGACACCTTGGAGCTGCCCAGAACAACCACAGCTGTCAAGGTCACCTCCGCGGGGCGTCGTCATCACTCGCTCACCTCCTGGTCGGGGAGATTTCCAGAGACTCCGCTTTTCCACGTGTCCTGCTCAACTGCAGTAATGACGTGTTAAATTTATTACAAACCATGCAAATGTCACCAAACCTTTTCTTCTGGTAGAAGATTAAACTGGGCAACAGTAAGTGGCTAACTGATGTAGTGAAATGTGTAATGGATGTAGGCCTCAGTGGAAGAGGGTTTATCTGCTAAATCCCAGTAGTTGGCCCTGCTATCGTGGACAATGACCCTAAATAATGTCAACAGCTCATTTCCACCAGAGCTGTGTGTGTGTGTGTGTGTGTGTGTGTGTGTGTGTGTGTGTGTGTGTGTGTGTGTGTGTGTGTGTGTATAAGCCTGTGGTGGTGCAGATCACTGATATCGGTTCATTTCTGTTCCGCTCGCCACTCTATACTGAACAAAGCAGCAGTCGGACGTTTGATTTGTGATTTGTAGGTGCTGAGTCAGGGATTTTCTCTCGTAATGTAATCCAAGCTTCAGCACACACGACTGTAATTACTCTTCAAAGATTTTTAAATTCAATGAAATCAACACACATCCGTAGAAAAAAGACACTGAAACAAACTGATCGTTTAAACTGTATGATCGATGCTCTTAGAAGCACATTATTAGTTATTTGTGGTTGCGGCGTGCATGAAGATTCATACAGTTGTAATCAACATTCATACTTCCTTTTACATCTCTAATAATGAGTATAAAATATTCTGACTGCTACTTTTGCAGTGAGTTAAGAGTAAATTCACATTAAGTCTACTTTTAAGCACCAACCCTAAACACTTGATTGTTTGGTTTGAGCTCATCCATTGTGAGAATTTCTTGCTTCTGCTTGTTTTACATTGGACTGTTAATCAACTACAAGCAATTCAAAGCCTCGTTTTACCTTTTGGACGACCAAAGCTTCAAGTGATTACCTGAGGAAACAGTGTGTGGATTAATCAGAAGTATTTAAATGTGTGCTGTTTAGCTGGACTAGTTTTAATGGCAGCGTATTGTTTCCTTTCAGGTGGTGCTGCTTCTGTTACACTCATATCAGCTTGATATTCTGTTGCTTTAAATGTTGGCATGCTGCTTTTGTCATTTGCTTTTTCTCTAATTGATTAGGCAAAGTCTATCGGCGAATCATTCAATCGATTTTCGGTTAAAATGCTTCTTTGTGCCTCCGGTTCCCCAGCGCCCGCCCAGATTAAAGTCAGTCATGAGAGCGAGCGTGAGCTGAGGACAGGGGAGTGAGCAAATCCAAAACACTTCAAAATTTGTCATTAGTGCGGCGCTACATTCTTTCATTACCGAGTTTATCAGAGCAACCAGCCATAAGGCGCAGGTTCATGCACCCTTGAGCACAAAGACTCAAGTTGTTCTACATTTACAGAATCATTTAACTTCTTTAATTATTCTTTAAATTACAATTGCAAATAAAGGCTCTGCCCGCGGTGGATATGCATGGCCTGCAAAAAGAGCAACATTTTTAATGATTACTTTGCATCGTACCAAACTAATCTCCCATGGACAAGAAATGAATGAAAAAGGGAAGATTTTCTCTGCCATTCTGCTTTAATGGAGGGTGCATCCGTCATCAGGCGCAGTGACTGTTCTGGACCAGATGTTGCAGAACTAACCAACAATTGGGCTGAAAATAGAAAAGGAGCAGGGGCGGGGAGGTTGGAATAAATTAATTGCTAATTTCTCAGTCTTTGATGGAATTAGGCTCACTTCTTTCCCCCTATGTGCTGTGTGAATGTCCATGCGTTAAACGTTTTTTCTTCTCTCGCCACCCCCTCTCCCCTCTTTGCTTTCCTGACGGTTAAGGGCCACCCAGAGGAGAGTGAGTGATGCAAAACCGAGGAGTAATCCCTCTGTTTATCTCGGCTTCGAGGCTCGGCCCCAACCTCTGCCTCTATTATCCCAAGGATTTAAGGCAAACTTTCATTTATTGGCCGGCCTCCGTTCTCTATCCCGGCTCCTGAGCTCAGGATACCCCCTCCCAGAGCCTCTGTCCCAGTGTGAGCGGATTTGCATAGAGCAACAATGCATGTTGCCAGGGCAGTGGCCAGTCAGCGGTGGGACAAGCCTGCTCAGAAGCGCAGTTTGCTCAGGCAGCACATGGCTATAGAAGAATGTGGCCTTCAGGGGGGAAGGAGCAGCACCTGCGTGGCGTGGCAGCCAGGCCTTGCTACGCCACCGAAAACAGCAGATGTACCACAATATGGACACTGACTCCCTTTCCTCCCCCCTCTCGCTCACACAAATGAACAAGCAGGGCAGGAAATGTTCGGCCAAAAATTCACAAACGGGCTTTTGGAGGAGGGTGGGGCCTCGGAGGAGAGGCCTCACCTGCTGAAGTGGTTTACCTGCTACTTGACAGTGCTTGGCGAGTACCTTGATGGTTGTTTCCTCACATTCTCCTGAATTTTCCCACAATAAAACACTGAACAGCTGCTGTGGTAGTCTCAGTGTGTTACGGTGAGCACGGCATGGTCAGTGTCTGAGATGCAGATGACATCGTGGGGATTTATTCTTGTTTAACTATGAATATCTGTGGATTGAACTGAGTCTTGCCTTGTTTAGGTGGTAATTCATCCCAGTAGACATCATGTCTGCACTTCTTAATATTAACGCAGTGACAGGTCCACACTGCTTCACCATAATAATGTGAGTTTTAAAAAACGCATACATGATTAACTAATTCAACAGAAGTGTGAGCACACAATAATATAACTATTACCAAAATAAAAGCAGACCTGATGTTAAATTACCTGATTTGAGAGAGTTGACAAGGCTTTCATATACAAAAACCCAACACCCATCACTATATTGCATTTTGTAGAAATAGGAAACACACAAAAACACTGGCAGATTGGTTTAAACATTTTTTTTTTAATATTTTTTTTGGGGGGGAGTTTTTTCATCTTGATAGGGAGAGAGTCAGGATGAAAGGGGGTATAGAGAGAGAGAGACATGCAGCAAAGGGTCATGAGCCGGACTCGAACTCATGACCTGCACCTACATGGCAACACCCTAACTCAGTGAGCTATATGACAGTCTGTTCAAACAAATTTTAAGGATTTTTTTTTTGTCCACATCTACTGTGAAGAACAGTAAATGAGGGTTGTGTTCTATTATTGTCAGGTGTTTGTAGCTGAGAAACTCCTTCCAGTGAAAGAAAGTCAAGAGAAAAATGAAGAGAAATGATGATACATATTAGTGCTCTGGCATCAGAAACCCTCTTAGTGAATAAAGAAACACTAAATGAAAAAAACAATCAATGAAATAAAAGAACAAAAAAAACATTATATTATTTTTTCACTTTGATCTAAAGCAACCCAATAAACTCTAAAGGACAATAAATATAATAAAACAAAGAAATAAAAATTGATTCTAATTGTCTGGCACAGAATATGCAGAATTCACTTCTACACAATGATTCTGAAATAAGCTGAACATTAAGCTGGACTTTATATTTTATCTATATTCAGTGTGTTTGTGGTTGATTCTACAATAAGGCCTTTTAATCTTTCTGGACCTAACTCCCACAGTCCCCTCAGATTTACAGGGTAAGATGTTTTCTACATTTTCTCTCTGTCATCAAACCCTATGAAAACATCTGGCATTGAATTAATTTCACCACAGAACTCCCTTGTTGTCTAAAAGCTACTGAATACACATCAGTGAGCCGCACTGTTGCCCTGTCTTACATGTTCCTCTATATGTAGTTTGTTTTGACTCAAATCCACTTTCATCATCCTGCTGCTGTAATATAGTCCCCAACAAATTCACTATTTCCTCCTGCTAAAGCAAGACTTCTCGCTGTTTTAGGAAACTAGTCTTTGTAGAGAAATGTCACCATATATTTGTAGTTTTTGATGTCCTCAGGAGGAAGCAATGACGAGAACATAGAATATTTTACACACATGTGAGGTTCTGGCCAAGTGTCCTCCAGCACACCATGAGTCACATATGACTGTATGAAGTCAGATAATCTGGCTGCCAGACGTTGAGCTCATTTCACCACATTCTGCTGGCTGTCATTGTTAGTGTGAGAGCGTGCACGAGGAGCGGGGGAACCATATGTTCCTCAGGCTCTCGTGCACGGTGCCGTTGACTTGGCAGTGTTTGGGATGGGTGTTGACAGAGCATTTGGAGGGGCGGGAGGGGGCACAATGTAAAGCGGCGGCCTGCAGGGAGCTGAAAGCCCCTTCAGCCACAGGTAAATAAAGACCACCCACCCCCACATCCATAAGAACGGGCCTTATCTCCACCCGCCGCAGACGCCGCTTCCCTCCTCTCTGCACACCGGCAGACCCACAGATAGCAGATAAAAGCCGGGCATATGAAGAGCAATATGTGGTTTGCCTTAAAGCCAAGGGTCATCTCCACATTTAATACTGCCCTGCTCTTCTCAAGATGGAACCATATCAGTGCCTCATTCTCTGTAGCTAAATAGCTGTAGCTGCTGTACGCTCAGATATTCTCCCTCTTGTTATCTCTTTTCCAGTCACTTTGTGGGAAACGACCACAAGCCTCCAGCCGAACACTTGCGTCCACTCCCTGAGGTCATTTCAACTTATTCCCACGAAAGAAGTATGAATGCATACTGATTTAAATCTGCACACACTTTTATATTTTCCTGATCTTCACTTGTTCTTGTGTTTGTAGCTTTGAATTAACAGAAAGTGGTCAGAGGGGATGAAAACATGAGACGACCAGACAGGTAAAACTGCACATGAGTTATAGGTACAGCAGGTCAAAGTTGGAGCAAGAAGTTGGTCTTCAATTGCTTTATTTCTATTACTCATTGACAAGCCTTTTAATAAATTGAGTAACTGTGTCCAACAGTTAAAATTGAATGATTTCTGTTCTCACAACCTGCAAATTTGAGTCATCAGTTCTCGGCCGGGCCATATGTTTCTGTAAATCTGTTAGCAGGTTCCCAACTTGTATTCGGAGTTCTGGCTACCCATCTTCCTATGTTTGAAAAAGTGCCCACCTCACAGGTTCATAGACGTATGAATGAGCCTTCTTCCCTGCATGTGACTCGTATGAAGTGTATCTAATTTTTTAATTGTGCTCTCCTTCAGTTTCTGTTCTCCCTTCTACCTCGTCACGGATGTTCTGTGGTGTGTCGGTCAGCCTGCTTCAGTCAGCTGCTCCCTCAGCCTTGCTTAGATGCAGTCTTATTTTCTAATGATCTATATGTTTTCATCCTCATATTTGATATAAACACATGCTCAAATGAACTCAGTCTCTAGTTTGCTTGTTGCTGTGAAGCTTCATATGGTAGCTGTGTAAGGAGCATCCTAATCCAGACCCAGTTTGTCCTGAGCTCCTCCACATTGTTCAGTGTGACACCCCGTCTGCTGACATCAGCTGCTGAAGGGGAACAACATGTGTGGAGCTGCTGTAGCGAACTGGTGGTTATGTCAAGCACTTTTAAGATGTAACAGTTCAGCTGCCAGTTTTCTAATAACTGCTCCAACATCATTGTGAGTGTTTGAACGTCACTTCACTGGATATTGATTCAGCAAAGCATCTGAACAGTGTTAGCAGAAGCAACGGCGGCTGCAGATGTCCGTACTGTGAATTGCAGATAAGTTAAATTGTAGATATCTGTGATGAGGAATCCCATACACACGAGCAGTAAAAGTTATGCCTTTTTCTCCTGGAAAAATACCACTGTGGACATATAAAATCCTCTTTTTTTTACAGGGAAGAACTGAATTACAGATATCTGCAATACATCTCCAGTCTAGGTATTAAATGTTAAGACAGCTTGCTGTGTGTGTTGGACCTGAAAAAACCTCTACACTGTAATGTCACATTCTTGGCCTGTATGTATTTATGTATATGCAGTTTGTTGCAGCTTCAAATACAAATAGACTGACATTGAATTCATGTCTTTAAAATAAAGAATATTGCATATCACCTTACAAAAACACATGCTTACACATGCACTGTGGTGATTCATGTGAAATGTTTCAATGTAATGTAATGTATATGAAGTTGGTACAAGTAAAAAAAAACATGCACTTTATGACAACCAAGAGGTCAAAAAGAGAAAAATCTAATTCTTTCGATGTGACTTTAAAAAAGAATTGAGTTGACAGACTGATTAAATGGCAAATATCACCACGTTCGTCATCATAATCATCTAATTTTCAAAGATACTGACTGATGAGCTCAAAGTGTTTCCCCTAGAGGACTTCTAAAATCTGCATTTGAAGTGGGAAGGATCAGCACTCCTCCTCCAGTCGTTGTTTTCCTGTCAGGCTGAGGAGAGCAGCTCCGAGGAGGCTGTGAGTTTGTGGTGTTTGAGGAGGCCGGGCCGGCTGATAGCACACAGAGCAGATATCGTCCTAATATCTGTTGACAGTCAGCTCTTCTCTGCATAATTGGCTCCACCTCCCCCATTAGCAGCAGCTCTGTTTGGCTCCCCAGGGCATGTGTTAGAACAAATTTGAGGAGTGTCATATTGCACGCATTTCAACAGGGCCAACAGGGTTAGACTCACATTAGCGTAATGAATCAATCTGCTCGGCTAATGGCTGAACAGACTCCATTAGGACAAGGAGGAATCTGAGGCACAGGATTCCAGCAGGAAAGGAGGATGTCAGCTCATCAGTAGAATCATGCAAATAATAATAAAAAAACAGCTAAAATAATTCAAATAAAAAACTAATGTGATGTTTCTGTATTATATCTGCTATCTAGAAGCAGGCTTACAGCACGGGGAAGGAAGAATCCTTTTGAGTTTCAGGTGTTTTATCTCAGATTTCTACCATTGTCACATGAAAAACAACATATTTTCCTGATTACTTTCTGTAATACAACACAGGCTGGAGCCATACTGTTGTTCTACGTGGAGCATTCAGCTGTGAATGTGATGAGAAATGGAAAAAACAAGTGACAACAAGCAGAGATTTAACTGAACAAAGAAATTCTTTTCCTGTTAAATTCAGCCAGCAGTTTGTCGGATGCATCACAATCCCTGGCATGTGGATGTTTAGTAACCAAGAGGCATTAAAGACAAAAGGAAATAACAACTACTTAAGTAAAGGCACGGCTGCTTTAGCACGTGAATGGAGGCAGATTATTGGGAGACATTCAGTCGGTGCTAATTAACTGATATGAGCATCTGAATGGAAACTAGAACAGGCTGCTGAGGAGCGGCTGATAACCACCTGCTGATCCATCAGGGCTGAAAAAACACCAGAGAAGCACTCACAGGTGATCTGTTATCAGCTGTAAGAAGAAGCATATTTTGAAGCAATTATGATGCAGATTTATTCAGTATTACAGGCTTCTATGAACATTTACTGACAGTTGAAACTCAAAATCAGACTTCTGTCGTAGCCACTAAGACCACATAGTATGGTAGCTTTGCCTTCCTTAAAAGGCCTCTTCTTTCCTCAATAAAGTCTCGCTATGTTCGAGCTGCACTGTGCAGATTGCTGTGTGTGTGCAGAGCTTGATGTGTTTCAGTTTTCCCTCCTAAAAGTGGAAAGTTTCTGACGTCAAATAAAATCGGAGTTTAAGGAACCTGCAAACTTGAAGTCTGCATTACTCTAAGAATGGACTTTCACTGATGTAGGAGACAAGTTGGATCCAGCACTTTAACTGGAAGGAGGTGAGTAACACATCAGAAACAAATTATTATTTAAATTAGAGATTTGTATGTATCTTCCAACACACCTGAAAGGATCTTTGAAATGGTTTTTGATAAGAAAGACAGTTCTGTGATTTTCTTTTTGAGAGCCTTGTTGGAGCCTGATATGTAAGAACGACCCAAAGTGTTATAAAACAAAATGTAATAAAACACAAAATGTAACAACTGTTCAATAATGTAACAAAGTTACATTTCAGGTTGTTGTTACATATCGAGCTCTAACACAGCGGCGTTTGCAGGATGGTCGCTGGCAAGGGGTTAGTTTAATGGATAAATGATTGGTGTCAATGATGTGAAGATAAAATAAACGAAACAACAATATTCTCACAAATACAGCAAGAAAACATACATTCCATTTATGAGTTTATTCTACTTATTTACAGTATTTACAGTCTATTCTAACATAGTCCAACACTATGTGGGTGGCACTTTGTTGAACATGGTAGTCCAGCTTTCTTGCATCCCTAACCCTCACCCCAACCCTAACCATAATTAAAAGACTTCTGTCTGTAAGATTTACATTGCATTTTATTGCTTTTATTGTTGTTTGTTATTGTCCAGGTAAAATCACCATTTGTTCTCGGACAGACTGCAATTGGAATCAGCAATTGTCCTTGATTACGATTTCTACTGTGACATATATACATATCTATCTATCCATATATGTATATATATACTACACTCTACATTGAAGCAATAAGCCATTTAACCCATAAATTATTGACTCACTCTATGATGCAATAAAATTATTACACTATTATGGGAAACATATTTTGCCGTCCCCATAATACATTAACGGACCTAAAATGTAACAACTTGTCACATACAAAAAAAGACAGGAAAAGGAGCCACATTAGAGAGCTGGATATCATTGCCACTGTCACTGGACAACTAGTGCAGCACTGCCAGGGACTACAGGCATTGAGCAGGACATCAGAACACAGGGTCAGTATGGATACCTCTATTATCTCTGGGGTGTTACCAGTACAGCCAGCACAAAGCATGTCAACCACCCTATAACCCTGTACCACACATGCATCTTCAAAACTGCCAATAAAGATGGCAAATGTAACAACTTGTTACATTATGGGAAAAAACTTTTTACGTTTTGAGCTCAGCATCTTGTTACATTATTGACCAGTTATTACATTTTGTTTTATAACAGTTCGGGTCGTTGTTACCTATGAGGCTCTAACAAGCCTGCAGAAAGCTGATCATCAGTTCACTGTGTTCCTCTGATCAGTGTTAAAAGGTTCATCAATACACACAGACACAAACTGATCAATACACACACAGTGCTGTGAACTTCACTCAGCTGCTGCAGTCCGTCATTTCAAGGGAATCAATCAGCATCATCTGAGACAAATCAACGACATAAAATGTGTTTTTATCATGAAGTAATTTTGACTCACTGTCTCACAGCATCCGTCCTGTTTCATTCTCCTCCAGGTCTGTGGAGTTCTGCAGTTGTATATTCATTATTTATTTCACAGCCTGTCACTGGACTATGTGTGCAGTAATGTACATATAAATAAACTAAATTACTGCATAACACACCCCTACACTTTGTTTGTACTGTGGTACATGTATGTGACGGGCTGCAGTAAACAGTTGCTCTACTTTGATGGGCTTTTCTGCAGACTGAGGTTTCACTATAACACATGGGTCATGAGGAGATATTGCACGAATTAACAGATATGAATATAAATTAAAAATCATTATTTGAAAAGGCATTAAATGTTAATTCATCAGATAAATCCAGGATAAGTTCTTCATCAAAGGCAACAGGAATTCATGATATCGTCACCATCATGACTCATACTTTTGTATGACATAAACACGTGTGTCCTCATTACAGTGCTGCACATCTAACAGCGTTAATCAGTGAGCTTTAGAGAGGCTGATAGCTGGATTTGGTTGCCTTTGCAGAGAGCCAGGCCAGCTTTCTCCCCTTGTTTCCAGTCCTTATGTTAAGCTAAGCTAACTGGCTTATGGTTGTAGCTTGAGAGCAATATTAATCCTCTTATCTCCGCAAGAAAGCAAATATTTCCCACTTTGGAAATAAAAGTAAATAACAGTGTCATAGCCCTTTAAGAGAAGGCTGCTTTCACTGTTGCTGTAAAATGAATATGTATAAGTAATAATGCAGGTGAATGCAACATGTGAACCGAAATAGAAGAAAGTCAGTGGTAAATATTCCACATAAGGGCAGAAGATGCTGTAAATTGAAGACATTTTTTCCCCTTTTTATACACAGACAATAATAATCGTGATAAAATAAGGGGAATCAGAGCAGCTATGAAAATGATCTGCATCAGGGATTCTACTTTTAGACAGTCCTTCACCGTCACACAGAAATCACACACAGGAAACTTCTCTGTCTCCAGCAACACGGAGGAAGAGCCGCAGCATCCACATCCTTTTATTCTGGAACCCCAAACAGCAACCGCCCAACAAACAACACCACCTGCCCCCCGAATCTGCGAACTCCTCCCTCCTTCCCTCCCTCCCTCCCTGCCCCCATACCACCAAATCAAAACCAAACCAGTGCTGCTTTCTTTCTTTTTTTTTTTTTATCTGCAGATTCTCAGACAATGCCTGGAGGATCCCGTAGCCTAATCTCCTCCAATCCCCCCCCCCGTCCCCTTTATCCCACTGTTAAAGAATGTTTGAAAGGGCGACACCGAAAACTCAAAAAAAAAAAAAAAAAAAAGACAGAGAGAAAAGGGGTCTGGAGGGGGGGTCAGTAACATCTGGGAGCGTATATGGGCCGACAGAGGGGACGGGGGAGAACTCAAATAGGGGAATAATAAACTGCATCAAAACACAATTAAAGATTAGCTTTTTAAAATTTACATAAACTGAAATTAGATTAGGAAAAAGAAATGCGGGTCCGCTGTCAATTTTTAAGCTTAGATTTGAAATTGAGATGCCTTTTTAGATTCTTTCGCATCATATATGGCTCATTTCAAATTAAGAATATTTAAATAAATGTGAATGAAATCATTTATTCACAATGTCTTCAGTTTTTGCCAATTTAATTTCAAAATTCAAGGCAAATTTTAGTATGCACTGAGTCTGGCAACAATAATTAGCATTTATAAGAAGGTATTTTATGTTTTTATTAATGATGTATAGCTTTAATTTTGAAAGTCCATTATCTTTTTATACACCTTCATCCAGTTAGGGGTTCAACAGGAATCTACACAACTGTTAACTAAAATTAAAAGTGATTTTAAACCTTTAAAAAATACATTTATATCATGCTTATAATACATATCAGGTCAAACAGTTGCATCATCGTTTATCCATCCTCAGAACAGATCAGTTCAGTGAGCATGTATTTAAAAATTCAGGACGATTTATTCTCTATTTTGGCTAAAACAATGATGAAATGTTCTGTTTTCTGACACCTGCTGTGCCTCATTCTGCCACATCCGAAGCATTTCTTTCTGCCAGTGCTGCTGGGAAGATAAAAGAGACTTTAAAAAGTCAAGGTTGATAACATAACAAAGTTTCTGTGTCACGGTGCGGCACTTGAGTGTCACACAGGCCCACTCACACTTTGGAAGGGTATTATGTTTAAAACACTTTATTCCTCCCATTCCTGTGAAAGATTATACAAGTTATCCCATCAAAGTTGAGTAAAAAAACGCCATTCTTGTGTCTTTAAGCTCTTGCATAGGAGGTCAATAAGACTCTGCCTCTGCTTACAAGGCTGGGCCGGGTGTAATCTCGCTGAAGTTACATTAATTAAATGGTAAGCTCCTTTAGCAATACGTTCCTAAAAGAACTTGGCTGATAATATACTTAAAGCGTTTGCAGGCTGTTTGTTTCAAAGCCAGCAGACGTTTAGCCATGCGGCTCACGTACGGCGGCTTAAAACCCTCAGCTTGAGCCACAATGAGCGAGCAGCGGCTGGCAGCAGAAGTGAAATTCAACTTATCAAAGGAAAACATATTTGTCTCAGCGTGCTCGATTTACACATTCACACTTGCAGTTGGGTCCTGACAGATGGAAACGTGCAAAACTTCGGTGGCGATTCTCGTTTGTGATTCCGCAAAGCTGGAAGGGTTTGAGAAATTTGTCCTCACGGGGGAAGTTTGTGAGTGCCATTTTTTTTCAGTCACAGGAACATTTTTGAGATGTTTCACTGATAATCTCCTTAAAGTGTGGATCAGCTGGGTGTCGTGGCAGAGAGAAAGGATACAGATTACTGCTCCTCATCTCAAACCTCACACTTGTTCTGAATGCCGTTGATACACACATTCTCAGGAACCCATAACTCTACTTTGCAACTCCATGACAGTCGCACACATAGAAAACCTCCTGAAACTGATTCTGAAATTCAAGTTGTGCTAAATTCAATGCTGTATTTGGGAATTTGGTACATAGATTATACTGATGACCAAAGCACATTTACACACATTAGTTTACACCAAACCTCTGTATAAGGCCTATATTAAAATGCACTTTTATAACGCTATATAAGATGCTATATAACACAGCACTTACAGTTAATATATGAATATATTTTAAAATTAATAACTACTTTATTCTCTCTTTTCTACTTTGCCTTCTCCCTTTAAATTGGACACAAAACACTGAATTGCTCCACCTACATCTCCTCCTGCATTTACCCTTTCACTGCAGGATGTTTATATAAATATTTACCATTTTTATATTGTTCTGTAATTTTTTTCTGACCTAATACAGTCTAACAACATCTCCTGCAAGTGACTGTACACCCCCTGTATGCAGAATATGTATGTCCTTTATATTCAGCATTATTCTTCTACAAACATTCAACTGGCATCCGTCAGCTCTCCAGTGACTATCACTGGTGTTTTGTAGTAATTAACAAAATTCGATTGGGGAATTCCCTCAACATCAACTGGCAAATTTAACTACTCCCCATTACTAATTAGTACAAGTGAGAAACCGCAGAAACAATCATCTTTAAATACTAGAAGCCTGCTTAATTATGCAAAGTGGGGGCGATTAATCCTTCAAACCTACATGAAAATCCCCCACTTTTCTCTTTCCACATGACGAATGCGAGAAATGCTTCAATTCCACACTGGTGCTCGGCATCAGGGAGGGAGAGCAGGTATATTTTTCCTGTCAGAGAAGGAGCAGTGGCAGCAGACCCCCGCCTGCAGCCCCGGCCCCCACCGTCGATCAAATATCAGCCCTCACAAATCAATTTTACACTTGATCGCAACCCCGCGCCCTCCCACCCGCCGGCCCCTCCTCTCCAATTAAGCGCCAACATTAGCATATATATGATATCAGTGGTAAACATCACTCGGCTGGTAATTCACAAACGCTCCTGGATAATGGGAGGGTTGAACACCTATTAACCCCGAGCCGGCAGCACAGAGGCAAGCTGGGAAATTCCCCAACCTTCTCCCAGAGGAGAGAGCAGGGAGGTGGAGACAACAGAAGTCTTTGATGATCATGAAGAGAGGAGGAAATGAAGTGATGGCACTGTGGTAAACTGTGTTAGCTGCTTTGAAGCATTCCTGACTTTCCAGATTTAGAAAAATGTTAATTTGTAAATGGAAAAAAGGAGGGAACTGGCTGTGATAGGCTGATAGACCTCTGAATCCAGCAAACCCCATCTCTGTCCGCAAATGGTAAATGGTCTGCACTTACATAGCACTTTTTTCTACCTTAGTGGTATCCAAAGCGCTTTACGATGTGTTTCTCATTCACACACCCATTCACACACCAATGGCGACAGAGTTGCCATGCAAGGTGCTAGCCTGCCATTGGGAGCAACTTCGGGTTCAGTGTCTTGCCCAAGGACACTTCGGCATGTGGAGGGGTCAGGGATCGAACCGCCAACCTTGCGATCAGTGAACAACCCGCTGTACCACCTGAGCCACAGCCACCCTTCACGAATTTCATGTTTAAAAAAATTACAGGAAGTGGGAAAGTAAGGGAAATAGACGTATACATTGAGATGTTAATACAATCTGCAGATAAATGTGACGGAAAAGATGCAAAAAAACAACAAAATAAAACTTAAAATTATGAAACTGTCAGCAGACAGTGAGTTTTTAATGGGAGGAACAGACAAACCGGTGAAGGTCATGTGACTATTGACATAGCCCAGTCTAACACCAAAATGTGTGATGTTGGTCCATAGGGCAACGTATTATTTTCACAATAAAGGCAGTAAATCTGTGAAAAACCTTCTGTATGTTTTTCAGAGGGTGTTCTTGTGGTGGGACTTGTCATCTTTGCTGCCTAGAAAACAGCAGAGTTTTGTGTTCAGTGTTTGAACAGGTGTATTATAACCCAAGCTTTCTTAACATAACTAGTTTTGATACCTAAACTGAAAGCTGAAATGCAGAGTTTTTACATGTAAATGAGTGTCTGTTCCATCCAAATCCCTAACAAACAAGTTCACATAATGATTAAGCCTATCAGTGCCAGATAAATCTGTCTGTATCACACAGTACAGTGGAGTTTCATATCTGCTCCGATCTGGTTCCAGTGCTAGTTTGGAGCCAGAGCCTGACTTAGCACCAGTTCTTTGTGTTTTCACCACCTAAGCACTGGCTCCAGGTGATAAAAACCAGTGCCTAGCAAGCACCAACTCCTTGCTGGGCCAGAGTTCAGCACCGAGTACGTCAGGGACTGGGGGCGGGGTTATGGTGACCAACGGTAAACGGTGGAAAGGAACACACAAGCGGTAATTTGTGTCCTTTTTCACCTGGACGTCCCTGGTCTGATCGGACATGTATTGGAATGACTCCTGGGACACATGGAAGTTTTACACACACTGTTGCTTGCAGAAATCCGTACAATTGTGTCCCACCAGGAGCGAGATTGTAGATGTGCCCAGGATACAGACAACCTCCGCCTCGCAATCAGCCTTAAGACTATCTATAGAGATAAACGTAGATATTATCATCAACTTACTGAGTTTGTTTTTGTTTGTTTTGTTGTTGTTTGTTTTGTTGTTGTTTGTTTGCTATGTAATGAATGGGAGCATAGTCATTTTACGGGTACGCAATGGCGTGGCTCCAGCTTGGCTCCTTGCCAATGGAAACGTAAACAGGTTCTTAGGTTCTTAGGAGGAACGAGGTAAGGGGTACGTGGCAACATTCCCGTGTAGGTCCACCAGCAGGGGTGGGCTGGCTATAGGGAGGCTCGGGAGATTTCCCAAACGTCCAGTCTGTTACAGGCCAGTGGCCAGAACGCTTTTGTTTCGGCTTTCTGTTGACTGCAGCAGCCTGCCGTCGTAGCCGCAGGTAGTGAGCACAGAGTACGTCAATGATCTATTGTATTGGCCCGAATAGACGACCCTGATTATAAGACCCCACCCCTGAGAAAGAGCATTTAGAAACAAAGGAAAACAGATTCTGAAAAATTTAACTCAAACCATGACTGTATCCTAAGACTCACCAAGTAGTACTGGTAACTAAACTGGACTAATCTGAACTGAGATGTTCACCAAAAGAATGAAAATGCAACAAAATGTAAAAATTATATGAAAAGGGAGAGTCTCACCCAGGACATGGACTCTAAACTCATGGTGCCAGGTGCCACCATGATCCCTCTGGGCCCCTGATGGATCCTTTGCTGCGCAATGAAACAAACTCGGGGGTCATGTGATGTAGACACAGGTCAATCTAATAGAATAGGCCACTAAATAGGGACATTTCAAAACTTTTGGAGCCAACACAGCTATGACACATTAGTGTGAGACTGCACTGTTTGCCCTGAGAAGAATGACAGCATCAGCTTAAGCAGATGCCACCTGTTCTGTTCAGGTGGCAACAGTCTGGCCAGAACAGGTGACACAATGTTGTTATGAGGAGTTTGGGTGGATGGATGGGACAACAAAACATAGGAGACAGCTATTTGTTTCAATTCCTAAATCACAAGGTTTCATAATTTTAACAAAGCACTTTTTGTGGGTAAACTTACCCACACGTTCACCATTCATACATGTTTACATAAAGTGACATACTGTATTTTTCCTAACAGTGATTTGTAAGCAGCATCCAACATGAAAATGCCTCCATGTGTTGTTCTAGAGGGCATTAGCAACCAGCCTGTCCAATTAGAACTGTTTGTGAGGATCATGTGACTGATGTTAACTCTTAGCAGCTCACTGCAGATATTTGTAGCCTATACTACATGCCATTTTCCTGCACTCTAGAACAGTTTGAGACAGTTTGAGTTTCAGACTTGTGTGTTTATTAGTATTAATGTGACCTTCTGGTCGACTGTGGCTTGTTCAAGGGCTGAAGCTGCTTGTTAGAATTATTTCAGTCTCACTTTGCTCTTAAGGTGCGACGTAATCATTTTATTTTATTACATGTATTACATGCGAGCAGATGAGTCAGATCACATGTGCAGGTGGTCAGGCTTGAATTCTCAGCAGATGTAAATACAACCTGTATGTGTGAAGAAGAAAAAAACAGTCTTTGAAACTAAAAGGTCACCAAATTTCACTTTTTCCTGCATACTCAAGCAAGACTATGGCTACTTTCAGACTGCAGGCTAAAGTCAGCCAAATGCGATTTTTTTGCCCCTATGTGACCTGTATCTGATCTTTTCATGACAGTCTGAACAACACAGATCCAATTTTTTCAAATGCGACCCAGGCCACTTGGATATGTGGTCCTAAATCCGATAGGTATGTGATCTTTTGCCATGTGACTTCTGGCTGAACGGCCAGGTCGCATTTATCCGACCTTCACGTCATTGATACATGACAAACGTCTCTATTCTGTGCTAAAGTAGGCGGGAGCAGGAGCTAAAACAAAACCATGGCGGACGATAATGTGGAGTCCAGTCGATGGAGGTTTCAGAGTTAATTCACATTTGGGGGCACAGCTCTATTCAGGACAAACTCGAGGGGTGTTATCGGAACCGGGCGGTTTTTGAAAACATTTCCAAAGAAATGGCCGAGCGTGGCTATAAACGGTCCTGGCTCCAATGCCAAAGAAAAATAAAGAGCCTCCAAGCCAAATATAAGGAGGCTAAAGACTCAAACAAGCGAAGCAGAAATGTTATATACTTACCCTCTACCGTTACCATCCATGTTTACTTGTGCAAACACTGAGCATGCTCGCTGCATGTGACGTCGTTCTGTCCTCTTCTGCGCACCCTGGACACTTTTGGGTTGTATGAAGTTCACACAGGAGATCACATACAAGTCGCATTTTTTTAAAAAAGATTTATTTTTGGCCTTTTACACCTTTATTAGATAGGACAGTGGATAGAATCAGAAACAGGAGAGATCGGGTAAGGACATTCAGTAAACAAAAACAAATGGAAACAATTTCACAAAAAAATCTGAATTGAGCATTAAACCTTGCTGTCTGAACGTAGCCTAACCAGCTAGGTACCTAGCACATATACAGCTGAGCCCCACCCATAGTGTTCTACCTTTTTCTGTCCTTCTTTGTTTATGTTCTTTGCCACTTGAATCTATAGCAACCCCAAAAACAGTTATGAAGTTCTTTGCACCACCAGTGGGTCTGAGTTGGAGGTGCATTTATACATGCAACTTCTAATCTTTCTAAAATACCTTGGTAGTCCTTGGATCAAGCCGAGGTCAAAGCAATCGTTGAAGCAAACTTCGGCCATATTGGATTTTCCACCATATTCAGTTGTATGTGGTGTTATAAGGATGATTCATGTATTGACACAAAACCTGGTGAAGGACTCAACAGCTCCCCCTGAGATTGCCTCAAAAACAGTCGGTGCCATCTCACCACTTGATCACTGCAATAAGCACAAACATGTGTTTCCTCTTATATTATCAAGCATTTAGTGGAAAACCTGTTAAATGTTTTGGGTCGCTGAAACACTGACAATCCTCACCAAATTTAGTGCAGATAATTGTACAACAAATGCTTACACAAGTTGTTATAATCTTTATTTTCGAAACCATTTGTCAGTTACATCCTGTCAATATGAATAGAAAATGAAGATGTGTGTACATTCCAGGTGAACATATACACAGAGAAGCCTCTTACTCACTTAAGTAAGAGTTGTACTTCTTAATTAGGTGCTTAGGTGATGCTGACACTAGAAAAACATGAAAATGACCAAAACAGGGCGATGCCTCGTGTGTTTTTTACAACCACTTTTTGGTCAAGTGACATTAAATTTGCTTCCAGTGCTTACAGCCATTCTTTTAACATGATCACAAGGAGTTGCCATGGTGACCGTGGCCTGCTGAACCGCTCGGTCTGCTCGTGGCTGCTTGCAGCTATACTTTGCATATTGAGATTGGATCTCACACATTCAGATAAGGAGAATGCGTTTCAGTATCAGGTGCAAATGTAAAGACCCGTAGATCTGATGTCAGTGAGCAGATAAAGTTCACAGATATGGATCACGTCTTAATGGCAGGTGTAAGTGGGGCACTATGCAACTTACAGCTGATTAAAATTAGCTGAATATCAGTGTACCTACAACACATTCACTAAGAGTTTCTAAGAAGCCCATAATCTAATTTCCACCTTTGCACCAACTTCTACTAATAAATATATGTGAACGTTCCTCTGATAATACAATGATAATACAATGCATCAATCAGACTTCACTGCTGATCAGTCTAAAGCTGCAGTATGATTAAGCTGTTAGAGAGTATAATGGTTAGTAATGACTTAGTCTACCATCACTACTATCTCAGCTGTCCTCAAACCAGCAGCTGCTTTTCTTCTCCTCTTGCTGCTGCCTGTTGTTGATTCTATCTGGCTGCTAATTAGCAATCAGTCAGCGAGTAGTCTCTTAACAATAAAGCCTGACAAGGAAACAGTGGCCTGTCACCTCTGCAACCTCCCTCCATTGTGCCTCAGCGACTTCAACGTGGTGGACGCTCATCGTTAACTTCCCATCAGTCTTCATTATCTCTGTTGTGTTTTCAAGCTGCCTCTTCACAGCTGCTTTCACTCTGTGATTGTTACTGTTGTATCTGAAGTAAGAAAACTCCAGAGGTGAGATTGGGGGGGGGGGCTGAAGAAAGGATTCCGTTTGAGTACAGAGACTTTATTTCCAGGAGGCTGTTCAGCTCATTTGGTTCATTTGCAGGCTGCATGGTAACTTTGTTAAGTGTTTGAGCAGCTGACACTGGAGCTGCAGGACTGCTTCAAAATCACAGTCACGATCTCAAGAGCCCAGTTTGAAAGTTTTAATCAAAAAGAGCTGAGGTACCAAGCCATTCAGCAGCATGGAGGAGTTTCCTGTCACAGATGAAATTTCATTTTGTGTGCAAAAAGTATACATTAATATTCTGCAATATCAGAGCTTTATTGCTTTATATGTTTTTAACACTTTTACTATTCCTAACTGGCTGGTGAACCTTTTAATGGACAGATACAGGCAGCATTTATATCAATGACAATGATGTTAAAGCTTAAAGTTCATTATTATGCTCTATATAAAGTATGACATGCATTGTGGGTTCACACATCCACATCAGATATGTGCTTTGACTTAATATAAATGCTCAAATAAGAGTAAAATGGGAGAAAATCCTTCTCTGCTTTCTCCAGTTTGCTGTATTCCTTCATTTTAATGTTTCATATTGACTGTGAGTCAGCATATTACCAACAGATGAGGGGTGTCCTCATGTTTGCCTTACAGACAACCTGACAAAACTCTTTTCTAACAGCAAGTTGCATGATTTTAACCACAAATATAAAGCCTTGCATGTATTTACAGAACTGCATACAGATTATGCAGACATAGAGGGCAGTGGTGGCGCAACAGTTAAGTCTCTGGGCAACTGGTCAGAAGGTCAGAGGATCGAACCCCAGTGTGGGCAATGTTGGGCCCTAGAGCAAGGCCTTCCTGCTCCAGGGGCGCCGTGCCATGGCTGACCCTGTGTTCTAAACCCAACTGGGATATGCAAAAACAACATTTCACAATACTTCTCTTCTTCAAACAACCATGGCAAGAAGCACCAAAAAAAAATTCTATGTAATATGAGAAAAATTATAATACTAGAAAAACCTTAAAAATGACAAAAGCTGAAGCTGAATTTCTTTATTTCTTTTACAAAATTTCAAAAAACCTGGAATTTAAATTTAGAACATTTTTTAGGCATCTACAACAGTGTAAAACATAACATGGCTTCACATGGCAGCAATATTTTACCAGTATTTTTCACACTGCTCTGCACATCAGCTCTAGAAAGACACTTCACCGTGCTGAATGTATCTTCCAACAACACACTGACAGCCTGCTCCTCTGTACACCATGCTGTTTACTTTATTCATCAAAATATGTTTTCTTTTTCTCTCAGTCTCTCTGGTTTCTTTCCCTTCCTCTCTGCTCTGTGTAAACACAACCTGCAGTTCAGTCGAATAGTTCCTGAGCTTTAATCAGCTGAGTCACTAATGACTCCTCAGTTGCACTCTGGGAGCTGCTACATAAGTCAAATGAAATGTTCTGGTACTGACGCATCATCATTCCACAGAGCAGAATTACAATGTAATCCTAGTGTCAGCCACATTTGTGTGTTCACAGCAGTTATCCAGTAGAAACTGAGGGTCTGAGTGGAGCACTTTCCCATGTGTTCATAAAAACCTCTTGTGATCCCTGCAGGCTTCATATCTGTGTGTTCGCTTCATACTCACACAATTATACCACCGCCGGGACCAGGGGACTAAAAACAAACAGCTCTTGTTTGAGTGGCCTCTGACACTCAAGTGTTTGTGCGATGGTTTTATCTTATGTCGCGATGAGCGACAGCCGCTGAAGGTGCGGTGTATATTATGGTTTTGGATTAAAGATTAAAGCCCAGTAAAGCCTATGAACAGGCCTAATCCTGCTCTTCAGCGTGGCTCAGAAACAGGCTCCGGAGGCGCTGATCCACGATCAGCTTACTGCCCAGCGTTCATCGTCAGCGGCTGAAAACAAAACCTGTTGCAGAGCACAAGCGCATTAGAGCTGACTGCATAAGACATGGAAATCCAATGACTACAGTTTAAATACATATAAATAAATAAATAAATAAATAGGGCCTCTGTGCCGTGTATAGAAACATACTAAATATTTAAATGTCAGATATTAAAACAGTAAGTTAGAGGTCTCACCTGAACCACTTAACTTTGAACCTAATTGGGGTTTGAGTCAGACTGGATCTAAATGATATCTAGTCTGATCAGGTCTGTTTGGTTCTGACATCACTGCTGCAGCTCTCAGGTCTGCCTCTCAAAATGTTAGTACTTAAAGGACAGGCTCAACACAACACAGTGTTTCTGTTCTGTTTTAAATCAACAGGTGATTTTACAGACATTAGCAGAGGTTCTACTTGATGTAATCCTTCCTCCTGTTCATGCTGGATATTGGAGGATTGCCTCCTAGTGTGTTTTCAATGTAAGTAAACTATACAGTCCTCATTCTGTGTTAAATAAATAAGTGCAAAGTTCATCTTAAGGTGATGCAGTAACAGTCTTAAGCAGTCTGAGTTAAAGTCAAATCAACATGGTATCATCTGAGGTCTAGAAGACGATTGTAGAAAACATATAGAATCAGTTTTACTGCCTTGGTACCCTGAGTCACACAGCCAATAGACATGGTTTATAATACCAGTCAGACAAGTGTTCTGTGTTAATGGTGTGATATTGCTAATGATTACATTCAAGGTTCAAAAGGTTGAATTGTCATTTCAACAACAATACAGCTTATTGTGAAAAAACAGTGCAATTTAAACAAGATATAACACAGCGCCAGCATATTAACAGGAGTAGATTGAATGTGTGTGTTAGTCCAGTCACTGAATGTTTAACAGTGTTGTGGTTTGGAGAATGAAGCTGTTGCACAGTCTGGCTGTGGAGGCCAGACTGTGCAACAGCTTACATTCAGAGTACATTAGACTGCATACTTGTATAGCATTACATTCAGATTTGTAATACCATACATCCATCCATCCATTATCTATACACCGCTTATTCCTCACTAGGGTCGCGGGGGGGCTGGAGTCTATCCCAGCTGACTCGGGCGAAGGCAGGGGACACCCTGAACAGGTCACCAGCCTATCACAGGGCTACATATAGAGACAAACAATCACACTCTCATTCACACCTACGGACAATTTAGAATAATCAATCAACCTCAGCATGTTTTTGGACTGTGGGAGGAAGCCGGAGTACCCGGTGAGAACCCACGCATGCACAGGGAGAACATGCAAACTCCACACAGAAAGATCCCGGGCGTCCTAACCGGGATGCGAACCAGGGATCTTCTAGCTGTGAGGCAACGCTGCTAACCATCGCGCCACCGTGCAGCCCTAATACAATACAGTAAGTAATATTATTTTTAATAATATTACTTGTATTACATTCAGACTACATACTTGTACATTCACTTTAAGTTAAAGTCCACTGTATTAATCTATGTCAGTGGTCTTTTTGCATTTATACCACACAGACAGGACACCGTCAACAGGGGAAACCTGCATAAAACACCAAAAGCAATGCAAATTTGTGCGCATGGTTTGGAAATTCCACATTCCAACTTACTTCACTGGACATCAGAGCATATATGGTTCAGTATCATTAATAAAAACCATCAAAGAATCATCATCCATTTGATTTCCTTTGCTTGTATCTTTGTTTTTTTGTTTACTTTGAACACCTTGTCTGCCTGCTAGTTCTCTGCTCTGTCATCAGATTTTCCGCAGCTGCATTTTCTTTAACCACATTGTCTTGTGCCTCTAGATCCGGTTTTTGGCTGTCTAAAAGTCAGTTATCTTCCTTTATCACGGTATGTTACATGTTCGCTAACACAAGGCCTTAGAAAAGCTGAAGTGAGAAGAAATTTGTGAAAACTTTACCAGAGGGTGTAAATCTTGTGCTGTTGTGGTGTGTACGGAGCTTTGCAGAAATGCTTTCAAATCTGTGGCAAAACAACTGGTAGTAGTTTAACTAAATTAGTAAGAAAAAGAAGAAGGCTCTGCTGATGGATGACAGCAGAGGAACATATTGTGATGCATTATTAAACTGTAAGATCCAAATGGTTGATCTATTCATCCTTTCCTCAGTTGGAAACCACAGTCTAGTAAAATTAAAGTCCAACTTTTAAAATCATGAAGGACTTCAAACTTTCCAGTGGTTGTTCCTCATTAGTCTCTGACCAGCAGTAGACATACTGTTTGCTAAATGATTGCCTAATGAATGTAAAAGACTGCGATGATGATATAAAACCAAACTAACAGTCTATTCGCTCAGGGCCTTGTCAAAGTAGTGTGGATGTGACAAACATTAAAGACGGACATGACAACTTTCAGAAGACCCAGGGTTTAATCTTCTACCTTATCTTCATTAGTGCTCTGACCTCAAACTTCAGAAAGCCTAATAACCAGTCTTCCACTGTAGTCGCCACAGCCTGACTCTGACCTTTAACCTTTCCACACAGCACCACCTCTAGTTTTGATGATTCAGGAAACCTAACTCCTTCATCTGATCACTGACTGCTGGATACGAGCTAAATGCTTCCTGACACGCCAAGCTAGCACTTAGCTCTAGCTAGCACTTGGTTCTTGTTTTTGTGATTGAAATGTCAACAAGAAAACAATTAAAATGCTTTTCCCTGCTGAATTCTCAGACTCCACTGCAGAGCTGCTGCTGAGGGCCTTCAGAGCTCAGGCAGGCGGATCCAAAAGCAATTTAGCTCTGTCTTTATTCTGCTTAACAATGCCAGCAGAGAAAACTAATTAGGTACATTTCAGCCATTTCCATGTTAATGTTTTGTTTGTTGCCATTGTTTGAGGAGACAATGGGCGGAGATGCTAATGAAGGAGCCCCAATAACAGTGTCCTAATGGGAGTCCATTCACAGCCGTTAGCCCAGAGGCTGCAGTGATTCTCCCTCTCCCCTGGGGACCGAGTCTTTCTCAGGCCCATCTCTGTGGAGGAAAGGCAGGTTACAACACTTAAAGACACACACGGTCGGGTTTTTAGCACTTTAGAGAACCTTCCAACTGTCATTACTTCATTTCCTAAAGACTCTTACCATAACCAGCCAAACCCTAACCTAAGGCTAACATTAATTTTAATGATATACGTTATTTGGACTCCATTTTTCACCCATAATGAGACTCATTCTGCATGAGCAGCCTCCAATACTACATCACAGCTGACCGGCACCTCCTCTAAAACGTAACTCCATGTCAGGCTACAGACAAACAAACATGTCTGCTGCAAAACTGTGTTTAGGTGACCGACGCTGCTTGTGTTTTCGACTGAGTTTGAGATGGTGTCAGAGATTACTGAACGTGAAGACGACAAGAAGGGAGGCTTAGTTAATTTATGCTTCTCAGCACCACATGAAACTGCCACATGACCTTTTGAAAGGAGGAATAAAATCTGCTGTCAGAGTATCATAAACTTCAGATACACCATTTAAACTACAAAGTACCCTTAAAGCACCCTGTTTTAGCTCACTGTATTTTAAGCTCAATGCCAGTGAGCAATATCAATAAAACATCTAAGTATTCTTTTTCATTCATGTCTGCCTCCACCACCGTACATTGCATTGGTAAATGCAGTTTTATACAATGCACTCATAGAGAAATGAGAATTATTAGCTTTGTGTTTGTAGCTTATTGCAGTTGGGAAAACAACGTACCCACCAAAGTTTAGATCTTTAAATCAGGCACTAGAAATAGGTCAAAAGGAGCAACAAACAGAGGGTTCAGATACACTTTAAGTCAACTTCAATAACTGCAAAAATACCTGTTTGGACTGAATTATAGGCAGTTAAATCAAATGTTGTCCACATATGAAGAACAGCGACATATAATGTGTGATTGACAACATCGGCCAAATTTTTTAAACTCTAAATGAAACTGAAGTGGATTTTTGTCTACAATATTGAAAAAAGAAAATGCTAATTAATCTAATTTCATTTGACTGCTTTGAAACAAATAAACCAGAATAAACTTGTCAGAAGGTAACGTATCGGCTACATTACACATGGCTGTAATAAACAGAGTAGAAGAAGGCAGAAACAAAACGGCTCAATCTCCACTTAAGCAGACTTTAAAGTGCATCCCAGGTGAGTGCACGAGGGCTCAGGTCTGTCCACGGTCATGTCACTGGGTGCATGAAGGCTCTTTGCGTTGTTTCTGTGACTCTATCAGTGTACAACACGTACAAACCAAAGCACCTGTGAAGGCCAGCAGCAGTTACTTGGATTACAACTCTTTGAGTGACACATTATAAAGGTGGGGGGGATGAAGAACCTCACATCTCAGTCTACCCTCACACCAAACATTTGTTTTGAGCACCATGTGTTGTGGACGTGTTGCCCTTGGGGTGCAGACAAACAGGCCATGCAGATGAAGATTTTAGCCTGCTTGTGGATTTTGCCAGATGATGAAATTTAAGTCACATGTAACCCCGAGGACATGGACAAGCATTAACTGGCTTTAGGTGACAGGATCCAGCTGCTCACTGCTAAAGTTATTTATTGCACTTCTGTACAGTTGTTTGTATTTCCTGTTAAGTGTCCACATAGGTTTTACAGATGCTCATGACTTTTCCTGAGTTTTGATAGTTTGATCAAATCTATAGACACAAACTGAGCAGCTGATCCAACTGTGAATGAAACATGAGTCCATGTTGACTTTTCTTTCAGTGCCGATGCTCTGTTTCCCAGTGTGTCCCATTCATCCTGTTCATAACACCCAGAAGAGCTCACACAGTCAACACTACAGCTGTGAGGTGTTCATATTTAGGCTTTAGGGTGAAGACTGGGATTTAGGCTAATCAGTTGTGTGTCAACCGCCAAAAAAACCATGAAGAAGAAGAGACCAACAAACAAAACCTTCTCCGTCTATGAGAGAAATACGGAGAGAAGTCTTCAGGAATTGTCTTTATTTGGGAAAGGTCAAATTATTCATGTATCATGCTGTCCAGAGGTGAAGACAACGAGAGGTGGAAACAGCTGATTAATGACATGAGTTAAATCACAGAAAACAGGTGAATGACGACACTGAATAGATGTTTATTTTCCTCTTCATCAGTGTGAAGCTGGTTTGTGTTAGACTGTGGTGGGCGGCTGTGGCTCAGGTGGTTGAGCGGGTTGTCCACTGATTGCAAGGTTGGCGGTTCAATCCCCGACCCCTCCGCATGCTAAAATGTCCTTTGGCAGGACACTGAACCCCAAGTTGCTACCAATGGTAGATTAGCGCCTTGCATGGCAGCTCTCTCGCCATTGGTGTGTGAATGGGTGAATGCGAAACACATTGTAAAGCACTTTGGATACCACTAAGGTAGAGAAAAGCACTGTATAAGTGCAGATTGACCGTTGACTGAGTCTGTATGGAGGTAAACTATTCTCATAATCAGCTACTCAAACACTGATGTTTGAGTAGCTGGTTTTCACTGTTATGGATCATCTTGCTGGATATGAACGTTTCAAGCACTGCCTTGTGTTTTAAAAGTCATTTCCATACATACACACTGTATACAAATAACAGGTCGCCAGCATGTCTAGGTTTTGTGTTTACAGATGCTGTTTGCTCTTGCTTTAGGAGGAAGTCAAAGCTGCTGGTTCTCACGGGTAGCTGCACCTGCTGGAATGTGATTCATGTTCACTGTAAGGCATTTCAGTCCAGGCTTTGCTGGTTCTCCTCTGGCCTTCTTAGCATGGGTCAGCGGTAAACACTAAGTCATTTATGGTGATTTTGCTCCTTAAATTTGGGTGAATGCAGTGTGAGAGTGACTGGTTGGTGGCACAGACTGGCAGCCTCACCTCCGTCAGTCTACCCCAGGGCAGCTATGGGTACATATATAGCTTACTACCATCAAGTATGTAATGAATGAATAATGCAACGTAAAGCGTCTTTGAGTGTCTAGAAAAGCACTATATAAAACCAATGCATTATTATTATTATTGTTATTATTATTATTTTGTTTTGTTGTTTTTCTGGGGCAGCTTTCCACCCTATTCCCTGGGTTAGCTGGCGGGACACTGTGCCAGACACGCACCTCCACTGCAGGCTCAAAGTAGCAGTGCTGAGCCGCATATCCTGTTTTGTTGCTGCATTAATAAAGACAGCGACAGCACACAGTCACAAAAGTTGCATTTCAGGAGAGTCACAGCGATCATACTGATAATTTTATACATTAACATCTTTAGGAGGTTGCCTTGATTTTATTTAGGCTGCTTCTGCTTGGACAACATTTAACAACTAAATTTAAAGG